>RJVU01042531.1:117421-184042 GCA_003731715.1 Anabarilius grahami
TCTTTTTTTTTTTTTACTATTTTATTTTTTTTAATATATTAAAAAAATATACAATACAAAAAACTAATTTATAGAATAAAATTCTTGAAAAGAATGTGTGTCAAGTAGTTAATTTCTTGACATTAAATTTCATGATTAAAATGAAACATTTCTTGAAAATCATAAAATGTTTTTAAAATAATATGAAACCAACATGAATACAGCAAGATTACATTTAGAAGATTTTTGCATGTTTTGAAATTGTTTTTTATAGATGTTTTTATGAACATTTCATTTTGTTTAAGTTGATAGATCAGTAGCCTGTCTTTTACCATTGTCTGGGATTCATTTGGATCAGATTAACACCTGTATTTATTACTGACCACTTGTGATTGCATTCCCAGAGACAGATTTTAATACAAGGTATAAACGGGGTCTAAGGGAAAGTGATAGAGGAGGCAGAGCAGCCGTATGGACTCTTTGATCCCTAAAGCTACTTTAATCTAATATGTAGTTAGAGCAATACAGTGGGGGTGGGGGCACACTTTGCTCTCCTACAACCAATTATCATCAAGGTGTTACAACATCTTCACTTTTAGCTGTGCAAAGCTCTCTCACGCTGATTTCACACCCAGCGATTGGCTTCCAGGAGCCTGTAGACTGTAGCATGTGGTTGTTGTTGGCCCTGTTGTAGGTGGTAATCATAGGCATGGTGGTATATGTGGTTTTGAGCATAAATTAGCAGTTTTATGTTGTCATTATCTTATGTGTTCTCTCCTCTTTTTTTGCTTGTCACAGGTACGACCCGCAGTCCTCGTGACGGAGAGGTGCCAGGAGTAGATTATAATTTTTTGTCAGTGGAGGAGTTTTTAAAGCTTGAACAGACTGGGACACTGTTGGAGATTGGATCTTACGAAGGTAAACTGCAATCTATAGAGTATAAACACATGCTTTTTGCTTAGCCTTTATATACAATATATATATATTTTTTAAATCTCAATAATCACAAATGATTGGATCATTGAAGGTGTTGGAAACCTTTGATCAGCAATGCATTATGGGATGCAAATTCTTATTGAATCCTTCCCATGAAGACATCTGCTTTTCTCATATAAATACATAAATACACAGACAAAGAACATCTGACTGTACATGAAGCATTACATATCAGATCAGGCATTAGAATTAACACGGTTGTTTACATATTGTTGCATTACTGTCGAATCCATATCGTAAAAGTCTGTTTGCAAAACCTGCACTGAAATGCGATTGATTTACCAAAGAATTCACAGTGAAATGTACTGAATACAAATAAATAAAGCTCAACTGAGACATTCACATTGTTAAAAATAAATAACCATATTCCTAGCATTAGGTTTCTTAGAAAGGTATCATGTATCATGATGTCATAGATAGGCACATTCCAGGATCAGCCGTTCAAGGGGTCTGGTGTCAATAAAAGCTTTTATTGGAGTAACAAGGAAGTTTTCAGTTCTGAAAGTTACAGGATATTCCTATAGTATGATGACCTCTTATATATCAAAAGCTCAAGGAAAAGTTGATATATATATATATATATATATATATATACACACACACACTGGTAGAGTGGGCACACATGCACCCATTAGATATACGTAACAAAAGACATTCTTGTTAATAGTTAAAATCTTTTTTTCTTTTTTTCCTACTCTGTGCTGCTGTTGTTTTTAATCAAAATGAATCTCTTAATTAATATTAAGGTTGATCACTCGGCCTGACGTGGCTGAATTCTAAATTTATCACTCTCATTTAATGATGTGGAGTGCTTTTGTTCAGGCAGACAGCTCTGTCCATTGTGCACGCTCATTGGCCTTAAACAATACTGCCTGATTGTCCAGACACACTGATACCATTATCTCCCATTAAAGTTGCATCAACTTCATGAAGACAAGCAGTCATTTTCATAATAGAGCATTTGCAAAACCCCACATCATCATGTCTTGCATTTCCTTTAACCCTCCTGTTCTGAATACTGGTAATATCCTCTTGTTGCCTAGGTAACTATTATGGAACACCCAAGCCGCCCAGCCAGCCCCCTAGTGGGAAAGTGATTACTGGCGATGCTCTGCAAGACAGCCTTCCTGGTTCCCAGCAGTCAACCCCACGCCGCACCAAGTCCTACAATGAGATGCAAAATGCTGGAATAGTGCCTACAGAGACTGAGGATGATGATGAGGTTCCTGAAATGAACAGTAGCTTCACAGGTCAGCAGTGAGCCGATTTGTTTGAGTTTGCTTCTGGCACATGGGAGAAGGGAAGAGTGATGCTTCTTTGTTGCTTTCCTCTTCCTTCGCCATTACGATTCAGGGAGGAAGGGGGGAAAGAGCGCCATCTGGCTGTGGCAGAGGGTTTTTGTTTGTGTTAGAAAGCACCAAGATGGACTCTCCCTGTCTTTATGTATTGATCCGACAGTTATGCGCTGCCAACTTTCGCACTCTGTGTCAGAGTGTTGAATGGGTTGCATTTTGTGTTGTTCTAAGAAGGCATCTGTCTATGAAATAGATATCTACATGCAATAGTTGCTGCTGGTCGATGTGAGGTATTGATATCCTTTGATCTGATCACAAGTGGGCAGTACTAAGTACAGGTTTCAATGCTTTTGTGATACGATTCGATTGCTCTAAACATATTCAGAGATAGTTGAAAATGCGAATGTCCACAGTGTTAAAAATGCAACTCTATCCTGTTGTGTACTGGACAACAGTGACGCACTGCCTATTCATCAGTCAGTAGACATTTGTACTAAAACAAGGGTTTAAAACCACTTCAAAGACATTTTCCCCATCCAAGTAGGAGGTTTACACTAAAGTTCAGTTAATAAAGCTGCACCACTACAGTAATATTGTGCATTCCTTTCTAAATGTCATGTTTGCTGTGAGATGTATGAGTGTATGTCGAGTGTATGTGAGTGTATGTTGAAGCTGCACTTTTGTGCCAACACTTTTTTTATGCTTTATCAAAATGCAGTAAGATGTTAACATAGTAAATGATTCAAAAGTTTCTTAAGTCTCTTATGCTCACCAAGACTGCATTTGTTTGATCAAAATAAATTAAAATTATAAATAAATATAACAATTCAATTAACTGTTGTCTATTTTAGTATATTTTAAAATGTAATTTATCCCTGTGATGGTAAAGCTAAATTTTCAGCTCACACAAGTCTTCAGTGCCACATAATCATTCAGAAATCATTTTAATATGCTGATTTGATGCTCATAAACATTTCTTATTATTTGTTAAAAACTGTTGAAAACTGTTTTGTTTTTTTTGGTGGAAACCATGATCCATTTCTTTCAGGATTCTTTGATTTATAGAAAGATCGAAAGAACAGCATTTATTTGAATTTGAAATTTTTGTGTTCTATTATAAATGTCTTTACTGCCACTTTTGATTAATTTAATGCATCTTTGCTGAATAAATGTATTAATTTATTAGAAAATGAATATAAAACTTGACCCCAAACTTTTTGAAAGATAGTGTTGTCAGAGCAGGAGATGCATTTTAGACATGTTAGAAGGTGTCTCATCTGATGACTTGTGATCGAATCACCCTAGACGAATGTAAATACCATTAAGTACCTGCTCCTGATCCCACAAGCTGGTTTTTGTAAGCATTATGACATTTTTCCAATCCATACTTCAGGCTGTAATCACATATTTTACTTCAAGGGAATTATAATATTTTATATCGCATGTTGTTATGTTCAATATCCAAGTTAATTCTAGGGCCCTTCATTTAAAATAGGCAATAAGCTGTCCTATTCATACAGGTTCACGCCTTTCATTTGGCAGAGTGGTTTAATTTAAAGCAGCCAATTCAGTCAGGCGGGCCATGCAATGTAGTTGAGAGTCGATTTGTTTAGATTCCTCACCTCTCCAAGAAGGTTAAGTGTTTAACTGTTTACACTCTTGTTGATTTGAGGGGATGTTGGCGATTTTATTTTTTGGTGTGGGTGGGAAAGTGTCAGACAACCAGGTGTCGGTATGTGTATTTGTGTATGGTAGAGTGTGAATAGTGTTTGATCACTGCAGAGTTTACAGGAAGTGAGAAGGAGGGGGGGCCTGGTGCCACTCTCCAAACCATTAGCAATAGCAAAAGTACATTAGCCACTTTCATTTGGGATGCAGTTCTTGTCCAGAGCCTCATGTTGAACTGAGAGGGTCTGTGTTTGTGCACTAATCTTATGTGTGCATGCAGGAGACTCAAGTGAACCGGACGACCACCCCTCCGTGCGGCCCTTCGCCCGCGATCACGTTCAACCCTACGGGCTCAACAACACCTCGGCGTCAACCACGGAGAGCTCTCAGAATACACACACACACCCCGGCTATCCCACGGAAGAGGACCCTCTGGGGCCTCTGCCTGAAAACTGGGAGATGGCCTACACTGAGAACGGAGAGGTCTACTTTATAGAGTAAGAGCCAACTACTATCTTCATGATACTTTTATTAGACGGACAGTTACAGTGGCCCTGAAAAGTTTTTGGACAATGCACACATAAAAAACGCATGAATGTTTGTGTTATATAACAAAATGTCAAACCAAGTAGAAATTTTATTGTATATGTCATACTGAATTGCAATTATATTGGAATAATATGAAATAATTAAATTTAAATGTAATTTTTTTAAATAGTAAAATCATTTTTAAAAATAAATTAAAAACAGAAATGAGTAAGAAAAAAATAAAGTTTAAATTAAAAATGGATTTAAACAAATTAAAATTACTGGTTTAAATTCATTGCAGAAATTTACTTTGATGTATGGAAATCGATAATAGGGAAACAGATAATAGAAAAATCAACAGAGAAATTGAAAATGTATAAACCTGTAACTTATTTCACAATTTGTTTTTATCATTATTTCTATGTTAATAATTGGCAAACTTAATATTGTCATTTTTGAAGCTGTGAATTCTTTATATTTTATATTCTTTATATCTAATTACATATTTATCAACATATTGATAATAGATTGCTTCATAGATTTGTCAGTTTTGTTTTTTTTAATAGATTTACTAATTTATTCAGTGAGTGTCACATTTTGCTGAAATTTCTTTTGAAATCAGATCTGAGAAAAGTTTGAAGATCATTTGTTTGCACATGCCACTTGGTTTGATCTTTTGAATCTAATGCAATGAAATACATACGTCGTTAATTGTAACCTAATTGTCTTTTTCAAATAGATCTTGGGAGCACTATCAGTATATTTAGATATTTTTGTGTATAGACACAGGTTGCACTATAAATATCTTAGGTTGCAATGGTTTTATGTTTCTTATTTTAAGTTTAGAAATTGCTTCTGGCAGTTTTTCAGATATCAAGACAGGAAGTATCAAACATTGCGGTATCTTTAGTATATGTTTTCCTGTCTGCTGGAATGCAGAAAAGAGACCACAGGATGTTGTTCTGCAGGCATCTTTTAGAACAATGCCTCACTGTCTGTGTTCTACTTCTATTCTTAGCCACAACACAAAGACAACATCCTGGATAGACCCCCGATGCCTGGACAAACCTCAGAAGCCCCTGGAGGAATGTGAAGATGATGGTATGGACATGTGGTTGAGTTTTTGTCTGGTTTGCTTGCGCAAATATCAATTTCATGGTGTGCTTTAGATTACATGCATTCATAACGCTTGCTTGTGAGTGTTTTTGTAGTATTGTTCATAAGCTTTTAGTGTAGTAAATCTAAAATTCGAAATAATATGTCACAAATTCACAATAGCAAATACAGTTTTAATCAGGCTCATACACTATATAAATCCCTCATATTGTCCATTGTAATCTCATGATGGCCTGTAGATGGCGCTCTTGAGCTGTCATATGTATAACAGACACTCACACCTTGTGACAGGCAGCTGCTATAATGCTACAAGGAGTGTCTGGATTATATTGATTCTCCTCACACAAACAAATATTGAACCACTATAGCCAATTTCCCTGTGTGGTGGAATCTGGAATGATTTCCAAAGAAGTTTTATGATTATGCCAAATAGGATTTTAGTTCCTCATATCTCACACAATAATTCACAATAATTCTCACACAATCTAGATCATTTTGCTATTAATAAATGGCACTAATTTTTCATTGTATGATTTGAAATGAGTTGTTTCCACTGTCTATGTAATATGGTGGCATAATTATTAGGCTTTGAGCTGTAATTTTGCTTTTTATTATCAACTAACCCTCTCTGCCTCTCTGACACTCTTCCCCTCTTTCTCTCGTCCCACTTTGTGCACACCTGCTCCCCTTTTACTCCCTCTTGAGAAGAAGGGGTACATACAGAGGAACTGGACAATGAGCTAGGTAGGCCACTATTCCACAGGGAAACATTTTTTTTCAAACCCATAGACGCATAACCTGCATGTTTGTGGGGTAGATCAATCCTTCTGTGCTGCTTTGGGACTAGATGTTTTCTCTCAAATCCTGGAACTGATAATGAAAACGGACCCCACAATTGATCCCAGATCAGTGCAAAGGGCAGCGTTTACCCACAGTGCACCTGCTATGTTTCAGTACTGCTGTCATCTGGTTCTTTGGTATTCATTTTGGAATGACTGTAAAACACATTTCATTTCAAACAAAGTTCATTTGTGTTGTCATGGGCACTGCATGATATAAAATATTCATTGTTACTATTTCTACCACTGAAGCGTTTGGAGTTTAACTCAGGACTCTCGCAGCTGGGAGTGGTTCTGTTTTCATTATGCATGCAAATACCTCAAGAGATCCGAAACTATTATGTCGAGCTAACGGTGACAGTCAAATTATTGAATAATTTGTTGCTTTAATCAGTTTTACCATCGCCAGAGCACACTATATCAGCACACAGAGCTCTCTCTGCTGTTCAATGTGCCTTTGTAATTGAAGGACTGATTCATCATTAGTAACGGATTAGGTGATGCAGGCAGTGGCCTTGAGGAGGCCTGTGTTTGTGTCCGGGCTGATTGGAAGAGTACGGTCAATAGCCATTGATTTGAGAAATCGGAGCCATTAAATAGATGCCGTGACTGCGGGATGTGGGCAGTAGGTATGAGAGTATCCGGTCGCACAGTAGAGACCTGATCCTGTAGAGAGGGAAGAGGGGATGCAAACAGATTAATGGCCAATTTGTCAGTAGAGTCGCAGTAATGATGTGGGGGAAGGACAGGACGTACTGTCGAGCAGTTGCTATTGGTAGTCGTTTATGCTTTCTTCTGATCAACATAAAATAAATAATAAATATATATATATATATATATATATTGTAATAATTNGGTAACAAATGATTTAAAAAAAATATATATATTTTAAAAAAAAGTACACTTTACAATGTGGTTTTATTTGTTAACATTGGTTAACTACATTAGTTAACATGAACTAACAACTAAAAATATTTCTAAAGTTAATTCCAGCATTTACTAATACATTATTAAAAACAAAAGTTATATCTGTTAATATTATTTAATGGACCTGAGCTAACATGAATTGAAAATGAACAGTTGTATTTTTATTAACTAACGTTAACAAAAAAGAATGAATACTGTAATAAATGTATTGCTTATTGCTAGTTAATGCATTAATGTTAAGTAATGGGACCTAGTTGTAAAAATAATAATGGTTTCAAACAGGTTTCCTTAAAGGGTTTGTTCACCCAAAAATGAAAATTGTGTCATTAATTATTCACCCTCATGTCATTCCATATCCGTAAGACCTTCGTTCATCTTCGGAGCACAAATGAAGATCTGATTTTGATGAAATCCGAGAGCTGTCTGTGCATCCATTGGGAGAAATGCAATTTACACATTCAAGGTCCACAACGGTAGTAAAGACATTATTAAAGTAATCCGTGTGACTCCAGTGGTTTAACCTTAATTTTATGAAGTGACGCAAGTGCTTTGTTTGTGCAAAAAAAAACAACCGTAATTTACCTCTTTATTTACAAAATAATATTATCCAAAGCGCATTCACAGAACAACTTCCAGTCTTCGGTCAACAAAACTCTCCTGTCGCGTGGTGCTCCCCCTACTGGATTGGATGTCAATATTTTCATAAATAAAGTGGTCGCTTCATAAAATTGAGGTTAAACCACTAGAGTCACATGTATTACTTTAATGCAAATTGCGTTACTCCCAATGGGAGGGGACAGAAAGCTCTTGGATTTCAACAAAAATATCTTCATTTGTGTTCCGAAGATGAACAAAGGTCTTACGGTTGTGGAACGACATGAGGGTGAGTAATTAATGACAGAATTTTCATTTTTGGGTGAACTAACCCTTTAAGGAAACCTGCTGCAATTCATCAGACAAACACATAATCACACCCCCAAACTCATGCCATTGGTTGCCTGTGTTGCTATGCTAGTCTGGTCTGAACATCCAAAATAAACAGATCAATAGGTGCGTCCCAATTTGCATATTTACACACTATTCTATGCCATTTTATAGTATAAATAGTGTGAGTAGTGAGTTAACACTGAGAATTTCAAAAAGAAAAAGTGCACTTCAAATACCCTGATGATAACCACGATGCTGGATGATAAATTTAAACTTGTAACATTTATGCATTAGATAGCAGAGTACATAGTGCATAGTGAGTTGTATGTCATTTGGGACAAAACTAATGTTTTGAAAGTACCAGAGAATCACAGTGCTTACACTTTTTGGGTAAATCAAACTACAGATGGCTTAGCTATATGACTTTTTAAGCTTTTTCAATAATTTTAACAATGGAAAAATGACATACTTCACCTTTATCCAGCATAACAATGATTTTGCGACAGCTTGTCTATTACACAGTTGCACAAATTTTATGACGTAAATCGCACCCAACAAAAACACTTGTTGATTAATTATGTTAAACTCACGAAAGATCAGGAGGAGTGAAGATATATGAGACAGAGGCTGTTGCGAGAATCGCTCACCGTTAGATCGTTATTTGTGAGTAATTAGTGTGGGTTGACATTTATAATTTCATTAGGACAATAGAAGAGTCTGACTTATCTGCTGTTGCTGCTTGGGAGAGATAATGAGTTCTTGCTACACACACACACACACACACACACACACACACATTATATATATATATATATATATGTGTGCTGCTTTCATTGGCCAATTAGAAACTGCCACAATATAGAAATTTTCTATGGGAGGTATGATGATGAGTTTCCTGTGTGCTGCAGGCACTATGCTAATACAGCAGAACTGTGTCGCTGGCACTACGACATTTCTGCTTAAAGAGGGGTTGCTATGGTAAAGAAAGCAATATTTTCATATGCATAAACACATTTCAATGTCAAATGCAGCAGAGCCTTTTCATGATTATTCTGTTATTCTAGAGAAGTTGTTGTGTATCTTTTCGCCCTAACAGTGTCACGATCAAATCTCTGAATATCTTGTGTTGTTTTTGTACACTTGTCAACCTTTGCCAGAAATATTTGGAGCAGTTTTTTTTTGTTGTTGTTTGCCAGGTCAAGAGATTTGGAATTGCCGGTGAATATTTATGCTTTTTATGTAAATATCACAAGGAGAATTTTTGTCAGAGACTTTGTCTGAAGACAAATAGCAAACTTGCACACAAACTTCATCCTGTTATAGCATATTTTGCATCTTTAGTCTGATGTCTCAGTTAATACGGAATTCCCTGGATGTGTAGCAATGTATTTATTACTTTGAAATGGGAATCATCCAGTTGGCAAAAAATAATTGAAGACAGACTGTTGCTTTATTGTAAATGGTGGTAGTGCTTCCGCAACAAGCACAGTGTGCATTACTTTAAAAAAGTCTGTTCCATTCATCAGTTATTTTGCTTTATACCATGGTTTTTCTCATGTACATGTGCTTATCTTAAACAATTTTAATGTTTTAATCCTGCGTTAAAAAAATTGTGTGTAGAACACCGATTCAGCATCAAGCCGTCATTACTAGTTCGAATGAATCACCCAAGTCTCTGTTAGTGACTCAGAAGCATCACTTTAACAGTAGGGGGTTGTTTTTAAGCCATTATTGGAAACCGAGACAGAGAAATCATTTTTTATATACTTCTTTTATATTGCTGTGGTAGACAGTACTGCTCTTTGACATCACTAAAATAGTTCAGTGATTTAGTAAAGTGATATGACAATCTCAACACTTTAGAACATCTGGCAACCAATCAGAATCAAGCATTCCTAGTTGTGTAATGTTTTTTTTTTTTTTTAAATAAGTTAAGATCAATTTGCATGCTATAATTATATAATCTGCTCGACATGGTCATTATAGTTTTAAAATATCTGGCTTATTAGTTTAAAACCTCTTGAATTTTAATTGGTCGAAAAATCAAGCTATCAAATTACAAAGGACTTGATAAAAGCCTTATTAAATTAGTTACAATGAGCTGAAAATCTCTTCTGTTTTGCTTCTTTTCCAGAGCTGCCCACAGGCTGGGAGAAGATCGATGATCCAGTGTACGGGGTGTATTATGTTGAGTAAGTGACTCATCAATATTACCTTCAAATCTTCTTTAATATATGACATCATCCTGAAACATAAAATAGACGCCTGCCATCCCTCCGATTGGGCCTGTTCCATTTCGACTGTACACTCCCTTTGTTACTGTTACCATGTTGAAATCTTGTTCTCTCTCTCTCTCTCCCTCCCCTTCAGAGGGACCCTTGGGTTTGTAGCGCATAAATATGAATGCATTCATATGTTTTGATGTTGTTTCAAAGCAATACCTCCGAGGCAGGAAACCTTTCGGTTTTTGTCTTTGGAGATGTTTATGTATGTTTTGAGCAGTATTTGCCTAGTAAATTGCGCAGGCCTTTTGGAAAGTAGCCTGGATCGCAGCTGGATGCGATCTGTATTATTTTGGTAAATTAGGTGATGGGGTTTTATTTTGGGCTTTTGATTCATATTTATTGAGCTTGCCTAGTGTAGTAGACAGATTTTGCGTTTAAGCACATAAGATAAGAGAGAATAGCATACTTTTTTCTCAATTTTAAATGAATTTTAAATGAATGCAGAAGCCTTCAACCATAGTTTAAGCCATCTTTATTGCTTTTTCTCTGAATTAATTCACTTTATTTCTCGTTCGCTTACCTTGCTCTCCTTCTGCTCAACCTTTACCTGCCCTCTCATTCTATTTCCTGTTTCTCCCTCTGGTTCTGTTATTGACTGTGTCCTCTGCTCGCTCATCTTCATCACCTCTCTCTCTCTCCCTCTCACTCTCTCCCTTTTTCTCCACCTCCCAGCCATATTAACAGGAAGACACAGTATGAGAACCCGATTCTGGAGGCTAAAAGGAAGAAGCAACTGGAGCAGTCTCAGCCCGCTGAAGGTGAGCGGTATATCCAAGGTTCGTTTCAGGCCCAACATGCTGCCATTTCTTTCTTTTCCTACACGTTTGTGATTTTCCATGTTTGTCATTTAGAGTTTTGTTGCTGCTTTGGTTTGGAATGGTGGGATTGTGGTTAATCTTCTCATGGATTAAGTTTTTCATTTATTTAATTTAGCTATTTCACTGATTCATTACTTTAGTTTTTTTTTTTTCTCAATGTAATATTTAATTCTTAAATGAAAACGTTTTTTGAAGAGATGTCTGCACATGACGTGATGCATTTTGATGAATAAATGTTGTGGGCCAATTTTTTTTTTAATATATATTTCATATATAAATCAGTATTTTCCTACTTAATTACCAGGAAAAAACAGAATTATAGTAATTATAAAATGGCAATTGCAAGATATTTTACTTCCATAATATGACAATTTTCGAGTGAAACTGAATTTTCAAAGTCAACATGAACTCATAATCGACCTAATTTCCTTTATTAAAGGGATTGTTCATCCAAAAATTCCATTTACTCACCCTCGTGTCTTTCCAAACCTGTATGACTGGCTTTTGTGGAAAACAAAAGAAGATATTTTGAAGAATGTTGGTAACCAAACAGTTTTGGCAACCATTGACTTCCATTTTATGGACAAAAGGAAAAGAAATATAAAGAAATGTCTTCTTTAATGTTCCACAGAAGAAATTTCCAATGCCACAACAAATTCCTTGTGTGTGAGCACACTTGGCCGATAAACTGATTCTGACTCTGATTCTGAAAGTCATACAGGTTTGTAACTTCCTATTTTTGAAAGTGAATCAGGTCGATTATGAGCTCATGTTGACTTTCAAGGCTGCTTGATTCGCACCTCATTCTATAAATGGTCTAGAAAGTTCTACTGAAATGCAGGTTGCCTTGGTCTTGTTCCCAGCCAACTCAGCTGAATTTTGCTTTCTTGATTACCTAATAACTTCTTCTCCCTCAAGTTTAAGTATCTCATATTCTGCAACTGATTGTGATACGGTACTGACAATATGGAAGTTTTACACCTAGAGGAAGTTAGGACACCACAGGGGGCTTTAAAGGTCTAAAGCTGATAGTTGCACAGCCTCAGTATTAGTTTAAATAGGCAGGAAGTGCGACTGACTTGAGAGACACACAAAAAAGGAAGTGCACCCTTCACTCTTTCAGAATGGATAGAGGAGCATTCGTCAGGAGCACCGCTAGCAAGCTATGCTGCTAACCACCAAGAGACTTACAGAGACCCCGGCACCGCCCCTCCACTACCACCCCAACTGGGGGCTAAACGTATGTGTTGCCTCCTTTTTTTTTGTTTGTAACACAAACACATACACACCCGTACGTGGCGTATTCCTCTGTGGACATTCACTATTCACTCACTCCTATTCACTTTTTCCAAATCTTCCTTCCCTCAGCTCTGTCTCTTCCGTCCTTGTATTGTTTGAACACCCAATGATAAGCTTATTTAAAGATTTAGCAAACACTTTTTTTTTTTTTTTTTTTTTTTTTTGNACATTGCGTTGCCCCTCACACCATTTGCCATCTCTCTCTGGCGTCTTAATGTGGGCACTCGTTCAGTTTCTGTGGTGCTTTCTATAATGTCACATACAAAATATACATAATGGTCAAAGTCAAGGATGTGTTGAATGAAAAGAAATGGTGTCCTTTCAAAAGATTGCATCTGAATGATTTGACGCATGAAAACTAAGGCTTATGCACTAAAGAATATTGAAGAAAAAATTTACCTTGATTCAAATACATTTAGGACACATATGGATACGTTTAGGATTATATACAGTGGGATTATAAAAGTCCATATTGAAAGTCTGGGATTCAAAATCAAATTTAAAATTGAAATATTTTGCATTATTTCTGTTCTAAGACTTTCTGAAATGAGTGTTATTCTGTTCTTTTCACTCATTTTTATGTTAATATAATTTGTAAGGAACAATTTGTATTTAACAGAAAAAAGAAATAAGCATTTTCACTAGTGGTCTCAGACTTTTGGACCCCCTTGTATATGCAGTTTTGTGTACGTGTGTGCATTTAGATTTTACTCTGTTATGGACAGCTCTGTTTCTCTGTCTGTCATGTATTCCCTCTCTCACATATATATATATCTTTATCATGTCCAGTCATTTGCATTCAGTGTGCAGTGTGTCTTTCTCCTCAGGGTATCTCTGCAGCTTTCTCTGATCCTTCTGTCATGACAGACCATGATGAACAGATCACACATCATCTCTAGCCAATCACACCCTTCTTCTCTGCTCTCTCCTCTCATTCTCTCCTCTCATTCTCACTTGTATCTTGTACTAACATCACTTTTGCTCTGATCTAGGACTGATTACCAGCTGATGCATCTACTAACATTCATTTTGCCATTTTGCTGTATAACTATAATAATGCACAACATTATTATTTCACAAAAATATCCTGAGAAGTACACACTGTTCATTTTTTTTCTGACAGAGCAATGCTAACATTTTAAAAAAGGAAGGTTTGTCACACTTGGAATTTGGCTTGACAGATTTAAGTTTTAAAAGGTGATTTAGACCCTGTTATTTGACTGATGTCTGTCGATTGATGGACAGACAGACAGACAGACAGACAGACAGACAGATAGATAGATAGATAGACAGACAAACAGACAGACAGACAGATAGATAGACGGATGGACGGACGGACGGACAGATAGATAGATAGATGGACGGACGGACGGACGGACGGACAGATAGACGGACGGACAGATAGACGGCCGGATGGATGGACGGACGGACGGATGGACGGACAGATAGACGGACGGACAGATAGACGGACGGACAGATAGACGGACGGACAGATAGACAGACGGACGGACAGATAGACGGACACACACACAGACAGAAAGATAGATAGATGGACAGACATAGATAGATAGATAGATAGATAGATAGATAGATAGATAGATAGATAGATAGATAGAAGGACAGATAGATAGATAGACGGACAGATAGATAGATAGACGGACAGATAGATAGACGGACAGATAGACAGATAGATAGGTAGGTAGGTAGTTAGGTAGACAGACAGACGGACACACAGACAGAAAGATAGATAGATAGATAGATGGACGGACAGATGGACAGACATAGAAAGAAAGATAGATAGATAGATAGATAGATAGATAGATAGATAGATAGATAGATAGATAGATAGATAGATAGATAGATAGATAGATAGATAGACAGATAGACAGATGGATAGATATATGGACGGATGGACAGATATATGGACAGACGGACAGATAGATAGATAGACAGACAGACAGACTGACAGATGGACACAGACGGATAGATGGATAGATGGATGGACAGACGGATAGATAGGTAGGTAGGTAGGTAGACAGACAGACAGACGGACACACAGACAGAAAGATAGATAGATAGATAGATAGATAGATAGATAGATAGATAGATAGATAGATAGATAGATAGATAGACGGACAGACAGATGGACAGATAGATAGACAGATAGATAGATGGATTGACGGACGGACGGACAGACAGACAGACAGACAGATAGCTTAGTTTTGTACAACAATAGTATCTTGCTTTTTTGAGCCTATTTAATTACAATATGGTTGGTAAAGTTAACTTTGTAGTGCAATTTCTTCATGAAACTTAAATTGTTCTTGAGATTTGCTGTTCTAATACACAGAGGTTTCCGTGGTCATCTCACACAGAGGGGCCAACAGATTTACCTTCACCTATTCCCATAGCTCACAAATTGTGCACTGCTTTTCTTATTGCAGGAGGGAAGCCATTTTTCACAAGGAACCCTGCAGAACTGAAGGGGACATTCATTAACACCAAGCTGAAGAAGAGCAGGCGTGGGTTCGGCTTCACCGTAGTAGGAGGAGATGAACCGGATGAGTTCCTGCAGATAAAGAGTCTGGTGCTTGATGGACCAGCTGCCCTGGACGGAAAGATGGAAACAGGTAAATGTAAAACTGTGGTCTCGTAACACATCTTTGTGCTGTAGTCTATGTTCTTGGGCCAACACATGTTTTGGTTTCTCAGGTGACGTTATCGTGAGTGTGAACGACACCTGCGTGTTGGGTTACACACATGCCCAGGTTGTGAAGATCTTCCAGTCCATCCCTATCGGCTCTATGGTCGACCTTGAACTTTGCCGTGGCTACCCATTACCCTTTGACCCTGATGACCCCAACACCAGCCTGGTGACTTCTGTGGCCATTTCAGACAAGGAGCCCATCATCGTCAATGGAAAAGAAAGCTACGACTCGCCATCCAGCCACGGGAGCGAAACTACAGGTGGCGGCGGTAGTTTGAACGGCTCCAGTGACCCACCTCGCCCCCATAGCCCTTCAGCGGAAGTGGCTTCCAATGGCTCTCACGGTTATCCCAGTGACGTGGTGACATTGGCATCTTCGATTGCAACCCAGCCCGAGCTCATTACTGTCCACATGGAAAAGGGCGACAAAGGATTTGGCTTCACAATAGCGGACAGCCCTTCTGGGGGAGGCCAGCGAGTGAAGCAGATAGTGGATTACCCACGATGCAGAGGCCTGAGGGAGGGGGACATCATCATGGAGGTGAACAAGAGGAACGTGCAGAACCTGACGCACAATCAGGTGGTCGATCTGCTTAGCAAGTGCCCCAAAGGCAGTGAGGTGACCATGCTGGTGCAAAGAGGTGAGCTCACAAGGAAATTTCTAATGTTTTAATGCTTTTAAATGTCACTAAAATGAAGTTGTGGGAGAAAATGTGAGGGGGAAAAGGCATTCAAAGGAAAACAGGCAATTGCAAGGAAAAACTAGCTCTATTTGTAAAAGTTTACAGGGTTTATGGCATTATTAAACGATTAATTCACTTTCATGAGTATGAAATGTTAAGTATGTTAAATATAGATTTTATTTTCTACACAAATGCATCACTTCGCTTCAGAAGGCCTTTATTAACCCCACGGAGCCGTGTAGAGTACGTTTATTATGGATAGATGTGGATGAGGCACTTTCTTCGACTCATACTCGTGAACCCTGTTCACTGCCATTATAAATCAGGATATTTATTAATATTTATCTGATTGTGTTCATCAGAAAGAAGAAAGTCATACACACCTAGGAAACAGTAAAAACAGTAATATTTGATCAATGTAATGTGTAAATCTAGTACACTTTCTTTCTCACTGTTTCTCACTCTGGAATTGTTTTCTTCTGAGTTATAAGCCTGGGAATGTGAAAAGGGTCTTGCAATGTGGACCTGACTTTATGGAGAGTGTTAAAAGTCTTACTTCTTGAGTGTAAAGAAGACACATAAAGCAAGGGAAGATTGAGAGAGAAGGCTGTTTAGTCAGTGTTTCTGAATGAGAGCTTGTGCACTTGAGATGAAGAGAGAATGACAGGAAAGTGTCCAGACAGAGACAGTCTCAGGTGAGAGGTCTGTTCCGATCATGAATATGAAGTCTGTGACATCTTTTCCCTTGAGGGGCACCAAAATCAGCTGTCTGTTAACCCCTATCTGACACTTTCACAAAGCTTTTTCTCTTTATCTTGAATTTTGGGAGAGGAAGTTGAGATAGTAATGTCAACGTTACTTGCTTTTGGTGAAAAACCACTGCCTCTATAGTCCAGAGACAGCAAAAGAGAATGAAAGAAACTGAGAGAAACAGACTAAGAGGAATAGTGAGACTCTGCGTGTGTGTGTGTGTGTGTGTTAAAAAGAGAGAAAATACTGAATACCAGCATCTTGAAAGTAACAGTTTGAAAGAATTACTCCAAGAGTTTTGCTCACAAATCCAAAAGCCTTCCAGAAGCTCAGAGCTTCGAAATCCTGTTTTGCCTGTTTTCAGAGCATTCAGTCAGAGCCTGGCACTCGGATTATTAATTTGATGAATTGAAAGCGCTTTTATCTGTCTTGTGTAAGTGCTTTTAACAGGGCCATGAAATTGCTGCATGCCAATTGCAAGGCCAGAGCCTGTTGTATTAACACATCCCCATTTGTCATTTGGGACAGTTACCAGCATGTAAACAAAAGAGTATGCAGTGCTTATATCTTTTATGGCTCATCAATAGAGCTGCCGCCTAGCTATTTTCAGTAAAGCAAAAAGCCAAGTTGTCCTCCAGGATTTGATGGCCTACTGAACTGACGTCACATAACTTGTAGTGCAATTTATGCACAAACTGCATGAAGCAGAATGAGATGGCAGGACAGAAATGGCCTGTTTATCTGGCTTATACGTGGCTTACATGCTCTATTGCAATACATTTTTAAAGCACAACCAGAAATAAACAACAGTAAGTATTTTATTCTGTTACAGTGCAGATTTAAAATAAATAAATAAATAAATAATAAAAAACGTGTGTGTGTGTATATATATATATATAATTCTAAACTTTGACTGTTTTGTTTGCGCAAAATACCTTGACTAACACTATATGTTGGCCTAAGGATAAAAAGATAAAAACATTTATGTTAAAACTGCTTTAATTGTCATTGGAGTAATCCAAGTTCAGTGGTTCATGCTGGTACACACCACAGGCGTTCTCTAATGTCTGTGAAATGTGTCTGGGATGTTTTAAGTATTCTCTGTGCTCACATCTCACCTTTAATTGCTGGCCTTAATGTCAGGCAGCAAATCCCACCACACACAAATAAGCACACATACACACAACATTCCTTTTCATCAACCCTCACCCATCACTGGCCTTCCAATTAGAGTAGAGTCCGAAGAAAGATCTAAAGGGTAGAAACATGATATGTCTCTTCATTCCTTTAAAACACATATATACGCACACATACTCGCGTTGCAGCATGTTTAGCCCATTAAAACACATTTCTCTTTGCAGGAAACACACTGCTGGCTCAGCTGGTTTTCTGGATAATTGACGTGTGTGTGTGTGTGTGTGTGTGTGTATATATATATATAGAGATAGAGATATAGATGCAGAGATATAGATCATATAGATGGTATAACATCATTTGAACTCTCATAGCTTGTGTCCCTTTATGTGCCTCTGGTCCAGCAGGTTAGGTTGGTGGTTTAAAATATTACATCATTATTTGAACATTTTACTCTCCTACTAAAAAGGAGACTGTTCGAGTTGCACTGTAACTGCGGTTTTCCTTAAAGAACTATTCTGAGTTGATGACAGGTTAAGATCAATTGACAGCATTTGTTTAAAAAAATAATTTTTAACTAAGTTGAATTTTGTAATAAATTTATAAATATATATTTTAAATAATTTAATAATTTACCATAAAAAAGGTTTTTAAAGGCCATGTTAAGACTTACAATAGAAGGTAATGGAGTAAATTTTTTATTTAAAAAGAGAAATAAAACTTGTGTATTATTTGATTGTTTATGGAATTTTGCTTTCATGGCAGTGACGTAAAGTTGTATATAACTTTATGTGGAAAAAATTAGTAAGTCATTTTTTCACACTACAATTTTGTTAACATGTATTGTTTGCATCTTAAGCCGGGGACACACCTAACGATTAGCTGAAACATTCTAAGACTGAACTGAACACACATACCGATTGTTTCCTGCGACTGAAGCAGATTTATATACTTACACATGGAATTTGAACACCGACTGTAATCGCAGACTGAACGCGACTGGACGCGTTTGAGCGCGATCAGTCATAAGTATCAATTTACATTCATAATTGGCCTTACAATCGTTAAGTGTGTGCGCGGCTTTAGGGGTATGCTATTGAAACGCACATACATATCACTAAAAAAATGATGAGTATTTTAAGATTTACAAATTGGCCCCATTAACTTCCATTGTACGTGCCACACTGTAACCCAGATTTTTGCTGTTCTGAAGAAAAGGAAGAACTAATGAAAATAAATTTTTCTAGTAATCAACATTATTCCACAAGTGCCATCAATTAAGCTTATCTTGTGCTAAATTGAGAAAATATTTTATTAAGAACCAAACATTATGCAGTTATCTGATGCTCGACAGAGAATAAAACCAAACCTCTGGTTTCCAATGTTAGGCTGTCATCATTGACTTTTTTTCTCCCATGAGGCTTGACCGCTGTCAGTTTTTCCTCTAGATGTTTCTCAGCTGTTCAGGTCTAAATGTCACGCTCGCAAATGCTCAGTATAAAGGATATTCATGCATCTGTTATGCCCGGGGTAATCAGTTCAACACAATGTGCGTTTGCAAGCTGAATACATTATGGCTTTGAGGTAGTGGCCCAAAAGTCCATTCTGTCTCCCTGAAGTGTGTGTGTGTATGTTTATGTATTTACGTCAGTGTGGAATAACTAGCGTCGCGACATATAGAAGGCTGTTTCTAGCCTCATTGCAATTCCTCCTGCTGGTGTTTATCAGAATCTGCCGCTTTGAGAAAGAAAGTGAGGGATGCTTCAGCTATGGTTAGCGTGATGAAATGAAAAGGTGCATACTACTATCTGATCCGCTCCCTTTATGAGACATCAATCATGACAGCACACATCTTGATTACCCCTGCAGATATGAAACCGGCTTCTACACAGGCATCGACTAGTCTGGTCTCATTAGCTGCTGTTCCAAGCATCCAAATAAGTGTGTTAAGGCTTATTCACACCAAGAGGGAAATGAAAACACAAAACAAATCAGAAAATGTTAAACTATTCGCACTAAGAATGAAACACGTATTCGTTGTACAGGGTGCGTCTCCTCTCTGAATGTCATGGAGGGAACTGGGAATGCTAACGGATAGCTTTCTGCATGTATTGTAGACTTCCTTAAGAAAAATAGTTAGTGTTCTGAGTTTTTGTAACTGGAAAAAAAAATCAATCTCCAGGAAAAAAAACTTTCTATCATTGAACAAATTTTCATCTCATGTGTGAATACTAGGTTCTTATAAATCCATTATTCCATAAAAAGTTTCACGATTTAAAGTCACTGCAAATATTCCAATGCGTTTTCATGGTGTACTCTTCTTCATCACTCAATTCATAGTAAAATTGTGAGAAAACATTGATTGTTTCTATTGTCAACATAAAGTGAAGCTCATGATCAGCTGTCTGCTTCCTGTCTGTTGAAAAGACCAAAATAATATGTTTTGTTTTGGATGCTGATTCCCACCTGGCATCTTAGCTATTTTAACCAGTAAGACTTCATTGGTCAACTTCACAAGAAAGATTGTGCATGTTTTATCCAACACCAAATCAAGATAATGACGATAAAAAATTTGGTGTAAAAAAAAGTTTAATCAGAAATTTCTTGTAAATTTCACAATTAATTACAAAGAAATGGCAAGTAACACTGAATTAAACATGGAATTTTGAAGTAGAAAGGCTCGAATAGTATTTTCTTGTAAAATTTACTCCAATAATCTTCAAAAAATCATTTTATTACAGTGTCCACACCACTGACGATAACGTTCTGTTTAATATATGCGCAAGCTGTGTTTACGTTTGCCATTTTAAATGCTTAAGAAATTTTAAAATCAGTTGGATTCTGATTGGCTTTCAAAGTTTTTATCGTTTATCTTCTGGAAAAGATTGTTCTGAAAATGACTCTAACAATATATTTTCTCTGTGTCGTTATTTTTATACAGTAGTTGGGATGTGGACTGCCCTATTCTTACAGAATTAGAATGATTATTAAAACATTTGCAGCTATAGTTGGCATTTTATTTATCATCCTTGATGTGATCGGCCCCTAAAATCAGCAGGGAAATTAATCTCAGCTGGTCTTTTCAGAATGGAACAGCATTGCAGTCTCATTTCTCTTTTCTGGCTGGACAAATGCAACCATGATTGGTGGTGTGTACCAAAGTAACTTGATTTAATGTTTTAAAGGAAGGATTCCAGCAAGTTTTTTTGCCCCTTTTGCATTAATTTTTGCTGATTTGTCCAACAGCAAAAATGAATGGCGCTGCAGACAAACACTTGAGATAGCAACAGTCCAAAAAAAGTGGTCATCTGGCTCTAAATCAAATCAAGAGGGTTTTTGGTGAAAAATATGTTTAGATAATGGTTGTGAGGAGCGTCTTCTCCCTGACTGCTCACCCTTTGGCTTGCTAAGGGGTTGAAGCATAGAACCCACCAATCACATGATTTCACACCTTGTTTCCATGACGATGCTCTGCTGCACTTTGCGGTGGGGTTTCCTGTTAAAATGATAAAGCGGAGGGGTCTGTCTTGCACACAACATGCAGGCGCATCACATTCTGGAACAAATGCCAGCAGGCAGTGAGGACAGACAGACAGACAGAGACAGGCAGGTGTTTTCAAGTCCACTCTGCATCTTATTCTTTCATTTTGTATTACCCTTGAATGAATTCTGATTGACATGTTTGTGCAGACCTACTGAATCCACACAAGCAATGGAGGGGAAGTTGTACGATAGCCATCAGAGCTGTGTGTGTGTGTGTGTGTGTGTGTGTGTGTATGCACAGGGCTATTTTAACATCACCTCATGGCCTGTCACCTCCAATTGCAGGCCATGTTAAGACTATTCTAATGTACACACAACAACAACCATGCACACATAAGCTGTGCTCTAAAACCTAGTGAGCAGCCTACATAGGCAGCTGTATTAGGCCATATTGTAACTCACATGGAATGTCATAAGAACAATTTGAAACACTCTACATTGTCAGCAACTACACACAAATATCATGTCACATGGGTGGCTGGACTAACTATTGATCGGAATTGGTTTCTTTTCTGTAATGAGTGAATTATATTTAGAAACAAAATTTATCTTGGTCTACCATCTTACACTAAATAATGTGTTACTGATACTGATACTAAAATGAATATTTTGTCATTAATTACTCACCCTCATGTCGTTCCAAACCTATAAGACTTTTGATCATCTTTGGAACACAAATTAAGATCTTTTTGATGAAATCTGAGAGCTTTCTGTCCCTCCATAGACAGCTATGCAACTGACACTTTGATGCTTCAAAAAGTTCATAAAGAGATTGTAAAACTAATCCATATGAATTAAGTGGTTTAGTCCAAATTTTCATAAGCTTTATATGATGAACAGATTTAATTTAGGCTTTTTTTCACATATAAACATTGATCAGCGAACATAAACAGAAGCTCAGCCGAACCTGCTTGACTCTTAAGAACAAAGTAAAGCTCAAAGGAAGCTCAAATGTGCTGCTTAACACACAAGAATTTGATAAATGTTTATATGTGAATAAAAGCCTAAATTCAATCTGTTCATCATATAAAGCGATCCTGTCTCTCCAGAAAATTTTGACTAAACCACTTAATTTATATGGATAGTTTTACGATCCCTTTAAGAATTTTTTTAAGCGTCAAAGTGGTAATTGCGAAGTTGTCTATGAAGGGACAGAAAGCTCTCAGATTTTATCAAAACGATAATTTAATTTGGGAACTATCCCAAGGAACTATCTCTTTAACAGTATTAAAGGAAGTATATTTATTAACATCTCTCTCACTTTGTCTTCCATCTTGGATTTATCTCAGAACATGTCAAAATACATTATTGGGTAAAATAATATGTTTTAATTATACTGAATAGTTTTTTATTGATACCTTTCAGTACTAAATTAAGTATATTCATAATCAACATTTACTTAACTTTTTAATAATCACTCTAATTATGTTAGAATAGGAAATGCCACACATCAACTATTATTACACAGAGTGATGATATCGTTGAAATAACTATTTAAAGCGGCAGACAACATCTGCAGTGCAAGATTTTAAACAGAATATTGTCATCCAGTGGTGTGGACACTAATATTGTATAATTATCATTATAGTTAACATTCTTGGTGTGAAAAGGCCTTTACACTAAACAATTTTTATTGATATTAGTATTGAAGGAGATGTATTTATAATCTCTCACACTTTGTCCGCCATCTTGAATTTATCATAGAACTTGTTAAAATGCATTATTGGGTAAAATAATACATCTTTATTACATTGAACTATTTTTATTGATACTTTTGAGTATTGTTGAAGAAGAAGTATATTTATAATCAACAACATTTCTCCCGCTTTGTCCACCAAGTTGGGTCACAGAGGTTTTAAAAAAGCATAATGGCATTGCCTTCTCATTAAATGTGATGGTGCCTTAGAATTTTGCAGCAGGCAGCTTAATTAAGTTGCCTACCTTTTGTAACAGACTTCACTGTTTGTGATGCCCTAGAATGCTGTCTACATAAGGATCTGACAAGTTTTTGGAACCGCACAATAGTCTTGCAAGAAAATGGTTTTGCGTCTGCTGTCATACTCTCCGCACCAGACTCATGCTGCGGCCGCTCCTGGGAGACTGTCTTTCATTCCTCTGTGTGTCAGACTACATCATTGACAGATGGTCTTGACCGTCAGAATCTGTTCCTATCAGCCTGGCAGAGGAAGGGGGGACCAGTACAAACCCTTCACTCTCTTCATGCCCTTATCCACATGCACGTGCACATGCAGTGCACCATAATCTTCTCTTGCTAAACCTTCTTATTAGTTTCCTCTGTGCCTGACATGATTCACGCTGACCTGTCACCAGTGTTGCTGCTGATCAACTCCTGCATGTTTAACATAGTTATGGAGGGAGCTCATATGCCAATTGGGTTTTATTAACTGGCTTGGTCTCTCACACCAACAATTTTGTTAGTTTGAGTTTGGGCATGAGCTGAATTACTTAACTTAATTTTCTTGACTTTTGTGCAGAACTGAAACATAACTCATCTTAGTCAGTTGTCGTTTCTTTGATGTTCTGCTCAAGCCTCTAAATAAATGATGAATTGCTGGAGATGTTGAAGCTTAGAGTTGTCAAAATTACCAACTTTGTTACCAGTCGGTACACTGTAAACCTGAATAAGTTGGGCTAACTGAAAAAATTTGAGGTAATCAGTTACATCAAATTTTTTTGAGTTATGATGTTCCCAATTTTAAGTAAGCAGAACTATGAAGTTTTGAGTTTGTAGTACTCATGCATGTTAATTCCTCCTAACTTGAAGTACTGAGTTAGCTAACGCATACATTTTTATAGCAATAACATAAAATATTTAGTTAATTAACTTTTTTAATTTGAGTTCTTGCAAATCAAATGAGTTATTTACAGAAAATGCTAACTTGCTATTTTGCTAACATGTTAACAATAGCATGGTATAGAACTTACTGAATAAGTACAGCAACTTAAAAACATGTAACTTACCAGCTCTCAAACCAAGCCGCATGCGCTACTTATCACCATGATGGTAACTCTCCAAAAACCCACATTAACAGAAACTCTTCTAAATTAGCACAAAAAAACATTATATGAACTTAATTTTAGCATTTACTCTACCTTTCGAATGCCATGGGCAAAGCATGCTGGGAAATAGAAATCCCAGCCCAGTTTCAGTTAAACTTAAGTTAGTCTAAATTAAAAGAAATGTGTTCATACAACTCAAAACAATGAAACAGTTCAGTTTACTTGAAATATGTCAGTGCTGTGAACTCAAAAGAAAGTTCTAAATACTCATAGCAGTTAATTTAACTGAACTAATTTGTTCGATTTAAGTTTGTCCTACTCAAACCAATTAAGTATTTTGAGCGTTCGGGTTTACAGTGTACTGAAATTAAAAAAATGCGACTCTTTGAAAGCTGTTGAGTGGATTCGTAAACACCTCTGATTGGCCATTGTGTTCACACGCTCATCGGATATGTCTGTGATTGGCTACAATGATCAACGTACACAGAAGTGTTTGAAAGTGTTTTGAAAGCTGGTCCGCGATAGACGCCTGCTTTCAAACGCCCCTGCGTGTATCTGTGTAAGCGCTCGGTGAAGAGCGTCATTGATGACTATTTACAACGTTTTTGAAGTGTTGATTATTGAAGCCAATCACAGACATATCCGATGAGCGCGTCAACACAATGGCCAATCAAGGTGTTTACGAATCCGCTCAACAGTGCTCAAAAGTGTCACATTTTTTAAATTTCAGTACCGACTTGGTACCGAAGTCAGTACTTTTGACAACTCTAGTTGAGCTCATACGGAAGCAGTCCTAAACAAAGAAGGGATGAGCAGAAATGGCAGGGGTCTTGAAAATACCTCAAAGTGCTTGACTAAAGGATTTGAAACAGGTCCAAGAGTTAAGCAGCAATCACAATAAGAGTCATCCACTTTTAATGCATTAGTCACTTTGTTTGATTTTCAGTCAGCAAGCAGTACTGCTTTATGGGATTCAGATAAAGCCATTATGTTCCCAGTAAAGTGAAATGGATTGATTGATTACAAGGTATTAGGCAGCATTTCTCCTCTATAAGCAACGACCTCCAGACACTCAACTGGGTTATAAAATCAGACTCACTCTTAAACTCATAAAATAGCATAGATTCATTCTTTTTTATGCATTCTTGTTGCTGTGCCACTGTGGAATAGTTTGTCTGAGCAGGGAAAATATTATAGAAATTACATTTGAGGTCAGGAATTATCAACATTTAGCCAAATCAATATTACAATTACCATTGTCAGTTTCAGTAAAATTCCTCTACCAAACAAACCAATGTGCGAGATTTGAAGTGAATACATAAAGAGAATGTGTTCGCAAAGAAGGCGTGTAGCAATGCTGCAGAAACTTTTAACAATTAATGGGCTGTAGTGGAGACGGGCATAGAGAAGAGAGGGAGGCGGCAGACTGCAGAGGACGATTGTGTTTGTTTTGGGGATAATGATTCAGGTTGGGGGCAGGGCTTTATGGGGCAGGTCAATTTTCAACGGAAAAGGCGATTGAATACCTGAAGTTGTATCAGAATATAGAGCAGAAGCACTTTGTTTGATAGAGAGAACAATGTGTGCAGGACAGGCTGGACGCTGCTTGTGACGAATGGCGCGAGTGCGCATGTGTGTTACCGTGGGCGCGCTCACATGCAGACGACTTGCTCTCAAGGGAACAGCTTCATAGTAAGCAGCCTTATTTCCAGGCCAGACTGGAATCAGAGGACCGATCAGGATCTTACAGCACCACACACTGAAACACACACCCAGCTGCGAAATCACAACTAATGATCACACTAATGAATCTTACCGACATTGAAATACATTCGTTTCCTCCTGCTATAAATGACGTGCACATCTATTTATGTATGAATGCATAATTTATGCATGGCCTGTCATATTCAGCTTTTCTGATGGAGGCGTGGGAGGGGGCGATGGCACATTAACGCATGTAGAAGTGGGAGGGAATCAGTGTTCAGAGGAGGGAGTATGATGGTAAAGCGAGCGCGAGAATGCTCGCGTCGGGGAGAGAGAAGCAGCAAACACATGAAGACGGAGCGAGGGTGATGCACATCGAAACAAGGAGGGGGAGGGCAAAAAAGAAGGAGAGAGAGAGGGATAGAAAAAAGAGAAGCTCAAAAGACAGGAGAATCAAGGACTGGCTCTAGATGCAGGATCCTTCGGCAGCAACATCGCGAGGGGCAGGGACGCTGGAAGATGGTTTCAGTAAGAGGGGAACTGACCGTTGCCTATAATTTAATGTTCAGTATCTTGGACTCCTTCTCCATGGGTAATAGCTTAGCACCTGTCTGGGCATAAGCCCCTCTCTGTTTCTCTTCCTGTGTCTCGTTCGTTCTCTTTATCTTTCGCTCTCCTCTTTTTCTGTCTTCATCTCTCACGCAGTGTCTGGTAGGTTTAAAGGGATTTTTCTCCCTGAAATGAAATTTCTGGCATCACGTCATTCCAAATCTTGCGTAGACCATAAAAGGAAATATTTCGCAGAATGTCCCAGCTGCTTTTTTCCTGTACAATGGAAGTGAATGGTGCCCATTCACTTTTATTATATGGAAAATGGCTGCTGGGACATTCTGTTAAATATCTTCTTTTGTGTTTTACGCAAGAAAGACCGAACTGTTCCTTTAAGTTCATGGGGTCTGCTTAGCATTTAATCAGGGTAATGGGGGTCGGTTCTCTGATGCGGATAGTCCGTGCTGCCCTCTTTATGTGCTGTCGGAGTAAAGGAACGAGAGAAGAAACGGAAAGAGAGACGGGGCTGCTGCCGCTCCACGCGCCCTGATTGGAGTCATCCATCTGTCTTGGGATTGCTTTCAGATCTGTGCCTGTGGGGAAGGTGAAATCTTTGTGCACACACAATTAATATTTCTGTCTCCTCCGCTTTTTGTAGGGGTGGCACCTGCGAAGAAGAGCCCCAAACTGGTGAGTACAGATGTTTTATTCTCAGTCTGTTCTTTTCTCTTCACAACCATCTTTATGTTAATCTTCTCCACGTTGTTTCTGATTGCTTTTGCTCATTGACCGTGGCATTGGTCTAGTGTTCAAAAGAGGTTTTACAATGTCACTGCTCTGGCAGAGAGAATCTGATATGCACTTCAATGCAAACACTCCATCAGTGAACGGAGAAACCATGTGGTCAATGTTGGGAGGGTGGTGTTCACCCCTGGGAGGAGGGCTGAATTTATTGGTCACATGGGCATCCTGTAATAGCTCTCTAATGATTTACCGAAAACAACGAAACCAGCAGGTTTCCATCCTCGGAGCCTCAGGGATAGAATAGCAAAAAAAGTGTTTTTATTTTTAATCTTTTGTGTTCCACCAGCCTGTTGATGATAGATGGAGGGTTTGAGCTCATTGAGTCTCTGGACAGTAGAAACAATAATCAGTGTTCTTCTGTTAAAATGGCAGCCTTGTTTTTTTTTTTCTTTCTTTTTTTTTTTTTCTACTTTGTTGAAATAGAGTCCATGCTTGTGTGACTCCTCAATGCCAGACGATGTCTCTCAATTCTCAAATGGCTTCTGTTTTATTTGGATGGATTTATTAGCTACTTATTGAATTGTGGTTTGATTTTTATTGCTGAATTTCTGGATGTCTGCTGTACAGATTCATAGGTTGTGCTGGGATGCAAAAGGAAGCAGAGGTGTGTGCGTGGGTTTAAAAAAGAACCTCAGATGACTTAGTGGAGGAGAGAACATTAAAAATTTCATAACCCAACCCCTCTGGAGGTATTAGTTAAATTGTGATTTATTACTTGGAATAAATATTACATTTAAATTAATTTAAATTTAAAACATGAATTGAAAATATTAAATTGTTTATATAATAATTATTATATACAATGGGATGAAAATGCTTCTTTTTTTGCATTTTTATAATATATACAAACAAAAAAATGCAAATGCAAATTGCAAAGTTTTAATTTTACAAATTAAATTGTCAACATATCACTTTAAAGGGTTAGTTCACCCAAAAATTAAAATTCTGTCATTAATTACTCACCCTCATGTTGTTCCACACCTGTAAGACCTTCGTTCATCTTCAGAACACAAATTAAGATATTTTTTGATGAAATCTGATGGCTCAGTGAGGCCTGCATTGCCGGCAAGATAATTAACACTTTCAAATGCCCAGAAAGCTACTAAAAAAATATTTAAAACAGTTCATGTGACTACAGTGGTTCAAACTTAATGTTATGAAGCGATGAGAATACTTTTTGTGCACCAAAAAAATAACGACTTTATTCAACAATATCTAGTGATGGGCGATTTCAAAACACTGTTTCATGAAGCTTCGAAGCTTCCCAAATCATTTGTTTCGAATCAGTGGTTCGGAGTGTGTATCAAACTGCCAAAGTCACGCCCCCCAGTGGTGAACCATTGAAATTTCGAAACACTTATGACGTAACGAAGCCTCGTTTACTGAAATCACGTGACTTTGGCAGTTTGATACACGCTCCGAACCACTGATTTGAAACAAAAGATTTGTAAAGCTTCGAAGCTTCATGAAGCAGTGTTTTGAAATCGCCGTTATTTTGTTTTTTTTGGTGCACAAAAAGTATTCTTGTCACTTCATAACATTAAGGTTGAACCACTGTAGTCACATGAACTGTTTTAAATATGTCTTTAGTAGCTTTCTGGGCATCTCAGTGTTAATTATCTTGCTGGTAATGGAGGCCTCACTGAGCCATCGGATTTCATCAAAAAGTTTTTCCACGGGTGTGGAACGACATGAGAGTAATTAATGAATTAATTTTCATTTTGGGGTGAAATAACCCTTTAATGACAGCAGCACTCAAGCTGTAAGTTTAGGTAAAAACTGATGATCATGTTACCCAGCTTAATTTGAGAATAGCATATTTAAACATCTGACCATCTGTACAAAGGAGTCACATGATCAGACAGTGTAATTTGCTTATTTGATTAGTGACCTAGTAATCGTGCACAATCTGACATATTTCTTTAGTCATTTTAATGTTGTATTGTTTACATTTTTCTAAGTTCTAAAATATGGTTTATTTCCAGGTTTTGAATTGCATAGTTTCAGTGTCTGAGACTTTTGGACCCCACTTATTTAAAATATAATATAATATAATATATATGTGATAACGGAAGCTAAAATAGAGTTGAGTTGAGTTGCTTGTTGAGAAGGTGTTTGTTGAGAGGTTAAGGTTGAATGATAGTTGAGGTATAATATTAAAATAGCAGTTGAATGTATTGATATAATCCTTGGCTTGAATGAATCCTGACGGAATGGTAAAGAGAGTTGTGCGTCATTCTGTCCTTCAACTCATTCATTCAAATTTCTTTCTTTGTTTCTTTTTTTTTACTTGCCTACCCCACATGTATTCAATTCCTGCACTCCATCTTAAAGACACCAGGGAGGTAGTGGTGCTTTTTTCTTCTCTATTCAAGTTTCCTCTCTTTTTTTCTTCCCCCCACACAGCAACAGTTGGAGCGCAAGGACAGTCAGGGCAGCTCCCAGCACAGCGTGTCCAGTCAGCGCAGCATCCACACCGACTCTCCCCTCCACGCCTCCCAGGCCTTGCTCAACGAGTCGGCTGCCCCACCTCCCCCCTCCCAGCCCCTGCCAAGCCTGCCCCAGGACCCTCCAGTAGACGGAACTCTCCAGAAGAAACCAGATCCCTTTAAAATCTGGGCCCAGTCCAGGAGCATGTATGAAAGTAGGCGTAAGTAATATGGGATTCTGGTGGAGGGTGCATTGGCAGCGGATCATTGGGTCTCTTCTTTATATTTGGGTTGGTACTGGGATATCAGGTTTGGTTAGTTGGTTGGGGCTGTATTTCTTGTTTGGTTGTTCTGCTTTGCCATTAAGCTAAATATTAACATTTTGGGGATTGAAAATCTTTGCTGGTGAAAAAATTATCTAACCTTTGTGTAAACAAAAATAATTCATTGTTGGACTGGTTTAAAATCAAGGCAGCTGTCATTATATTTTAATGTAATTTTAACAGAGTATGTAATGTAATTTTTAAGAGTCGATCTATACATCATCAAAATTCACATTTTCAACCAGACTTAATATTCACAGTTTCTCAATATTAAGTGTATTAAGTAGTAATTTGTGTATTTCAAATGTGACGAGGCCGCTAAAAAGTCCATTTACATCAAACGTCCTTTTGAACACGGCTGTAGTCTTTCAGTATTCAAATAGCTGTCCAAACCTAATGTAAACCATTAGCCGTCAGTTTGAATCGCCTGTGTGTGTTGTGATCAGAGAGCTGTGTTCGGATGAACCTGTCATCTGTACTTCCAAAGCTTTCATTAGCTTTTCCCAGTCCTCCTTTCCTTTCCTTCACTTTGCTTTCGCCTACTCGCTCACCGCCAGTGAGAAGCCAACATGAACGGCGAGGCACTTCTGACCAATTACACTCCCTGCCATCAGTGCGTTCACACGCTCCAGAACGCTCTAGAACACATCTTTTGACAAATGTGCATATAATTGGTAGTGGTGGAAGACAGTGAATCCAATACTACTTTCATGTGTGCCAGAGCAGAGGGGCTAATTAACAGGAATATCTTTCAGCGGATGTTAAGAGGCTGTTGAATGGAGCACTCCAATGTTTGGGTTGGAAAATGTTGCTAACTTGGAGTGTCTTCATTGTCTGTTTTTGTTAGGGTCTCTCATTAGTAAGTACTTTAAGGAGGAGGATGTAGGGACTATAGGAATGGGAATCATGCAGAATTTAACAGTTCCGCTTCTGATGCGTCTTAACTATTCTGGTCCTTTAACAGTTCCATTAATAACTATTCAAACTACTTTTCCTTTATGGATTTTTTAAAATTCCATATTTAAAAGATATAAGTTCAATAATCAAGTTAAAGTGTCAAAAATGAAAATTCTGTCATTAATTACTCATGTCCTTCCACACCCGTAAACCTTTGTTAATCTTCGGAACACAAATTATTATATTTTTGATAAAATCAGTGAGGCCTGCACTGCCAGCAAGATCATTTTCTTTTTTCAATGCCCAGAAAGCTACTAAAGACATATTTAAAACAGTTCATGTGAGTAAAGTGGTTCAACCTTAATGTTATGAAGCGACGAGAATACTTTTTGTGGGCCAAAAAACAAACAAAATAACGACTTTATTCAACAATATCTAGTGATGGGCGATTTCAAAACACTGCTTCATGAAGCTTCAAAGCTTTACAAATCATTTGTTTCGAATCAGTGGTTCGGATCGTATATCAAACTGCCAAAGTCACGTGAACTATTGAAATTTTAAAACACTTATAACATAATGAAGCCTCGTTTACTGAAATCACGTGACTTTGGCGCTCCGAACCACTGATTCAAAACAAAATATTCGTAAAGCTTCGAAGCTTCATGAAGCAGTGTTTTGAAATCGCCCTTTACTAGAAATTGTTGAATAAAGTCATTATTTTGTTTTTTTGGCGCAGTTCTCACTGAGCCATCGGATTTCATCAATAATATCTTAATTTGTGTACCAAAGATGAAAGAAGGTCTTACGAGTGTAGAACGACATGACACCCTCATTATTAATTAATTACAGAATTTTCATTTTTGGGTAAACTAACCCTTTTAAACAATTATTGCAAACGTGTGTTTATAAACTTTTTAATGATTCATTAAAAGAAAATCAACTCTTTAGAGTCATTCATTTTGAAATTCGTCTACACTGGTTGTGCCATATGTTTTCAATTCTCTAAAAACTCATTGAAATAATTCATTTGGGAGTTAGATTACACTTGTTGGACTATATGTTTTTGATTCACTAAAAAGAACCAAATGATAAGAATCATTAGTTTGAGAATCGGGCTTCACTGGTTGAAGTGTATGTTTTTGAGTCACCCAACAGAACCGGCTAATGGGAGTCCATTCCACAATCAGACTGTTGCAGTCCTTGAATGGATTGTGAGATAAATCATTGACGTCTGATTGGCATTTTAGGACCAGCTTGAGAACATTCAGTCCAGTAAACACAGTGAACAGCTGCATTGAGAGGCTTTAACACAAATGAATGAAAGTTGTAGGTCTATCCTTGCCATAATGCACAATTTGCAGAGTCTGCCACAGCCGTCCTTGCTTCTTAATGGAGATCGAACGGTGTGGGAAAATTGCCCATGCAGCAGCCATTTTGAATGGCTCTGGAGCCATTCTACTTCCTGTCTCTGTTACAGTAAATTGCTGTACATCTGGTTAGACTGGAGACGGAGGTCCTTGTCTCTGGCAGCTGCTTCACATGTCCAACTGCATTTCAATAGTTTTGCAGCAGATTCACGAATTCAGAGCATTTGTTGTTAGCTTACGTTAACCGAAGCTCATTCTTAAAGGTAAGCACGTTTAAAAAAAGATCTCCGGTAAAAGCCTGCATCAGAAATACCCGCCTAGAGCCATGGTTTCCAGCTCTCTCTTACTTAGCAGGCATAAGCGTCCTCGACAGAACATCATGTGATGCATTGGAGAGCTACAGGGTCAATAATGTAAAACCTGACAGATTGCTGATGTCTGCAGGACTTCAAGTCTAAAAGAGGGGGAAGCTCTGCAATTTGACATGGAAGTGCTGTGGTTGAGATGGTACTCAGGCAGTGGTGTAAGCTCAAGGGCACAGCTGCTTCAAAAGACCACTGGATTTTCTCTTCTGCTTCACTTGATCTGTAATCTAGATTTAAGCACATGTGTCAGTGCTTATCATTTTCTCAGATGGAAATACCCCTTAATCGAATTGTGCTTTGTGAATTCATTACAGCAGACTAGCCATTATATTACATCTTCATTGGTGTGAACCAATTAGAAAAAATCCAGATGTTTGAGAACTAGAGATGCAGTCATCATGAAAGTGACATTGTTCGCTTTTCCTTGAACCAGCAGCCATTCTTGAAAGAGGCAGGATTGGGTTATAAATCAAAGCTTGTGCGTCATTCTGCAGGTGAATTGATCTCAAGCTATTTTCCTTCCTTTTCAGTACCTGATTACCAGGAGCAGGATATTTTCCTGTGGAGAAAAGATACCGGCTTTGGATTCAGGATCCTGGGAGGCAATGAACCTGGCGAGCCGGTGAGTTCAAAGCAATGAGTGCAGGCCTCATTTGTGCAATTCTGCGAGTATTGTGTTCATCATTTATTGATATTTATTAGAGTTATTTATTCGTTTAATTAGTTTAATCTGTGGTGGTTATGAGTAGATGACATGCAATTATTTCCTGTGGTTTGACGTTATAGTCCATTTAAAACAATTTTAAATAGAACTTAGCTAAATATTTTATAATTATTATGCATGCAGCTGTCATACTGCCAACATGGAATATTTATTTGTCTCACTGCAGGGCCATTTAAAATGAAATGATGAAGGCAAACAGTTTTAAAATTGGTGAAAATCTGTTTTATTTCCACTTATTTCAGTTAACAAAAAACATTTTTAATATTTTTAGCTTTAGTTAACAACACTGGTTAATGCATTATAATGCTTTTCAATAATATTTGATAAAAATGTAACAACAGTAATTATTAATCGGTTTATTGTAGATATAATGCCAGACAGATTTTTAAAAAAAAAAATGTTATGCCTGTGTATAAATACACTCATGCTCTTTGACAGTTTCAAAGGCACCCAACAAATATAGACCCTTTGAAGATTTTCCAAATGTAATAATCCAAGCATGGCCAGGCTCTCAGATTCTGTCTTCACCGCTTGTGCATGATACCCTTTCCTATATGAAATGTGCCCAGCACATTACAAACACTCCGCTTTTGGCAAAACTTGTTCCCAGTGAAAGCATCTGCCCTGTGTGTGTAGGTTGACAAAGGCTTTGATCTGTGAGGCACAGCCTCGATCAGTCAGAAAATATCTCTCAGACCACCAGTTCTTCCTTTTAATGAGGCCACATTACATCTTTGAACTGATGAGCCAGTTTCTCGGACTCTAGTCCTTGAAGAATGAAAAACCGAGCTGTCTGCAATACTGCTCCTTTCGGCTGGTATAAGGGGTGTAAAAAATTCCATAGAGGTTTTGCAATTTGGAGAACATTTCACAACCATTAGACTTAAAACACGCAGAAATCTCAGTGTTTCCATGAATTAAAAACCTTTGACACGACACTGACACAGAGTTTGAAAAGTGATAAACCTCAAGGGGTGAAGTTCAGTTTGGCCAAGACAGATTTGTTTCAAAACTCTTGTTAACTCTCTTTCTGTGTCTATCTGTACAGATTTATATTGGCCACATTGTGAAATACGGAGCTGCCGATGAAGATGGGCGTCTGCGATCAGGAGATGAGCTAATTTGTGTGGATGGAACGGCTGTTGTGGGAAAATCCCATCAGCTAGTCGTTCAACTCATGCAACAAGCCGCAAAACAGGGTCACGTCAACCTGACTGTGAGACGCAAGACTGGATATGGATGTAAGCAGGCTACAAAATATTATTGTTGAGAAAAATTACGGGCCATAAATATTTATCACTAGTCATGAAACTGTATTTTACATTTTTATTGAAAAATATATTTTCCCCTTATGACAACAGAATTATTTCAGCTGTTTTTCTTGCATTATTGTGACCAACCGATCACCTCCAGAGATGATGATGAGATAAGCCAGTGTCAGTCACTGTCACAAAAATGTTAAACCACAGATATTTTGTTGCTTATATTTCCATTTCGATGGCTTAATGCAGGAAATTTACAACATGTGTGTTGAACATGGAGAAAAAGTAAACTTTGGATTGATTTGGATCATGCATTTGAAGTTCAAACTATCATTCTTGCATTTAATATAACCATGCATTCCTTATAAAGTTACTGACTGACTAACTATTTATTCATTTTGTTTTTTACACTTCCGTTCAAAAGTTGGGGTCGGTAAGATTTTTTAAATGTTTTTGAAAGAAGTCTCTTCTGCTCACGAAGGCTGCAATAAAACGGTAGTATTGTGAAATATTTTTTACAATTTAAAAATAACTTTTCTATTTTAATATATTTTAAAATGTAGTTTATTCCTGTGATGGCAAAGCTGAATTTTCAGCATCATTACTCGTCTTCAGTGTCACATGATCCTTCAAAAATCATTCTAATATGCTAATTTGCTTCTCAAGAAACATTTTTATTAATATCACAGCTGAAGTAGAAATCCTTTGTACCATTCTTTGCTGAATAACAGTATTTGTTTCTTTTTTAGAAAAAAAAATATCTTACTGACCCCAAACCTTTCAATAACATTGTACTTTTTTTTTTAATGTATTAATAAATCAGAGTCAAAAACAAAAACAAAACAAAAAAGAAACACCAGCTCTGCACAGAATAAAAACTTGTTTTTTCCAATGTTCATTTTGTATCTTGGATTTGCTATGAAGTATTTCATGACCAGAAAAGATAATCTGTACCTGAAGTATAGCAAACTCCAGCATGTCTTTGAGCAGTTGTAAAGCTTTTCTGTCAGTATCATATGTCATTTATATCAGTATGCGGTGTCAATTCCAGAGTAAGTGTTAATTGCAGCTTACATGTTGGACTCTACATCCCTTACGTAATGACCAGCATGACTAGTGGAATTGTGAATTATGCAGGATTCTGCATAAGGTTGCCTGATTATCCATTCCTATCAGATAGACTTTATTTAAATGAGAGTTCATGTCACATGATAATGAGGGTACGCCTGCTGACTCTGCCTAATTAATCTATGCAGGGCTCTGAGTCCCATATGTCAGGTTTCAGAGTATAAGTTAACCTTTTTTACTCATCTAGGATCACCTACCTGAATACAAGAGCAGGGCAAGATATTTTAAACATCCAGGGAAATTTTGCTTTTATGTAATTACATGTCCTAACTATAGAAGCTTGTTTCCCCCACGGAGAAAAAAACAAGATAATTGCAACTTTTTAGCTCACAGTTCTGCCTTTTTTTCCCCGCAGTTTGTATCTCAAAATTCAGACTTTTTTTCCTTGGAATTGCAATTTTATATCTCGCAATTCAAACTTTATAACTCACAATTAGGACTGTATATCTCACGATTCTGAGAAAAAAGGCACAATTGCGAGAAATAAAGTCAGAATTCTGAGATATAAACTCGCGATTGTGAGAAAAAAAGTCAGAATTGCGAGTTTATATTCTGACTTTCTCACAATTGTGAGATATAACCTCGCAGTTGCGAGTTATACACATTTAACTCACAGTTTTGAGAAAAAAGTCAGAATTGCAAGATATAAACTGTTATTTCTGAGAAAAATAATTCTCTCACTTCAGACTTTGTACACGCAATTGTGAAAAAAAAGTCAGAATTGCGAGATAAAAAGTTGCAATTACCTTTTGAATTTTTTAAGTATGTAGCAAAAACAAATTTCCATACCTAACCATCTTATGCAGTTCAGAAGCATGTTTGGTGCGTAGATCATTAAACCTTTATCTGTTGAGTTTGTTGATATGGAGCTCCTAAATTGGTTTCTCCTTGACTTGCAGAACATAAATCTCTCAGTGACCTTCCTAACCCTCCCCCAACCCTCTTCCTCCTCAGTGGCAAAGGTGGATGGTGAGATGCCTCCTTCTCCAGCCTCCTCTCACCACAGCAGCACACAGGCCCCGTCTCTAACCGAGGAGAAGCGCACGCCACAGGGCAGCCAGAACTCCCTCAACACGGTCAGCTCCGGGTCGGGCTCCACTAGCGGCATCGGCAGCGGAGGCGGAGGCGGCAGCAACAACACGGTGGTCCCCAATGCCATCCAACCCTACGATGTGGAGATCCAACGTGGAGAGAACGAAGGCTTCGGATTTGTTATTGTGTCATCAGTGTCGAGGCCTGAAGCGGGAACTACTTTCGGTAAGTGTTGTGATTTAATGAATTATTTAATAATAAAACAATTCATTCAATGTATTTTTTAAAATTAAATATCCAGACAAAGCACATTTATTTGTTACGAATTAAAAAATATATATATATTTTTTTAGTTTATATTAAATTAACAATTTTGCAGGTTTATTTATTTATTTTTGTCTGGATCTGCCTATGATTTTAGTAAAAGAACAAGTGTTTCTGTAGCTCAGCTGGTGGGACATGGCACTAGCAATGCCAGTGTCTTGAGTTTGATTCTCAGAAAGCACTTAAAATGACAAAATGTATAGCTTGAATGCACTGTACATCACTTGAGATAAAATTGTCTGCCAAATGCATAAATGGGAACAAGCAATCACATATTTGCATATTTGCATATTCACTTCTTTTATATTACAAAAAGAGGAAAGGACTAAGAAATTCACATTCTTCTGGGAGCTTTTTGCCTCTGAATGGTGCTTTGGTTGTGGTTTTCACTTTTTGGTGGGTGTGGGTTCTTCGTATTCTCCTTACGCCAATCTGCATGTCCTGTGATTTTCTTATTTTGAAAGGCAGTGTGTTCGCATTGTCTGCCTGAAGCAGGGGTCGATATCCACCCTCTCTTCGTGGGCCTGTATTTCCGCTGTACTTCCCAAAGCCAGACAAGTCTCCATTACACAAGATGGCTGTCAAGTTAGTGAAACAGCATTTTGGTTGTCCAAATCTCACCATGTAATCTCAGCAGTTGCCAGCAGTACTTGCCATCATTATTTTTTTTAACAATTGCAATTGATAGAGAGATCAAGTTAGTAAAAAGACAAATCAAGAATGACATCCCATGTTTAAAGACACAGATCCTTCTTCATCGTGTTCATCAGAACGCTCCCACTCTTTAAACTCACAATAGTGCCGCTGGCAGCCTTCGCATAAGTGTACACTGGATCCAGGACGCTCAGTGATTACACCACGTGGGAGTTTTGTTCAGAGTGTTATGATGGAAAAGAGGAATGACAGATCCGTGTTTGAGAGGAATAAAAGAGAGGGAGCAGTGCTTGGCACTCTTTTACTTACTACTGATGAAACAAGTTTCTGTGCCAGAGTCACTGTGAACGAGGACCTCAGAGTAAGCAGAGTTTCAGTCATCAATATTACAATCAAACAACAAATAATCTTCATAGCAGTGTGACAAGCTGGTTGAATTTTATAGTTGTACTAACATTCCTGCCTAAGTGCCATCACAGCATTTAAATTGATCAAACATGTATGTTTTGCAAGATGAGACTACTAAAAAATTGTTTGATATAAAAACAACTATTAAAAAATATTTATCACATTGAGGGCCAGATTTACTAAAGACACACAGTGCAAAGTTAGCACTCAAAAGGCATGGACTGAGTTGTTTTTGCTGACCTTATTGCCATATGCATTTGTTGGAGTTTCCCTTTCAGATGCAAAATGTATGGGAGGAGAGTATTTAAGTGAATCACGCAACTCGATTTACTAATGTTTATGCTAGTCAATTTACTGGTATTTGCGGCATTATTTAACACGCAAAAAAGCATGTGTTCTTTAATTTGCGCTTCAGCAGTAGATCACACGCAAAACTTGCCACTCCCATCGGCGCATTTGTGGAATTGCGCTCTCATGCTAATTTGCCCCGTTTAGTATATCTAACCCTAAAAGTTTAAGGTGTAATTCACACAGAACACGTTTTTGCATTCCCTTGCATTGCTTTTCCGTTGTTTTCTATGTAAACATGCTAGATTAACGTGTTTGACCATTGCACTCACGTCTTAAGTCTTTTACTGCATCTCGTGCATGACACACCATTCTAAAAACGCAGTGTTCAAGTTAAAAGATCAACTTTTAAAAATCACATTTTTTATTAATTCCACTAGCCAGTATCTATTATTTTTTTAAGCACAAAAACGCATTCTGAATGGCTCCTTAAAGGATTAGTTCACTTCAGAATTAAAATTTCCTGATAATTTACTCACCCCCATGTCATCCAAGATGTTTATGTCTTTCACCTTTAGCGGCACACTACAGTAAGTAAACCACAAAATGCAAACTTGAATAATCCTAATATTATCTAGTCATTTTTCATTATTCATCACACAGGCAGAGTTAAAGCACAATGCAGTGCTCTGAGGGAATTTCAAGAGTTTACACCTTTTTTCATGTAATGAATAATTCAGAAGTGGTGGTGATTATTCACTGGATCTGAAGAGCGCTACAGAAATGATGCTCAAGGTGATCTAGCATGCATCCAAAAGTCTTTAATATAGCCAAATTCAGCAGATTCGATATGTCCGTTCTTGCATACCTTTGCTGTCCATTCAGTAACATGCTTTTGTCCGTCACAAGTTACTTTTGAGGTGTGTTTTGCTTGCAGGGCACAATCTGTGGGCATTCTATGAAAATGTTGGCACTTTAGCTTGGTGGCTTGGTGTATTAACCCCTACACATTCTCTCTTTCCCTTTTCTCTCTTTCTGTTTCTCTTTCTCCATCCCCACCAAAAAAAATAAAACAAAAATAACCATCTTAATTAAAACTCATACATGCTCAATCACTGTTGGCCAAAAGCTGGAAACGCATGTGTGGCAATGCCTCATAAAATAGGTCGCATCATCGAGGGAAGCCCAGCTGACCGTTGCGGGAAACTAAAAGTTGGAGACCGGATCCTGGCTGTAAATGGCTGCTCCATCACCAATAAGTCCCACTCGGATATCGTCAACCTGATCAAAGAGGCTGGAAACACGGTGACGCTGCGGATCATTCCAGGAGACGGTTAGTTTCTCTCTCATTCTCTTTCCCTTCACTCAACCAGCATAGCTGAGATGAAAACATATTGGGAATGTGGGTGTGTGCTGTATGTGTAATAGCACGGCTTCTCAGCATACTGCTCTCACGAGCCTCACAGTAATAATGTAGACGGTACGTTCAGCATTATTAGAAGAAGAATAATGAACAGGAACCTGTGAGGGGATCAACACACTGAATATGCAACACGCTCTTATAACCTTAGAGGCAGAACGCCTTCATATTGTGCTGTTGTAATAATGACAGATGGCACACCAATAAGGTTGGTCGGGGAACAAAGACACAGCCTGTGTCATGCACATTCTAATGTTTCCCCAGAGATTTCAGTAGTGTCACCATTGGTGGAAAGAAAAAAAGCAGCAGGATCTATGTGCTGCAGTCTTTATTAAATAACAAAAATCAAAATAGCCAAACACTCAGATTACTCAGATTTTCTCAAGAACTCAAACTGAACAACCAGTATACATTGATGATAACAGACAGAGAACAACTGAAAATGAGGGCTATAAATGCACAGGGAAACAAACAGGCACTAAACGAGATAATTAACAAGACACAGGTGAGATGCATGAGGGCAAATCGAAAACCATGGCAACAGAAGAGCATGAACAAGGAAAACACAGGAAACTGAACTGAGAACAGTGCAAAACTAACTCAGACAAACTGAAGCAAAACAAAGACCAGACATGACAGGTAGCAACTTTTAAGAAAAATTGCATCTTTGGAAATTAAGTCAGAACTATGGAGGCTTGTTTCCGCCACGGAATAAAAAAAAAAAGGATAATTGCTTTTTATCCCACAATTCTGAAGTTTTTTCTCACAATTGCGAGTTTACATCTCACAGTACATCTTTTATAAACTCACAAATTGCGAGATTGTGTGATATAAAGTCGCAATTGCGTGTTATAGTCAGAATTGCGTGATATAAAGTCGCAATTCTGGCTTTTTTTCTCAGAATTGAGTGTTTAAATCTCGCAATTCTGACATCTTTTCTCAGAATTGTCAGATATAAACTCGCAATTGCGAGTTATAAAGGCCAATCCTGAGCAATTCCGTGTTATAAAGTCAGAATTTGTAAGTTTATATCTCTCAATTCTGACTTTATATCTTGCAATTCTGACTTTTCGCAGACAAGGCTTAAGCTAGTTCTAGACTAAAATGCGTGTTTGAGCTGTTTTAACTGAAAGTAACTTGCACTGATATATCTTAAAATATGTCACTGCCATTGTTTTGTCTCAAGATGCACACCAGTAATGTTTTTTTTTTCTAGGGTATGTTTATAAAAGCTACTTAAATACCCTTATTTGAAATAAAGCCTAAGTCCTGTCTGTGAAACCGGGCCTATAACGTGCAATTGCAAGTTTATATCATGCAATTCTGAGAAAAAAAGTCAGAATAATGAGATAAAAAGTTTACCTTTTTTATATTTTGATTCAGTACGGAAACAAGCTTCTATACAGAACTGAACTGTAAGGATTGTTTTAGCATCATATTTTATTTGTCAGAAAAATTTTCATATTTTCTAGAAAAATACATTTTATTTTCTGTGAGTATATATTTATTTATAGAATTTCCCCCCCGCTTTTCATGCTAAACAAAAAAACTGCCTCTGACCTGTATCTAAATACTAATTAGTTGTACTAAGTGTTTTATTTTCTTTGATTAAGTCTCATCTCACCTAGGGCACCAAGTGAGCCAGAACTGACACTGGTTCCCCCTCAAAAACGTAAGTGTTGGCCAACGGTATAACAGCTCATGGTATATGCGTGCATGCATGTGCCAGTGTGTCGGTTCTCTATACTAAGTATATTCCTCAGAGGGAAGGCGGCATGAAATAATGAGAAAGCTGTTTCCAGTGAAGTTTCGGCTCTACTATAATATGTGATGCCAAATACACTGGGGTCTGTCTGAGTTCTTCATACTCTTTAATCAGAGAGGAGGAGAGCGCTGGCATACTATGGGAATTTCCAAAATTGACAGAATGTGGGTGTGTACGTCTGGTTGTGTTTACAGGAGGGCGAAGACGGTTCGTTGTGGGTAGTTTTTCTTTTTTTGCTTCCTTGAATGTTACTTGACTGCAGTTAGAAAACTGTACTCTTTTAGTTTATTACTGGTTTCTGTGTATAATTTATGCATAATTTATAATTTATGCATTTCTTGTGCTTTCTGAGTGGAGAAAAGAGGGGGGAAAAAAACAAGATAAAACCATGAGATGAGGAAAGAGAGAGAACTCCAAGTCTGTTCCCAGCAGAGTGATGGGGAAAGGCTATTTTAAGACGGTGGGATTCACGGGCTGTGCACTCATCAAAGTCCCCTCTCTCCCCCACAGTGACTGCCCAGTGGGGCGGAATTAAAGCAGCTTTGAGCGCAAGCAACAGCAGCCTGCATTTCATTGGTGACAGCTGATTTAAGAGTTAGGCCGATGCAGTCAAAGCAAATGATCCAAGATCAATTAAACTAGTACAGTGGTTCACCCCAAAATGGATCAAAGGAGATGTTTTGAAGAATGTTTAAGCTGCTTTTTTCCTTTTGACAAAAGCATATAAAGACTACAGTCTGTCAAGCTCCAAAAAGACCAAGAGGCACCATAACATTTTTAACATTCTTATTATTATCAACATTGAAAATAATAAGAACTATTATTAGTAAGTGAGGACCAACAATAATTGATAATAATCGAGCACCAAATCAGCATATTAGAATGATCATGTGACACTAAAGACTCGAGAAATGGCTGCTGAAAATTCAGCTTTGCCATCACAGGAAAAAATTACATTTTAAAATAGTTATTTTGAATTGTAATATTATATGTAATAATAACAATATTACTGATGTTATTGCATTTCGGATCAAATAAATACAGCCTTGGTGAGCATAAGAGACTTCTTTCAACATTTGATCATCTGAACAACATTTCAAAAACAATTGAAAATCATAATTATTCCAGGCTTTTGACTGGATGTGTACAAAATATGACTTGTAAAATATTTTCCAAGACTGAAAATTGAGTCATTATTCATCATATTCATAATTCATTATAAATCTGATCTTCTTCATTAAGTTTCAAATTTAATTCAAACTTGCATGAACCCTATTCAGGATATCTTAATTTATGTTCCATTGAAAGAATAAACTCATACAGGTTTGGAACTGCATGAGAGTAAACAAATGCTACAGAATATTCATTTCTGGGTGAATTATCCCATTCAACACATGCTGTTGTAATTGTTAATGTCAGGGTAGATTGTGATATGAGATTACAGACAAAAGAGGGAAACTGGGTGTTCGGCTTTGCATGGTATTCGGTCATTAGGCTGTAATGTAATCTGTGAGATGAAAGCTACTGCCAGAATGATAAATGTGCCGGTGTTCCTGCTGCCCAGCCGGAGTGCGCTTGCACAGTGCACTAGTGCTTATGTTTTGTTGTATGGAAAATGGGCCTCTGATACTTGGTCCACAGGGTACACTTACACACTGCACATGCATTATGGGTAATGATGTGGAGGCTTCTCCATCTTCCTTAACATTTTTGATGTTCCTCCCGCAGAGTCCTCCAATGCATCACTGCTGACCAACGCTGAGAAGATTGCAACCATAACTACCACACACACACCTCAACAGCAAACTGCACCTGAGCCAAGGTAGACCTGAACTTACAAACACCCATACCATACAGCCATTTTGAGTTGGATTAAAAAAGGAATTTGAAGTCATTTTAAGTTATGTAATATTTTTGATGGTTGCTCATTATTTATTTATGAAAGAAAATCACATCAGGCTACTCCATTAAAAATGTAATGTGACTCCAAAATGTATTTGGACACTTAAGTTACATTTAAAAATTAATGAACTTCTTTGCTTTGGATAACAATAAATCAAACCAGTTGATATCAGTGCTTTTCTGAAAGCTAACTTAACGTTTTTTCTGGTTCCAAGATTGTTTTTTGATAGTTTGGGGTCAAGATATTTGGAAGAATGTTTGTAAGATCTCGCCTCCCATTGACTGCCATAGTATTTTTATTTCCTACTATGGTAGTCAATGGGGGGCGAGATCTGCTTGGTTACAAACATTCTTCCAAATATCTTCCTTTGTGTTCAGCAGAACAAAGAAATTTATTCAGCTTTGGAACAACTTGAGGTGGAGTAAACGATGACAGAATTTTCATTTTTGGGTGAACTATCTCTTTAAGTGTCCAAATGCTTTTCGGGGCTGCGATGTATCAGTGTTCACAATTTTACAAAAGTTTTGTTTGTCTTTTCCCCCAGAAACAACACCAAACCAAAACAGGAGTCTTTTGAGTTCAAAGCCCCACAAGCTCCACCTCCTCCAGCTCCGACACAACCTTCAAATCAGGTACATCGCTCACTCCATTCCCTACACTGCCATCTCCTTCAGATGTTTTGTCCTCTGAGAGAGGGCATGCCAGTAGTTTGATGAACTGTCAAAAACAAAAGACAGCAAAGTCTTTGAACTACTAAAGCGAATTTGTGAAACATACCTTATGAACAGGGCTTGACATTAACTTTTTTGCTCACCAGCCAATGTGGCTAGTGGTTTTCCAAAGTTACTAGCCACACAGATGTTGACTGTTAGCAATAAGCAATGAAAAATAACTCATTTTAATGCTGAGAGGCAGCTTTGAGCAGCTTTTTTTGTGTGAGCACAAAATCTGCGAGAATGAGTAAAATAATGCGCAATATGCACAATCTCATGCCGAAATTCAAGCCCTGTAATACTAACAATATTGATCCGAAGCAAATGAAACCAGTGAGTGAGGGAAGGCGGGTTTGTGTCAACTTGCTGTAAAACAGACGAGAGAGCGAGAAAGCGTTGTGTGACTATCTATTCTGCGGAAAATGAGTATTGGAGGCGTTTCAGATATTTCTGTATCTATATGTATTGAAAAAACACTACATTGCACTTAGTTTATTATTTAGGATGCTTTTTTATTTAAGGACTACAATTAAAAAATGTATATATTATATATAAAATTCAAACCACCAAAGTGGCTAGTAGGAGTGACTGCGTTACACTCCACTGCTGAAATCCACTTGCATTTGGCGGGTTGGTGGGTGTTAATGTCAACTCAAGCCCTTCTTATGACTCATTTTACACTAGAGGTTCCCTTATTCTATGACTGTATGGTGGTATTTTGGACTTTGAATGTGTTCGTTGGTGCCTCGCGATGGCCCTGTTCCTGCTTACCCAAAACCATCAGAGCCAGATCAATTATTTAAGCTATTCCTCTGATGATGCTACTATCAAATACATATTAGTTTCCTGCTGGTGTCTTTTGTTACCTTTGCTGCAGTGGGAGCCTTGATGAAAAAAATGCACAATTATAGATTCATCACTGACCTTGGTGTGTTTTAGGATGCTGAATTCTACTCTGTTGATCTGGAGAGGGACAATAAAGGCTTTGGTTTCAGCCTTCGAGGGGGTCGAGAGTACAACATGGACCTGTATGTGCTGAGACTAGCAGAGGACGGAGCAGCCGTGCGAAACGGAAAGATGAGGGTAAGTGCAGCTAACCCTGAACATGAATCAGGATGCGCATATTAGAATTTAATCATACTTGAATCAGCATCTGAATATGAGTGACCTGAACTTATATTCATTAAATCACCTAAAAAGATGCCCCAGGATTAGTTATGATAGATGGCCATTATTTATATGAGTGGTGCTTAACTGCTATTATTTTGATGATTATTACATTACATTATATGAATTATATTATATATTTTTGAAAGTGATAGATGAATTTGCTACTGAAGTTTGATTGCACACAATGCCTTGTCAACAACAAAGGATATATCAAGCATTTTCCCCTTTCCTTTTAAAATTGGTTATATTATATATTATATTATATTATGTTATGTATAAGCACTTCCTTCTTTCTTTATTTCATTGTATTTTATTATATTATATGTAGTATATTATTAACCTTTTTAAGTGATAGATGAATTTGCTGCTGATGATTGGACAGTGCCTTTGATGTCAACAACAAAAGATATATCAAGCATTTTCTTCTTATTGCTTTCTAAAAGTTGATCATTTATTTTGCTGTCCTAACTATGCATGATTATACAGTTAGTCGCATTTTATTTCATTTACTATTGTTAACACAGTTAGAACCCCCCACAATAACAAATCCCATTAGCATCTGTATAACACATTGTCCATCTCAGGACCCAGTCTTGCATCAGACTAGCACATTTCATTTCTATCCCCATAGTCATCTTAGAAGGGATGTTAAAATGTGGATTTTTAATGTAAATGATAAATAGAGTGATTAACAGTCCATTAGCATCAATCTGTACTAAACTCTGCAAGTTAGATGAGAGGATAGCAAAGCATAGCGACTCTGTGAAGCTCAGCGAGTTGTCAGCCGAAGACCCGTTTATGTGGAAACGGTATTCCCTTGATGGTAAGCGCTGACAGATAACCAGAGGCAGAGAGGGAAAATAGAACAAAGGAAATTCTACCTTCTTCTTCATCTTTAGCTTTCTCTGCATGACGATGTTTACTGGATGTCACGGCTAAATATAGGTACCATTGCCTTATTTTTATTCTCTCTGCATCCTCTCTCCCGCTCTGTATCGCTCTAGGTTGGAGATGAGATCCTGGAGATCAATGGGGAGAGCACCAAGGGCATGAAGCACGCCCGTGCCATTGAACTGATCAAAAACGGTGGCCGAAAAGTCCACCTGGTCCTAAGGAGGGGGGACGGCTCGGTGCCAGAATATGGTGGGTCAATCTACGAGAACATCCCCTTCTCCCCTGTCTTCACACCTTGAGGAGTTTCCCCCACGGGGGTCGACAACACCACCACCTCTTCTTTTCTGCGCACTGGTCCTCTCCTCTGACCTCCTCCCGGGTGATGGGCCTTCCTCTTGCTGCTGTTGCCCCCCCTTGCCTCGGTGCACTGGGCTAGCCTAGGGGACTATGGGATATGTGGCTTTTGGGTGGTGGTTGTGGCACATGCTTTTCGTAATACTTCACAAGAATAAAAAAAAAAAAAAACGCAAAGCGAGGAGGCAGAAATATTAACGTTTCTAAAACTGGATATACGTTTATTGTTTTACAGAGAAAAAAAATATGATAAACTCTGTCATGCCCTCCATTGAGGTGGCACGACCATGTCAGTGAGTTGTAACATATTTATGATATTTATTGAAGGTGAATGTAAGCTACTGAGAAGGGTCTTTAAAGAGACTCCATGACTACAAACGCATTCTGGTATCATTAGCCGTTTCGGTGAAAACTCACAATACTGTATTCCACATATTCACAGATCTTTTTGCACGTTGTACATGTCAACTGCTTCATTGCAAACTTTACAGATGGTTCTTAAACTCCACATTCCATTATCGTTTTTTTTTTTGTATCTAACGGATTGTTATCAGACGTTACATTCTTTCATTTACAGACAGAAAGCAACTCACTTATTGAGCATAATGTCAGTGCCGCATGATGTCAGTGAATATCTAAATGTTTTTTTTTTTCTTGTCAATTTCCATAATATTTATGGAAAATTCATGTACTAATTTGCCACAGTTATTTTTTATGCTTTTGTTTTCGTTCTTGACCATTTAAAGATGCTCATTCATGTATTTTGTCGAGTTCAGAATGTGATATAATGTGTCCTTTCCCGCACCAACATGATATCTCTGTGAGGTTGTATATTTTTATACCATTTTGTACTTGTTTTTCTCATTTTTTCTCTTCCATGTCTCACCACTTTTGTTTTCTTTCTGTTTGCAATGTAAACTGCTTCATATGGTGTGTGTTTGTGCACATAAGCTTGTTATGGCATCCACATCTCACTGTCTTTGGGTTGATTTACTGCTGGGCGAGTGTGTGCGCGCGTGTGTGTGTGTGGGTATACGTGTGCGAGTTTGGTTCCGGCTCTCTCTGTTACTGTTGATTTTTCACTCAAGGGTGGGGGCGTTTTATGGACAATCCCTATCTTTGACTAATTGATAAAATAAACACTGTTTCCATTGCAAAAGAGCATAACTCTCTCACGACTGTTGTTTCAGGGATCTAAATGCTTCTCTCTCTTCTTTTTTATCTACTCTTTTTTGTTGTTCTGGGCTCTTCCTTCCACCCATAGCGATGGTTGCTCCCCAAGTCGCTGCTTGTATGAGATCTGAAAAGACAGCAGAGCCTGCTTTCTACCAAAATCAGACCACGGTTTGTAGATCCCGTGTTCCGTCTCATCACATCTCTGGCAGTTTTCTGTGCTGTGGCTTCCTCTCAACTGTACTGTCCCTTGCAAGTTCATTTACACAAGAATGCATTGCCAGTGCTGTGGCCATTCCTGACATTGTGACCTGAATGAGTGGGTTCATTCTTGCATTTAAAGTTTGCCGACATCCCCACAGACAAAATGAAAACCTCATCAATGAATGCTTTTTTTATTTTTTATTAGTGGGTGTTTTGTTTTAGTTTTTTTTGTCATGCGTTTCTTTTCTTTTTTCTTTTTGTCGACGTTTGCCACCCACCAAAGCCATTACCCGTTACAGGTACATTTTCTTTGACTCTTTGGATCCTTGTCTATCTTAGGCATGTAGAAAATATGTAGCTCGAAAGTGCTTCTACCTGTAGAATCTTTAGTTTTGAACTGCTTCAGAAAAGAGTCGTGGGAACAAAAATGTTTGCCTGCAAGTTTTGCCTCAGGTTTGTTACATCCATTTTTCTAATCATGTACCATTTCAATCATCAACCAGTCCATCATTTTTGGAGATAAATAATTAGAAATCAATTTGAGCGGCATTTAAAAGCATCAAATGCATGAGTTTGTGTCAGATGAGTATCATCATCCTCTGCATCAACACTAAAATGAATTGTTGCTTGAACACATTCAGAGTAGAAACAAGTATGTAAACATGCACAGTTACAACAGGTTTTTGTATAGCCGAGCTCCAGTCATTCAGACTCTGTGCCCCTCATACACTACCTGATTTTCTGTAGAATCTGTGAAGTCTGACTGACCGAAATATGCAGACTGGCTCTGACTTGCAGTGACAAGCATTGCCTCCAATCAGGGCGAAAATCATGTAGTGTATTCCAGCCTTGATTATTGTTTTAGTTCAACTGAAACCAAACTTATAAAAAAGTGCATGTAAACGTACTTGAAGTTTTAGTTCACCCAAAAATTTAAATCCTGTCATTAATTACTCACCATCATGTCATTCCACACCCGTAAGACCTTCGTTCATCTTCGGAACACAAATTAAGATATTTTTGATGAAATCCGAGAGCTCTCTGACCGACAGCAATTTAACCACCACTTTCAAGGCCCAGAAAGGCACTAAAGACATCATTAAAATAATCTACATGACTGCAGTGGTTAAACCTTAACTTTATGAAGTGACGAGAATACTTTTTGTGCGCAAAAACGAAACAAAAATAATGACTTTATTCAACAATATCTTCTCTTTGGTGTTATTCTCATTCGCTGTTTACGTCCAGCACTTCCAGGTTCTACGAGTCATTATTGGCCAGCTCCTCCGTCAGCATCACAAGCATCCGTCGTGCTGCTCGCGTGAACAGCATCGGCCAATACTGAGCCGGCGTTCTGACGTAGAACTTGGAAGCGCTGAACATAAAAAGTGTACGAGAATGACACAGAAGACGTTATTTTTGTTTCGTTTTTTGGCACAAAAAGTATTCTCGTCGCTTCATAAAATTAAGGTTAAACCACTGCAGTCACATCAACTGTTTTAACAATGTCTTTAGTACCTTTCTGGACCTTGAAAGTGGTGGTTAAATTGCTGTCTGTTGAGGAGTCAGAGATCTCTCAGATTTCATCAAAAATATCTTAATTTGTGTTCCAAAGATGAATGAAGATCTTACGGGTGTGGAACGACATGAGGGTGAGTAATTAATGACAGAATTTTCATGTTTGGGTGAACTAACCCTTTAATGGGGGCACTGTTGTCTAGCCATGGTAACAGCCAAACCAATATCAGCTTTTCATGGAAATATAGTAAGGATAAAGACACATTCACAATCCATCACATAACATGATACTTGTTCAGGCAGTAAATGATAACTGAGTTCACCCATAATTACTCATATCTTACAGACGGCATCAACGACGGCAACGGCCTCGGCGCCGGTGCACAAACTGTTTCGGAAGTGAACGCAGCTCCTCCCGAAAGTCGGCCCCACCCACCATCGGAGTCCAGCTATCCACCAGACCTTCACAAATCATCACGAAATGACGACAGGAGGGAGCGGGAGCCGGGCCAGCGGGAGCACGGCCGCCGGTCAAACCACCGCCACAACAACCACAGACACCGCTCCCCTGAAAAGAAAAGCAGGAGCAAGGGTCACGGAAAGGACAGCGGAACTTCAAAGCCTCACAAGAGGAAGGGCGACAAGAAGAGGTCCAGCACGGATGACTCACAGCATCATCACCACCACCACAACCACCATCACCACCGGAGGCACCGCTCCCCAGACAAGCGCAGATCTCGGAGCGCCGAGAACACCTTGGACAGTCGATACAACCAGCGACAAGGCCGCTCACCGGATAGACGGCATCATCGCCACTCTTCCCCTCGCAGACACAGTTCACCTCAGCGTTCACCGCACCGATCTGGTTATCGCCACAGTTCTCCTTACCGCCGTAGATCTCCCTACCGCTCCCCTCAACGCTCCAGATACCAGTCTCCCTCAAGACGTCCTATGGCTTCTTCAGATAAACCCTACAACGACGAGTTCGACGGGGTGGTGGATGTGACCTTAAAAGAACCTCCTCCTCCGAAGCCTCCATCCCGCTCCGAGAGCATTCCACTTTTGGCGGCATCCCTGGACCGGCTCAGTCTGGATAACACCCTACAGAGAGAGCCACCCAGCTACCTTGAAGCCTATCGTGATTCTACCCTTCTCCGTGGGGCTTCTCGTGACGGCACCTTTCCCCGCGTTCGAACGCCCGACTCGGATTCGGCTTTCCGGAACTACAACTCTTTATTGAGGGGCCGCTCCCCTGTGAGAACTGGGGGCAGACAGGATGGATACCGCAGAGACGAGTCTCCGGTTTCATACTCGTACCGGACGAGGAGTCTAAGTCGAGACTTGTCTCCCATCAGAGGGTACCGCGATGAGGAGGAAGAGGAGGTCGGATCCCAGCTGAGTGGGTATTATAGCACGCTCAGATCCAATTACGGTAGAGCTAACAACAACGTACCTGAGCCGAGGAGGAAGGCCTACAAAGAGAGCTCCAAAGACCTCAGCATCTGATGGGTCGACTAGGAAGGACACCACACCCAGAGCCCACTGTCCACACGAGCCTTCATCCAAGGACTGCGCAGACCCTGGATACTAAATTATTGATTTGAAAACTGGTGTTTTCTCATGGTTGAACATCTTTACAACTCTCAACAGCAGAAGAATGATTTCTTTTCTTTCCATCGAAGTGTCATTTTGGTTTCTTTTATGACCCTTTTTTATAAATCTGCTAGCAGTTCTACAGAGTTTGACAACTATGTATAAAGAAAACGATTATGTGCCTAACAGTACCATTCTTGGTGTTTTCTTTTGTTTTGTTTTACAAAGGACAGCCTTTTGGATTATGAAACCTTCTGTTACAGAGAGCCCTCTCATGCACCGAGCAGCTCAGTCATTGTGGTGCTCAGACATATACTGTGCATGTCTTTACACTTTCAATGTCTTTTCTCTCTTTTATTTTCTTTCTCTTCCCCAGTGCCACTGTTTTTTAGACATTTGACCAGAGTATAGCACAAGCCTGCATTCGTTTGTATATTTTTGACAGTTTGCAGTATGTGTACATTCAGAGGTGATCATTTTAAAAGAATGAAGGGATAATGAAATAAAAACTATGATGATAATGTTCAAAAAATAAAAACAGTATATATACACATTTTGATGGTCTTTCTTATAATTCTCAAGCTCACAAAGAGGAAATAGGCTAGTGAGCAGCCGGTCGAGTGGAGGATAACTTGGACTGTGAAATATATTCAAGATGGATGTGTGTGGGAGGTAGAGATGGTGTTTAACTGCATTGGGTTCTTTAACACTTTGCCAACATGTCTGGAAAATAAAGAGAAGGAAAGAACAAAGACTTCTTTATCTTCTTGGCAGTTCAAAAGGTGAAGGAAAAGAGATTCAATACACAACCCACGGAGTCGACAGCTTTTTAAAAAATCCAGTGAGAACAACAACTCTCGGGTTATCAGATGAATAAGAGTCTGAGCCTTCCTCTCTGGCTATGTGAATGCATAAAAAGAGAAGCGCATCAGGTGTACTTTGTTCTCTACTACAGCCCTGGTAAGGATAGGATTGGGTGGTTAGGGATCAGAGGGAATTAGTATGTCCTGTCTTGAACAACATAACTTTACAGAGTGATACTAAACATTACAGACCCAGAAAAGTGTTTTGAAAATATCTTGAAACTTTCAGTTAATTTAGGTTTGCCAAACAAAATCTAGGGCTTAAAACTATTTAGTTAAAGCTGACACAGTTTGGTCTATAGATAAATATTTAAAAGGTAGAAATCATGATTTTAACACATGATAAGATGACTGGGCAGAAGAACAATGTTGAGAGTTCTCTGATATCTGGCACGAGACAAAAGTGGTTGATGCATTCCTGGAATGACATAGTGTTAGTTGAGCTACCTGGTGTGAATGGCTGTTATTTTGACCTCATTTTAGTCCCACTGCTGCATCCAAGAATAGAAGGCCTACATTTTGGAGAATAAAAAAAAAGAAGAAGAATTGGAGTGACGTAAACTACTGTTGCTTTCCAGCTGTGCAAAGTATGCTGACTTCCCAACATCTAGATCCAAGCAAAGATATCTATCTATCTATCTAGGCTAGCTTTGGTGCCCTTTTCTTCTGTTTATGCAGGTTTCAATTTGTATTCTGTTGAACATCAGGGGAAGGGTGGGAGGTTTCTGGGTTGCTATAGTTACCTCAAGGTCATTTTTACAGAGTTTCATAGGCATTTGTTTCCAGAGAGCATGGCTCAAAAACCATAAAACAGCAATAAAAATAATGATCATGGAAACATTGATTGGATTTTAAATGTTTAATTTTCCATGCTCACATACATGACAGAAAATGCAATTGTTTATAGTTGACTTTGGCAGTCAATGTCATTGTGTCAATGGTGCCTTGATCATTGTAAGGAAAGACATTTTGAAGTTTTGCCATCAACTGTTCGATATTGTAGTCTAGATTTCAGTCCAATAAATGACCTTAAGTTTAACATTAAGTATAAAACCTTCATTGCCATTTACATTTAATAAAAAGTGATTCTTTGATTCATTCTCTGAAAACCTTATATATATATATATATATATATATATATATATCTACACACTGTATCTATAGATAGATAGTGAAATATTATTAAAATATTAATATGATTTAAATTTGCTTTCTGTTTGAATATATTTTAAAATGCAATTTATTCCTGTGATGGCAAAATTGATTTTTCAGCATCATTACTCCAGTCTTCAGTGTCACACGACCTTCAGAAATCATTCTAACATGCTAATTTGCTGCACAAGAAACATTTCTTAATTATAAACAATGTCGAAACCATGATACATATTTTTTAAGAAATATTTTGTAACAATGTAGAAGTCTTTACTGTCACTTTTGATCAATCTAATGCATCCTTGCTAATCTCACTGACCTCAAATATACATAAAATCCCAATTATGAATATAATATATAACATCAAGATTTGAACCCAGGTCCTCTTGCACATTAAGAGTTGTGTGACGCCCCTGAATTCACATATAAATATATAAAGTGCTGTTCTTGCTATAATAGTAATAATTGCACGTATTATATATTTTTTTTATATATATATATATTTAAAATCGTTTTATCCCATTCACAGTCTGAGCTGTATTGCTGAGAGCCTGTGTGCTGAGATATTAGTATACAACTGCCGTTTCAGAATTTTCTATATGTCCTTACAGGGAAGCTGTTATAGGTTGCAGGCAGTCGAATTGTATATTCCACAAATAGCCTTGAGCATGAGCCTCAGGCAGAAGATCCAGAGCTGGAGGAGACGGATGAGGTCTCTGTCTTGGACTTTGAGGTGGAACTTACTTCCTCCTCGTCCTGGAAAGGATCCTTTCCTGAGCACACTATTAACATCATGGAGTGACGGAACTGCTTATTCATCATGACGTAAATGAGCGGGTTGTAGAGCGCCGAGCTTTTGGCAAAGAATGCTGGGATGGTCATGAAAATGGGGCTGAACTGACTCCCCTGGTGGGTGAAGATATACCAGGCGACACTAGCGTAGGGGACCCAACAAATTAGGAAAGCAATGACCATGAGGATTACCATTCTGGTAACTTCTCGCTCGGCCCTCTGAGTAGTTTCAGATTCTTGTTGCTGGGCGGCTGCTACCTTGACAGCGCAGAGCAGACGGCCGTAGCAGAAAGAAATGATGGTGAGAGGGATTGTGAAGTGCACAAGGAACATGTAGATAACAAAAGACTCATTTTCAGTCTCAGGATTCAACGTGTAATAATCCACTCCGCACGAACACTGCAAGCCCTCAGGAATGTAGCGGGACCATCCGATTAGAGGCGGTATGGCACACGAACAGGCCATTGTCCAAGAGAAGGCAACACCTAAGGTGGCGTGGAGTTGCGTGAAGCGAAATTTGGTGAAGGGCTTGCAGACGACCACCCATCTCTCAACAGCCAAGACAACCAGAGACCAGAGAGCAATCTCACCGCCGAGCGTAGCGAAGAGGCCCTCCAAGTTGCAGCCAGCACGTCCTAGGACAAAATATCCATGTATGGAGGTGTAGAAGGTCGTCGTGAATCCACCAAACACCATAAAGAGGTCGGCCACAGCTAAGTTCAGAAGGATGTAGTTCAGCGGGGTCCGAAGCTTTGTGTTTTCAATGGTCACATACAGTGTGAGGCCATTGATGGGGGTGCAGGTAACGATGAGGAAGAACATGTATGCGGCGACACCGTAATATGCCCATCGCGATGCCAGGTAGAATTGTGGGTACTCGTAAGGGCTGCGCACCACGCCAGTCACATTGGACATGGGAACGTAAAAGTCCGGTCCCTCCGTGCCATTCATGATCGCTGGTTTGTTTCTCGCAGTTAGGATTGTTTGGTCTGGGAAATTGAGCACACTCCGTTTAAGTGCATTTATAGGACAGATTATAGATTAGCATATTTGACTGCTCAGCAGAATATGGTTTAGACAATGCTTATGCTAATCTCTGCCTGCACTGACACACACTTACGCTCACGGTGTGATCAGGTTATGTGGATTTAATGTGTCTACATCAATTGGGGTAAACAGATCAGTTAGTGCGTAGAGCAATTTAATACAACACATCTCCTGTTGTCTTCTTATTCAGTACATATCTTTAACATATTATAAGTTTATTATAAGTACTCAACAACTAAAGAGAGTAAGAGTAGATGAATGAAAATGTACATTTTCAGCATAAAGATTTAGGTTAAAAAAAGATTATATGTTCTATTTCTGGTCTTGTTTTTGTAAGTTATTCACCAGTGTTAATCAGCTTTTTGATTTGATTTCTACAGATTTAATTCTAACACTTTATATTTGACCCTAAAGTGCCTTACGCTATATCTACGGCATGAAATTTTGCCAACAGATTACAAGCAATATTAATTAAATTCAGCAAATAGAATCGAGTTAGAATTAATCAACTTAATTCTTTAAATGTCAACCATTTAAAACGAGTAAAATTTAAGTAAAATTTAAACAAAAATATCTGAATAAAAGACAGATGTCAAAGATGAATTAAGAACTCTTTATTTTTTATTGCCAACATTGAAGAAACCTGATTATAACAAGCAGAACCACTGAAGGAAACAGAAACACAAGAATTAACAGAGGTTTAGATGTTGATGTTGGTTTTATTGAAAATGTTTGATCACCATTATTATGATCAGTGTTTCATTTAGTTGACTTGCTAATTTTACACATTTTAAATGGTTGACTTTTAAGGAATTAATTAGATGAATTCTAACTCAATTCTTATATGTTCAATTTAATTAGTAATATTGCTTGTAACCTGTTGTCACAATTTTATTGAGTAGAAAGAGCATTGTAGTTATTATTCAAAACACTAATATAAAAAATTTTGGACATTTATATACAGAAGTCAATATTTGAAGTGGATCAAAACCATTCATCAAAGTTGTCCTAACACCTTCTTCTTAGGACAACTTTGATGAACTTTTTTGATCCACTTCAAATGTTGACTAAATGTTGACAAATATTTATTTATTTGTTCAGTTTCTAATCTAATTCCTAAAAGGGTTTTCTTTAAATTCTGTAGTAGTAGTCAAAAATTGCCTGTCTAGAAATTAGACTTTTTAGACATGTTATTTAAGGAAATTTTGAATTATATTATTAGAATTTATACTAGTTCTATTCTTAGAGCATATTTTTCATTCATATTTAAATATAGTTATTTTATAGCATATTTCTATTAATTATATTTCAACAAGCATCGATTTTTAAGAAGGTACACCACTATGATATGTCTTATGTTTTATTTATTATTATTATTATTATTTGATTTCAACAAAATAAGTATTATTTTAATCCGATTCTACTAAGTCTATAATTCCATATTTCTCTCAAAATGAAATTCGAAATATACTTATAATTTAAAATGGTTTCAAATCTTTTGCATAAAAGGACAGTGTCACGTCAACAGAAATAAAGACATGAGACGGAAAAAAGGTTAAACGTCAAGAGAAAGCTTGGACTCAGTGTGCATTTTTGTGCAATAACTTCCCATGCGCCATCTTGTGGTGAATATCAGAAATCGCAGTTTCTCTCCAACGGCAATCCCACACTTTATTTATTTATTTGTTTATTTATTTTGTAATTAACATATCAAAAAATCCAGAAACTGCTGAAGTCATCATGTTAAAAATTAATTGTATACTGACTATATTGACAATTTCTATTATTAATAGCTACATAAATTTGAAGTATGATCAAAACAGAGTTTTACAAGTTATATTTAGCTTAATGGGCTGTTTGAATGGACAACAATGGGGTCCATATAGGTCCTTCATTGGCACAATGTAGACACGCCCTCTACTGCTGACAAACAACCCTGCAAGAGTGTACAGAAAACCTCCATCCCATTCCCACCAGACATGAACTCATCAATATTTGATTTATTTAGTATTGTCACAATTTTGAACTGGTATAATTCAGTACTTGGATTTAATATGTTTTCAAAGAAGGATACACTTTTCAGTGATGTCTTATTGTAAAATTATATTTGTTTCATTTGCTTAGACTACGTCATATAACTTTGCATACTTCTCTTAATACTTTTCTTTTTTTTCTATTTCATTCTTTTCCATCTTTCCATTTTTTTCTATTTAGTTAAATGTAGGCCTACAGTTTTATATAATTGTTGAGTATTGGTACACGCACTTCTATTCCAAATGCAGATACACTAAAACTGCACTCACACGTTTCTTTGAAATGAATGCAGTATTTTCTCAAACATCAATCCTTCACTCTGCAGGGGCTATTGGAGGACTGGCTTTTTATAGCATCGGGTTCTTGACTTTGACGAGAGATCTGGCCTGGGGACTTGAATTATTTCATTCCAGTAGTATATTAAATTATCTGTGCCTGTGACACAGAAAGACCAAACAAAGCTCTTCTCACATCAGCAGAACTTCCTGTGTCTTAAACAGCACTCTTATCTCTCTCTCTGGTCCTGAAAGTGCTGTTTCTGTGGATAAAACGTACATGACTGTATATCATCCTGTTAGTAATACCCCAGGATCAAAAGCTTTTTGTGCTAACTGATGGTAACAGTGTGTTTCTTTACACACATTCTGGTTTCTATCTTCTCCAAAGAAGGAGAAGCTTCTAGAAGAAGTTATTTCTCAGGGCTTCTTTTTTTTCTGGACACACAATGTAATGTATGTGTCAGTCCATCCATCCATCCATATATCCATCCACAAAATTTTACTTTTTATAAGAATATATTATAATTAAAAACATACATTTTTGATTCCCATTACCATATACTTTCAAGTGTTCTGGATTACTGCTCTGCTGGAAGTGAATCTTTGTCATAATGTAGATTTTTAAGAAGTGTTTGCCTGTTTATGACCATTCATGTTCCTTTTGATGGCAGTAAGCTTTCCACTTCCTCCTGCTGGAAGCCCAGACCATGTTTCTACCACACTTGATGGCAATATTTTTGGTTTGTGTCAGACATAACATTTGGCTTTCAGGTCAGCTTTAGTGTTGTCAGACTACAATATTTTCTTCCGAAAGGTTTTAGGTTCTGTCTAGAGCTATGTTGAACAAACTACTGATGTCTGGATAGTCTCTCCAGTTTTAGCCAGAGAGCGTTGAAACTCTGTTAGTGTTGCAACCGACCTCTTAGTCTGACAATTGCTCTTCTTGTCTAGTTGCTCAATTTGTCTGGATTATTATATTTTTTTTTTGCCACAGTGGACTTCAAAAACGCTCCTTAAAAGTTTCGAGGTTTTCCAGGATTTTGACTAATAAAATCTTAAAGGGGACCTATTTTACCCCTTTTTACAATATGTAATATAAGTCTCAGGTGTCCCTGGAATGCGTCTTCCACAATACCTCACATTTCATTTATTATACCATGTTGTAAATTCCCACTTTTTTAGTGGAAGGGAAAACATCCTCTTTTGTGCATGTCTCTTTAAATGCAAATGAGCTGCTTTCCAGAAGAGGGTGGAGCCTTTACAACTCATGCCTCTGATACTCTGCCAAAAACTAACAAAACATCTATCTGGTTTTGATTATTATCTCTATTGCCGCCACACTCACGTGACACTGCAGTTCTTCGTCGTGATGAAAGTTAATTATTTGCATGCGTTTTAAAGCTATCAGTCAAATTTATAGTTTTCTGATCACACACATCCGAAGCACATGCACAGAAAGCTGGCTGTCAGATGGCGCGTCCTGTGAGTATTAAACTTATTTCTCTTTTATGTCTTATTGCACTTGAACTGTCAAATACACACAAGGTTATGTCAAAAACACACAGAGTTCACAAACAGTGTCTGTGAATGTAAACAACAGGGAAAGAAATCACATTTGTATATTAGATCTGTGTATTAAAGTGACAGCAGTGTAATATACAGTACCTACTGCTGTATATGCTGTTAATATGAACCAAACAACAAAAGAAAAACCGAAAATCACTCACTGCTCTTGATTAAATAACTTTAGGAGCTTTAATAAGAATACATTTCTTACTTGAATGCTGCTGTTAAATGCTCTGAGGAGGAGACAAACATGGCGGACTGTGTACAGCTCACTCAGCAGAGGAGCTAAGCTAATAGGGCCGATTCCATCCCCAGTCAGAAATCTGGAACCGCTTGTTTGGAGAGACTGTTTATAGGGATTATTTAAAAAAGGAGTGGGAGATTTTTACCATTATAGGCTGGTTGTTTGCACACATATGTGTTCAAACACCTTATAAAAGTGAATTTAGCATAATAGTTCCTCTTTAACATTCATTTCAACACAGTAACTAATGACAGCATGATCAATATGCTTTGATGTTTGCTGATATTTTAAATTGTAAAAGTATTTTGATGCTTACATAATTTCTGGCCATCATCTGAACAAACATCCATTCATTTTAATTTGACAATGTATGTGCCAATATTTTAATATTATTTATATACCACAGTATTTATATTTTGAGTTATTTTTTATATTTTCATTTTAATTTTGGTTTTGTTTAAATTTATGTGCTTTTGCCATTTTTATAAGCTTTTTTAAAAATATATTGCTATTTAGCATTAAAGGAACACTCCACTTTTTCCAACTCCCCTAGAGTTAAACAGTTGACTTTTACCATTTTCGAATCCATTCAGCCGATCTCCGGGTCTGGCGGTACCACTTTTAACATAGCTTAGCATAGTTCATTGAATCTGATGAGACCAATAGCATCTCACTCAAAAATGACCAAAGAGTTTCGATATTTTTCCAAACGTCTAACCAATCAGCATCAGGGGGCGTATGACGGTTGAGGAGACAGAACGAGCAAGAGGGAGATTTGAAAATAAGAAAACAAAATGCAGAACGAAAGATGGGACACAATACAAAAGAGCTCAAAAGAATATCACTGGAATGAAGGTTTATGACTGGGCAATCGCTTTAGGACTCGCGTTAATATTTGAAGCTTTCCAGCGCTGGAGAGAGCTAAGCGGGAAGGCCTGAAAACAGACATGGAGGCTGCTTTGATTCCTTCTCATGTGAGTAACACTGGGTTTTGATTGTCTGGAGCTGCTGTGCTGTTTGCGACTAACAACGAACACTTTGTATTTATTCTTGTGTAGTATATGTTAATTTTTTGTGCTTCCTTGTCTTTCGTTCGTCAACTGCGCTTTATTTTTTTTCAGCTGTGATAAACACATCCACTCTCGCATTGCGTGTGTTGTGCAGTTAAACCACTGCACACTGACACCCGTTAGAGAATGAGGTGTTTAGCGCGTGTACTCGCTTCGCATGCCAGCAGCGATCAGGCCATGGTTCGAGACCGACTCGGAGCAGGGTGGTTAAGATTGGAGTGTGAGTTTTGGAGGCGGAGCAATGAAGAGAGGGGTGGGTTTGTTTGGGTTTATTTCAAATATCAACAATGTCCAATAGCATAGTTCAAGATCTGCTTACCGCATCTTTAATTTGTTTGTATTTCAGCCTTAGTAATTTTAATACTTCAACTTCAACTAATATTTCTGTTACACACACACATACACACACACACCCACACACACACACATATATATATGTGTGTGTGTGTGTGTGATATTTATATATATATATATAATTTATATATATNGTGTGTGATATTTATATATATATATAATTTATATATATATATAAATGAAATAGTTATTTTTAGATTTATTTAGCAATAACAACACTGATTGTATGATAATAATAGGGGGTAAATACACTCTAAAGTCACTGCATAATATGTTATCAGCGAGATTATTCATTTTGTGGTCATTAAAGGTTGAAAACTGTAGACAATAACAAAGTTGTTTATCTTTTCTATGTCTGTATCCACTCACTTATTGTATGACATTTTGAAATGAGTGAGATACTGAAATGAAATATTGTGCATGCTGTGATTGCAACAGGGCTTTTGTATAGTTAGTGAGCCTGAGTTTGGGTCCAGAAAGCTCAAAAAAGCACCATGGGGCAATGCAAATGAGAAACACAATCACGAATCAAGCTGCCCTCTGCCAAAGTAAATACATAAATGAGACAGACACCTATTGCTGGAGGGCCATTGTATACAGTTGAGAAATACCAACATAAGAAACAGATTTGCCCACATTGAAACATCGATCAAACAAACAAAGACTTGAGCGTTCTGACATTCTAAACATATACTGTCAACATTTGTTTGGGTGATAAGTACAGTAGGCCTAGATTGAATTTCCACACTTATTTTGCAGTTTCTGTGCTGGTGAAGAATATCTGCATAATTTATGCAAGCATGGTAAAAAATTTTTTTAAAGAAATCTTTTGTAACAATGTAGTCTTTCTGTCACTTTTGATCAATTTAACGCATACATGCTCAATAAAAGTATACATTTATTTTAAAAAGTGTTTCTTTAAAAAAAACACAATTGTTTCTTTAGCTCAGGGGATTCTGGAAATAATTTTTAAAGGGATAGTTTACCCAAAAATGAAAATTGTCATCATTTACTCACTCTAAAGTTGTTCCAAACCTGTATGAATTTCTTTCTTCTGCAGAACACAAAAGAAGATATTCTGAAGAATGTCAGTTGATGGACCCCATTGACTTCTGACTTTTTTTCCATACTCTGGAAGTCAGTGGGGCCTATCAACTGTTTGGTTAACCATATTCTTCAAAATATCTTCTTTTGTGTTCTGCAGAAGAAAGAAATTCATACAGGTTTGGAACAACTTTAGAGTGAGTAAATGATGACAATTTTCATTTTTGGGTAAACTATCCCTTTAAAAATCATTCCCAGAATCCCCTGAGCTAAGGAAACAATTGTGTTTTTTTTTTAAGAAACACTTTTTAAAATAAATGTATACTTTTATTGAGCATGTATGCATTAAATTGATCAAAAGTGACAGAAAGTCTACATTGTTAGATTTCTTTAAAAAAAAAATTTAAACTGTAAATGTAAATGATGACAGAATTCTCGTTTTTGGGTGAACTACCTCTTTAAGTTTGGTCTGTAAGATGTTGTCATTTTTCAATGATTTGAAATCACTTTCGCAGTCATTCTTACCCAAGATGTGGTTAGAAGTTGGCATTGAACATACTATACAAAAACAAAAAAATATGGTTTAGGCATAAATTAGACTGAAATGTTAAAAAGATAATAATCTGGAATATTTTCAGTCATTGACTAGAAGTGTTTGTTTAGGCTTTGTGTTAGATGTACAACAGACTAGGGGGTTGATGTAAGAGGTATAAGCAAGGAGTCTGCACTGAATCCTCAAGATGTTTGCATATGAACAGAGTCACTTCTCCACTAGATTCATCAGGCAGACTGTTCTCACTGTACAGATCATTTGTAACACTGGCCTGACTGTAGGGGTCATTTGAACTGGTCTCTAATGTTGATTAATCAGTCGCAGTGAAACAGTTACAGTCTGTTTGGACTCAGAACAAGTGATAAGCAAGCAAAATATGAGCAGAACGGACCAAAATGTCTTGGCAGTGAAGAACAAAAATGATATCTGGAGACTGTCATTAGATAAGTTAAATAAGATGACCACAGAAGATATTGGTCTCAACTGTCAACTGAATTCTCACTTCCAGTGACATTATCCTTGTCTATTACTAACATCTTATCAATAATACATTCACTTCACTGTGCAGTGAGGCAATGTGTGAGAGGTAGGCTATCATTCAAATTTGACTACTAACCTTGAAATAGTGCAGGATTTATTTATTACGCTGCACTCTAGTATACTTGATTCTGATTGGTCAGTCATGGAAGGTCAGATACTTCACACCATGGATTCACACTCTGTTCTTTCTACTAACACAACTGGTGCCATCAACTGTCGATAAGTAAAAACAACAGTGGGTCTGTCCCAAATGGGATCCCTCGAGGTCTTCCTCTGAGTCCACGCTTTTATGATATAACGCCACTTTGACTGTCGGGTAGAAGTCGCCCCGGTGTGGGCTAGGCAAATGAGTTCATCGAGGGCACATATTGGCTGTAAAGGGGGTGCTCAAGAGCACCCTTCTTAAACATAAAATGACAAATGGGACACACTACGGTCTTCATGATTGTAAGTGTGCAAGACGCAAAACTGTCCCATGTCTGAAAAATGCTATAGTGTTTTACTCTTAAAGGGTTAGTTCACCCAAAAATGAAATTTCTGTCATTAATTACTCATGTCGTTCCACACCTGTAAGACCTTCGTTCATCTTCGGAACACAAATTAAGATATTTTTGATCATGAGGGTGAGTAATTAATGACAGAATTAACATTTTTTGGTGAACTAACCCTTTAACTCATACTAAATCCACACTATCTATGAGGCCCTGTCTTAAATGGCACACTTCATATGCACTTACGGTCTTGTGGACTTACGATGGCTGCCTTGTTCTTGTGATCATGAAGTCCACGAGACCGTAGGATGTCCCATTTGTCATTTTTGGTTTCACTTTTGCAGAGCCCACACTGAAGCAAACTCTGCAGCAGACTTCTACTCAACAGTCAAAAGCGGCGTTTTGTCACGAAAGTGCTGCTCGTAGGAAGACCCAGAATGTTTACGGTGCCATTTGGAACCTGCTTAATACGGCTTAGGAGCACTATTTATCCTGTTCAGGAACTTATGTGCCCCAAATTTGCATCATGTCCAGGAAAACATTCCAGTAAGATGTTACATATACTGTACATTGGATGTAAAACGTAAAGTGTTTCACATTTTATTGGTGCAGAGATTATATGTATTTTGTTAAAACGTTTGCAAATCAAGCATCACAATCACAAACTGGTTAAGTGTGTCCCATTGAGTAAACAAAAGTCTTAAAACACTTGCGGTCTTCATGCCCACTTGAACACTTTGGCCATACTCCGGTAATATGTCATGTATGAAGACAAGTGCACAGGCAGCAAGTGTGGGTATTGGGACAGGTCCCCGTAAATGAATACGATATGTTTTATTTTGGAGAGGGTTATTACAGTACAGTCAAAATTATGAAATAGTTTAAGCTCGAAAAAAAAAGAAAATCGTGAAATAAGAGTATATTCTACAGACTTACCATTTATGTTTCGTTGGTTACTTTTTAAAATCATAATTATTTATTTCCAGTCCTAGATATAGGCCTGGTTTCACAGACAGGGCTTAGACTAAGCCAGGATTAGGCCTTAGTTCAATTAGGCTATTTAAATAAACATACCCTAGAAAAAAACATTACTGGTGTGCGTCTTGAGACAAAATAATAACACTGGCATATTTTAAGATATATCAGTGCAAGTTGCTTTCAGTTGAAACGGCTTAAACATGCATTTTAGTCTAGGACTAGCTTAAACCTTGTCTGCGAAACCGGGGGATAAAGTCCTAGATTTTCAGTTTGGCTTTTTCGCACGTTTCTCAAAAGCATTGGGAGCGAAGTTTTTCAGTGAGGTTGGTGTCTTCACACAGGTTTGAGAGGTGAAGATAACATTTTGGGAAGGAAATATCCTCCAGAAGACGCACCATTTACAGTATGTGTTTCATCCCTTGATTTAATCATCCACTTTCTTCTTCAACACTATCAAAATTGGTCAGCTTCTCTTCTTTCCTGCTTCAAGACATTTGGCAAGGCTGCTTGTCTCTCCCTTTTGGATCTTTCTTTTCTCCATGTCTGCCAGGACTTCCTTCCACAAATTCATCTCAAAGCCTGCCTACATGTTTCGGCTAATGAATCTGGTTTATGTTTCAGCTATTACAGTAAGGAGTACTAGTAGGGAGGAGGTCGCATCCTCTCAGAATGATTACATCTCCGATATGACAATGCTGGGCTGCGTGTGGAAAGGCCTGCACAATGAAACTGAGGTGGGGTCTTTTATGCTAGGATGACACTGTCATATCCCATTCCTGACCTTTTGAGACAACATTAAACCTAAGAGGTAGGAAGTGATGCTGGATATGGAGGTGTTCACAGGATGTCCTGAACAATTAAAGGTTGGGTTGACAGAAGGAAGTGACAGGGCTACATGCTTCTGATGTTGAGGGGAGGGGAGTCGATGTGAATGTTACGAGTGCCGAATCGGCCCAGTTCTGTGGGAAAAACCAAGTGAGCATGCTCAGCTTCCCTGTAGAACAAAGGCCACTGGTTGTCCCTCTCGGGACAAGCAGCAAATCTCATTCAGCACGCCTGCTGTGAGAGCAAAAAATAGAATGATTACACACTTTCTGATACACAAACCTTGGCCAAAATACACAGAGAGCATTTCTGAGCAAAGCATCTATGATTTCAGGAGTAAAGCCAAAAATTGTAAACTAAATAGGGGGAGGCCATGGTTGTAACGTCTTGTTTCAGTGTCTGTTTTAAAAATGTGTTAAATATTTATTTTAAACTTTGATATGATGTTCCCATATTTGTTTGCTACAAACTAAAACTGTTTTTGAAATCTAGAAACTGGGTAAATTTAGTTTACACTTGTTTATTTATGCATTTATACTCCCCCAATCCCATTTTACTGTAAACAAAAAGGAAAAAGAGAAAAAGGTTTTAGCAAACAAGTTGGAAAAATGATTGAAAAATACATAAAACAACCCTCCAGTCTGCTCAAATATGATATTTGTGACCCTGGACCACAAAACCAGTCATAAGGGTCTTTTAAAAATGTATACATCATCTGAAAGCTGAATAAATAAGCTTTCCATTGATGTATGGTTTGTTAGGATAGGAGAATTTTTGGCCGAGACTACTATTTGAAAATCTTGAATATTGAGAAAATCGCCTTTAAAGTTGTCCTAATGAAGCCCTTATCAATGCATATCCACTCACAAAAATACATTTTTTATATATTTACGCTAGGAAATTTACAAAATATCTTCATGGAACATGATCTTTACTTAATATCCTAATGATTTTTGGCATGAAAGAAAAATCGATAATTTTGACTCATACAATGTATTGTTGGCTATTTGCTACAAATATACCCGTGCGACTTATGACTGGTTTTGTGGTCCAGGGTCACATTTAAACCTTATTTGAACCTGCATAACTGTTTGAAAGTTTCGGGTCTGTAAAGTTTTTGAGAGAAGTTTCTTATGCTCACCAAGGCTGCATTTTTTTGGGGGGGGGATCAAAAAGTACAGTAATATTATCAAATATTTTTACAATTTTAAATACCCTGTAAAGCTTTGTAGTAATATTAAAATGTAAATAAATATAAATATAATATTATAATAATTTTTAAATGTATATAATTACATTTATGTAATATA
>RJVU01042531.1:190754-206759 GCA_003731715.1 Anabarilius grahami
CTTTCAGCTCTCTAGACACCTCATTCTCAAAGAAAATAATTCAGAGGTGTTGAATGACATACAGCAGTCCCAAAAATGCTTTGAGAAGATTGAGACAGAAATTTTGCTAGAGAGTTTTTCCATTTCTCTGAGTGCACTTCAGTTTGGGAGTTTTTAGATGCAAGAGAGAATGAGAGTGGGCTTGAATGTGAGCTACCCTATTCGTTTCTGTCCTCCACAGGCCTCTTTTCCATAAGTGTACCTTTTCCCCAGTTGAAATGCATTGGGATCCTGATTCCTGGTGTGATCCATGCTAAATGAGTGATTTATTTTTCTCAACCAGTTGAGCACAAACCCTTGTTCCACAGTCAATTTAGTTGGTCAATTCAGCCACACAGCCACCTGTCAAAAAAAGTTTAGGCTTCAGAAAAATCATGGATGGATCCGATTGCGACAAATTGTAATGATGTCAGGATGTGCTACCAATGCTATACTTAAGTTAGGGTAGGGTTAGGGGTTAGTATTTGTTCCAGGGCTGTGTAGGCAATCAGCACTGTGATTGACATGACTAATGAAATCTTTAGATTTGTCTGTGGGGTAAGGATGTCACGGTGAGGAAATATTCACACCAGTATATAAACACTGGTATTACCGTTAAGATCTAATGGTATAGGGTTAGATATTTTATATAATTTGCGGGCATCAGGGAGCTTTTATCAATATTGCGGGGTATTGAAATCTCTTTTGAATGCGCGTTCGTTTTTCACTTTCGAATTTGCGTTCTTGCGTACACTCTGTATAGGCAGCCTATAATTTGCAGGAATGGTGCCACTATCAATATGTGGGTTTTGAAATCGCTTTTGAAAGTGCGCTTGCTTTTTTACTTTCGTGATCATGTGTACAGCTTGTATAGGGAGTGGCGGTACAGACAATTTTTTGATAAAATATTTGTCAGTGATGCTCAGGATCTGTTGTGCACCAAATTATCTGCCATCCTCTTGTCAGTCATGTCTCCTTACTCTCTTCACGTGATAAGCAAAATCTGATGCATTGTGCTGCGACTTGTGCTCTATGGAGCAGAGCAGATGCTTTCAATTTATGTCCATTATCCAATTGAACTAAATGGTTTTTATTTCTATAAAAAGGCAAAACGACAGTGGGGGACGTAATAGGTATAACACCAAATAACGCAAAAGGCCTACTGTGGGGCAGAGTTTGCATTAAAAGGGATACTCTACCCAAAAATGAAAATTCTGTCCTAATTTTGTCTCCCACATGTTGTTTCAAAACGGTATTATTTTCTTATTTCTGTGGAGCATAAAATATATATTTTTTTATAAATGTCAAATTTTGTCCATAAAGAATGTTGTTTGGTTCCCAACACTCTTCAAAATATATAAAAAAACAAAAAAACTAAAACAAAACATGCATACTAAAAAGCTCTTGATGTGACACTGCATATCCTCCTATTGACTCTGTCTTTATTTAATGATCCATTCTTTTATTCTGTCCTCTCTTCATCCATAAATCTGAATCATTTCCTCAAACATTGCTACAGGGATTTTGCATGTAATCTGGCCACAAATTGGATATTTATTGTCTACAAGTTTGACTGTCTTTCACCAGTTTTGTTTGTGGTTTGTCTCCCTCCCCGCTGAGAGAAGTACCCTTCTGCAAAGTAACGTGTGTGCTCTTTTAACCATCTTTTACCAACCACACCACCAGTTCTGAATGCAGAAAAAATGCACTAATTTTTCAAACATGCTGTTATTCCTCATCTCTTCTCTCACAATGAATTCTGCAGTTTCACACTATAAACAACACACATGAGGTATTATTGTCTCCCAAATGGAGCTCAACACCTGCTATATTTTATACAATGGACCAAAAACTACCACCTTATGGTCACCATATCTTATGGTGCCATCATTTATCATAACCTAAGGGTAAAAGCATTTGCAGCATTTCAAGCATTTTCTTGAGTTTGATAGTGCATTCAGAGTGGATCAGCATTTTCCCACTTAGCCGGCCTTTTCAGAAAAGACCTGATCTCTTGAGACAGCTCTGGTATTCCTGTGGCCTTCCAAAATGAACCAAAAATATTCAGCCAGTTCTTGAGAAAACCGGTATGTGGCTCCTTATCACTTAGAAACTAGTGCAATGCAAGTTTTTACGATGCCATGGGAACTCAACATGCCCCATACAGTGACAGGAAATACACCTGGAGAAGTGTGTGCTTTTTTTTTTTTAATGTCTTACTTTTCAGAAAGTCACCAAGTACAACAGCCCACAGCAAAGGCTTTTTGAACCTTCTGCATGTCAGCTCATTTAAAGTGGTTAACCAGCACACTGAATGACCCAGGCAGCCTTCCTTGAACCTGAGCCAGTGCTGTTGAATTCTCACTGAATCACCACCTTCATGCACCCCTGTGGGCTGAGCCCTGTTGATCAGGAGAACTTTCACACAATGCAAGCAGAGAACAGGAAACGGCAGGAAGGAAGAATTAATAATGCATCCGCATCAAGAACACATAGCTGGGAACCAATCAGTATGCAAACACATCCGTTTATTCAAATTTCCCCACTTCATTCATCAGGCCGTGGCAGTTCACGCTGCTTCTCTAAAGGGGTTCCTGAATGTTTATTCACGGCAGCCCACTAAAATAGACTGTAATGGTTTTAAAACTAGACTAGTAATCTGATATTTCCTAAAAGTGCTTGCCTAAAACAGACAGATTATCTGTTGTAGTGAGTGAGGAGCTGATGATTCCGTCACATTCTGCAGAATTCCAGGCCTGTTTGGTTGTCTGAGTGTTTGAGGGCTGTGGTTACACACTGTGAGATTAGGGGTGGCTTCTAATTAAAACTCTTAATTACAAAACAAGACTAAGAAAAATATGTAAAATGGCTCTGAGGCGGTTTTCAAGCTATGAAATGCACTCCTCGACACTCATCGTGGAACATTTTGTTCATCTAAGATGATTGGATCTTTGTGTTTTCTTCAATCAAACTGCTGTACTTAGATCTTCATTTCTCCTTGTCCCTGCAACACCGTAACAGATACATAACATTCCAGACTTACAGATTTATATTTTTGATATTACAAAATATTACAGCTTTAGAGCAGATGTTTTCAAACTTTTTGTCATGAACCCTCAAATATGATAATCTCCTTCCTAAAATATAAATTCAGCTAAATATTATATTTACAAAAATAATTTTTAAATAATTATTTTAGAGATAGTTATATCAAATTCTGTAAATTTACCTTATAACTATTAAATATTTTTTTCACAGTTCTTTTCCTTTACTGATCACTGGTGATATATATTACAGATTTTGTTTTGAATAGCGCTGCAAGAGGGATGCATTAGGAAGACAAAATATGTGCTTTTGTTGATTATTCTTGTTTGAAGTGTCTGTATCTGATCAGAAGTTCAAAATGATGTGCTGGCGCATGAGCTTTGTGTGCGGTACGCTTAGTATCTGGTTGAGGCTATCAAGGTGAAGATAGCATCTGAAAATGTTTTGGTTTTGATTTTCTTTGTTCCTCTTTATCCACTCTCTCTGCTATTGAGAATGAAATACAGAACATCTGTATATCATTAATGCTAGAAAGCATAAATCATTCAAAAAGACAGTATTGAGTAAAATGGGAAACTTTGATTTTTGTTGACTTACATCCATTATAGACTGCGCTGCATAAATTACCTTTTAAAATGTATTTTGATTACTCACTTAAATAATGATCCTATTAGAATTACCATAAATGATAACGGATTAGTATTTAAAAGCATTTTTCTGATTTTTGGGCAAAAGTTTAGGAGCTACTGTATACTCAGCAAGCAAGAAACTGAAGCGATGCACCCAAATGTTAACATAACTCCATCCCAAGAGGCCACAAAGCTTCCGCAAATCCTTTAGCGTGAGAGAGTAGATGAGCAGTATGGGTGTACTGTACGTAGGGCAGAGGACATTCACTAAAACTAATTGCTTCTTGTCATCGAAATAATAGTTCTGGGAAAATGAACAAAGCAGGCACAGCTGGCTGAATTTCACGTAGCGTAGTAGCAGAAAACTAAGCAGGATGATTTTGTTTCATATTTGTTAGCATGCATGTGCATACCTTACCATGCGCATGCATTCATTTTTATTTTTATTATTTTTATTTTTTTGTGCATTTACTGGGTCTGAATTAAAAACAACTAAGTCAAGAGGAGAAGCTCACACACGTAATTGTAGAAGATTTCCTACAAAATGCTTTTATTAAAAGCATTATAAATAAATAAAGCATTTTGTAAAAAATAAATAAATAAAATCTTCTACAATTATGTGTGCGAGCTGCTCCTCTTGTTGGACTTGGTTATAATTTTTTGAGCTTATGCACCAAAGTATTTTCCATTTACAAACTTCTTTAGTATTTTGCATGTACGTTTCATGGCTTTTTTGTTGGTCTTTTACTCTTGGTCTGAATAGCAATTTGTTTACTGGAATATTACTAACAAAAATGTCTTTATGATTAATATATTGAATAAATGAAAACATTTTAACACCTCTGCTAATTGCAAGCCTGTCACGGTGAGGCATCAATCATCATCAATCATCCCACATCATGGAAATGACTGAACAACTTTTCTTTTTGTCTTGGGAACAAAAGAGGGAATTTATACTCTCTGATCAACTGTGGTGATCATAATTACCACAAGCATATGGATTTAGACACTGATTAATCATTTCCCAATGTCACAAAACATATCCCTGATGAGCTTGTTGTGCCATGTGTTTCTACTGTAACATCTCCAGACTGAATGTTGATACAGTATATCACCATTCTTTATACTAAAGAGAAGATGCTGATGTCATAATAAACTGTAGTAATGGACAACGTTGTAAGGACTCATTCAAAGAGTGTGGCATCATTTAGAGAGCTGTATGTTTTGAAAATAGCTCTCAAAGAAATTCATATATTGTCATCTGGTACCTCTGCTCATGGTTGGAATGTTGGCGCTTATATTGATTTCAGAACAGTTTTGTTTATTCTCTTAAAGGGTTAGTTCACCCAAAAATGAAAATTTCTGTCATTAATGACTCACCCTCATACAAGTTCCCTCCATTCCCAGCAAGTTAATTTAGACTTTCAAAAGTCCAGAAAGGTACTAAAGACATATTTAAAACAGTTCATGTGCCTACAGTGGTTCAATCTAATTGTTATGAAGCGACGAGAATACTTTTTGTGAGTCAAAAAACTAAATAACGACTTTATTCAACAATATGAAGGTCAATTTCAAAACACTGCTTCATGAAGCTTCGAAGCTTTACGAATGTTTTGTTTCGAATCAGTGGTTCGGAGCGTGTATCAAACGATCTCAAACTGCCAAAGTCACGTGATTTCAGTAAATGAGGCTTCGTTATCTCATAAGTGTTTTGAAATTTCAATGGTTCACGTGACTTTGGCTGTGCTCCAAACCACTGATTCGAAACAAAAGATTCATAAAGCTTCGAAGCTTCATGAAGCAGTGTTTTGAAATCGCCCTTCACTAGATATTGTTGAATAAAGTCATTATTTTGTTTTTTGGTGCACAAAAAGTATCCTCGTCACTTCATAACAATAAGACTGAACCACTGTAGTCACATGAACTGTTTTAAATATATCTTTAGTACGGTGGCCGAGAGAGCTCAACGCACTGCAAATAAAGAAAACATCTTCATCAGTTTGACAACACATGCGCTGCAAAAGTCCACAACACTTACAAATAGACAAACGCGCTGCAAATTCCACAACACTTACAAATAGACAAATCGCTGCAAATAGCACTAACAGGCCCAGCGTTCTCAAGTCCTTCTGCGATGATCTGAATGATGATGATGACGATGACGGTGACGATAATGATTAGGCTACTTTTAGAATTAAATTAATAATTTAATTTGCCCCGCAATAATTTATAGTGCATCACGCATAACCGACACGATGAGATTAGCTAATTAGAAAAACTCAGCTAAAGTGAAAGTAAAAACTCAGCGATGAAAGCTCTACTTCAACATGTTCCGATAACACTATTTAACCTTAATTTATTTCTTAATATTTATCTTGTGGCCCATACGTATTGAAAAAAAATGAGAAGAGATATAGCCTAGGTGTTACTTTTATTTTCTTCTTCTTTTTTTTAAAGTAACACCTATATCTCTTCTAATTTTTTTCAATACGTATGGGCCACAAGAGAAATATTAAGAAATAAATTAAGGTTAAATAGTGTTATCAGAACATGTTGAAGTAGAGCTTTCATCGCTGAGTTTTTACTTTCACTTTCTGCAGTGAATAATTGCCTGGGATTTGAGACATAAAATCAAGTAAATTATTAAAAAATATATATTATTTATTATTAATCATTTATTAATAATATTTTAACGCAAAATAATATCCTCCAAATCGTTTTTCCTGGCGCCGAGACTGGCACAGACCACAACGAAAAGATGTTATAGGGAACACATTGACGTACCTGTCTGGGACCGCTGTCTGGGATTGTTCATGTTTACTCTTAGGTGGTATGCACCTGAAAGGTGAGTTTTTTTCGTTTTGTTTGTTTTATCAAAAATATCTTAATTTGTGTTCTGAAGATGAATGAAGGTCTTACAGGTGTGGAACGACATGAGGGTGAGTAATTAATGACAGAATTTTCATTTTTGGGTGAACTAACCCTTTAGACATGATGAAAATTCGGGTAGTTGGTCCAAGGCCAATATTACAGACTGTTTTGGGAGATTGTGAACTAAGCACTTATCTCTTCCCTTCTCTTCTGTAAAGGTTACAGTCGGGTTGGCTTTCTGTGGGGTTTCAGAAATGTGCTCAGCCAGATGCTTTTGATTGTTCTGTTTGAAAAACAAGAATCAGTGTGTTTAAAAGAGGTTAAATGGGTCAAATTCCACTAAATGCAGTAATTCTGTTTTTATTTATGATGCACTTTGCTTTTCTTTATCACTATTATGCAGTCAGCTCACATTTTATGAGGCACAAAGCCATGCTTTGTGGCTAAAAATCTTCTAGCAGAATCGTTTAACTGGAAATTGAACGAATGTTAGTGATCACAGTACATTATATTTAAAAACTCTTTGAAAACCGCTCTCATAAAAACTGTATTGCTGTCTTGTCAATTAAATGTCGCCTGTGGCTTCTTTTGAGTATTCAGACTGCAAGAGACTTTAGGTACTGTATGTCTCAAAGACTTTATGCTTTAATTTAGTATTTATTTAAACAAATACTGACCTTTCAAACCACTGGGATGATATTTATATAACCTTAAAAAAGGTTGGGGGATGAGAGGGAATATAATTGTAAACAACTAAAGCTACTTCCTCAAGAGCTGAGTTGCACATCTGGAAGTCCCTCAAGATTAAACATGCACTTTTTGACCTACTGAGAATCACTCGCTACAGTATAAGCAACTCTGCCAAAAAGAAACAAAAGATAATTGCTTCATATAGGTAGATTTTGGATCTTGGCCTTGGTTAAAAATTCAAGTTTGAAAGTTTGCAGTGTTAGATGTAATCTCCCATTAGACTCCCATTAGATTCATTCGGCAGGATGGGAGGGTGATAGTCACAATCCATAGGGATTCATATCCCACCCATGTCTAAGCTACACCAGTCTGTACTATAAACATGAATGATAATGATGATTCTGATTCTGAATGATAAATTTTGAGCAAGGTTTTTTTTTTTTTTTTTTTTTTTTTTTNTGGAATCTGCATGAACAAATGGGAAACTGCAATTGCAAATATATGTCACTTCCATTCATAAGTTTTGGATTTTTTAAAAAGATTTTAATGTTTTTGAAAGAAGTCTCTATTATCACAGACTGCCTGTTTTGTTTTTTCATTTTCATGGACTTTTTGTTTCTCTGTTACCTATTTTCCTTTGTTCCAGTTTCCAGCTGTCTGGTATTGTTCATGTGTCATGTCTACACGCTGTTTCATAGCCTTTCATCTTGTGGATTAGTTTGTTTAATTAATAAATATTTTGTTTATTTGAACCTGTTTAAACTCTTTCATCATCATCATCATCTGGACAAAACATGACAGAATACCAGACCAAGACTGAAAATGGATATCAATTCCATAAATATTGCCCCGATGGGGAATTTTGACAGGCCCTCAGGGGTTGTGATTTTATTTTTCAACGTGGAAGAGGAATACGTGGAGGAGTTCGTCAGTGTCTGCCATCATGCCACCTGTGATAACCTGACACTTATGGAGGGGTTCAGGTGCAGACTGGACAATGAAATTCGGCTGGTCAAGCAGCAGGGGGATTCCTGCTGGATGCTGGTGGATTACCTGTGGATAGAGGGATCCTCTTTTATGGTGGGCATCGTTCAAGAGGATTCTGTTCCCAGTGTCCAGACCCACGTAACATCAGTCACCACCTCAGACCCAGAGCCCATGCCTACTGCGGATAAGGCACTAGAGCCAGCCAGAGACTGAGTGACCCCGCTGATATCCACCACGGATACAGAGCATGAGCCTATGCCCACCACGGAGCCAGGGTGATCTGTCCCGGAAGAAAAGCCTGAGGTCCCGTCAAACAGCTGTGTGAGCCGGCCCTTACATCCATGCCAGTGAGGATATTAGGGGAGCTGGAGGATGAGGAATGGCTGATAGACTGGAAGACCAAGGTTGTGCTTCCCACCAATCCCACCCTTGTCTGCCTTTAATGTACCTGTAAATACTGAATTATCTGCATCAATGTTAGAAGCCCTGTTCTTCACTGTGTCATCATCGTCATTACCAGAAGTCATAAATGTTCTTCGTCATCACCATTGTGTTTCACAACCAACCTTCCTCTCCTGTTTGTTCCACTGAAGCCAGCCATTCCTTCAGCCCTGCCTACGCTGGCTCCCTTCAGTCTTTCAGCTAATCTATTGGCTTCGCGATGCAACTCGGATCCACATTGGGGTTTCCAGTCACCAGCTCCACTGTGGAATCGGGATTCCCTGGCCCCGCCTCGTCCTTCCGAACCCTCAGCTCCACCTTGGTCCATTGACCAGTCGGCTCTGCCCTGGCTCCTTGCCTCCTCAGCTCCACCTGGGACCGTCATCCCTTCGGTTCCACCGGGCTCCCTCTTCCCACCAGCTCCACCTTGGTCAGTCGTCACCCCATCATTGCCATGGACTTCCGGGCTGTCTGCTGTGCTCCTTCCTTGCACCCCTACGGACACATCAGTCTCTTCCAATCCCTCAGGCTCCACCGCGGTCCTCACTCACCGGTGTCGCCTCAATCCTCAAGCCCCCTGGCTCCATCTTGGCCGATGTCGCCGGAACTCCACCTTGGACTCCTGGTCCATTGATGCCGCCTGGTCTCTCGGTCCTTCTGACTTCGCATAGGTCTCCACATCTCCCGCCGTCGATTGGGCTCAAGATTCCACCATGGCTCCTCCCTTCATCAGTTCTCCTGTGAGTCACCTTCCTCCTGACTGCCTCCCATGTTGCTCTGGGCTCTCGTCGGCCGTCAGCTCCTCCGTAGATTCTTCCACCATTCACTCCTCCATGGGCCCTTCCACCGTCCGCTCCTCCATGGTTCCTTCCACCATCCACTCATCCAGGGGTTCTTCCACCATCAGCTCCTCCTTGGCTCCTTTCACTGTCTACTCCTCACCCTGTTTGCAGGTCTTCGCCAGGTCCTCATCCACCTCCGGAGCCCCAACCCTCCGTCCCTCAGCCCCCAGGGTCTGATGTTCTGTCACGGACTGCCTGTTTTGTTTTCGTTTTCATGGACAGTTTTCCGCTCTTTATTTGTTACCATGGTTTTTGATTAATTAGTTGTCACCTGTTAATCACTGCGTTCATTCACCCTGTGTATTTATGTTCCTCATTTCCTTTAGTTCATTGTCTGGTACTATTCGTGTGTCGTGTCTACACAATGTTTCATAGCCTTTCATCTTGAATATATATATATATATACAGGTCCTTCTCAAAAAATTAGCATATAGTGATAAAGTTCATTATTTTCCATAATGTAATGATAAAAATTTAACTTTCATATATTTTAGATTCATTGCACACCAACTGAAATATTTCAGGTCTTTTATTGTTTTAATACTGATGATTTTGGCATACAGCTCATGAAAACCCAAAATTCCTGTCTCAAAAAATTAGCATATTTCATCCGACCAATAAAAGAAAAGTGTTTTTAATACAAAAAAGTCAACCTTCAAATAATTATGTTCAGTTATGCACTCAATACTTGGTCGGGAATCCTTTTGCAGAAATGACTGCTTCAATGCGGCGTGGCATGGAGGCAATCAGCCTGTGGCACTGCTGAGGTGTTATGGAGGCCCAGGATGCTTCGATAGCGGCCTTAAGCTCATCCAGAGTGTTGGGTCTTGATTTCCGAATGACATGCAAAATTTGCTTTCATCCGAAAAAAGTACTTTGGACCAATGAGCAACAGTCCAGTGCTGCTTCTCTGTAGCCCAGGTCAGGCGCTTCTGCCGCTGTTTCTGGTTCAAAAGTGGCTCTGTGCACAAAAGTGCACGGTGGCTCTGGATGTTTCTACTCCAGACTCAGTCCACTGTTTCCGCAGGTCCCCCAAGGTCTGGAATCGGTCCTTCTCCACAATCTTCCTCAGGGTCCGGTCACCTCTTCTCGTTGTGCAGCGTTTTTTGCCACACTTTTTCCTTCCCACAGACTTCCTACTGAGGTGCCTTGATACAGCACTCTGGGAACAGCCTATTCATTCAGAAATTTCTTTCTGTGTCTTACCCTCTCGCTTGAGGGTGTCAATGATGGCCTTCTGGACAGCAGTCTTACCCATGATTGCGGTTTTGAGTAATGAACCAGGCTGGGAGTTTTTAAAAGCCTCAGGAATCTTTTGCAGGTGTTTAGAGTTAATTAGTCGATTCAGATGATTAGGTTAATAGCTCGTTTAGAGAACCTTTTCAAGATATGCTAATTTTTTGAGATAGGAATTTTGGGTTTTCATGGGCTGTATGCCAAAATCATCAGTATTAAAACAATAAAAGACCTGAAATATTTCAGTTGTTGTGCAATGAATCTAAAATATATGAAAGTTTAATTTTTATCATTACATTATGGAAAATAATGAACTTTATCACAATATGCTAATTTTTTGAGAAGGACCTGTATATATACAGTGCTCAGCGTAAATGAGTGCACCCGCTTTGAAAAGTAACATTTTAAACAATATCTCAATGAACACAAAAACAATTTCCAAAACGTTGACAAGACTAAGTTTATTATAACATCTGTTTAACTTATAACATGATAGTGAGGTTAATAATAAAACTTAGATTACACATTTTCAGTTTTACTCAAATTAGGGTGATGCAAAAATGAGTACACCCCACAACAAAAACTACTACATCTAGTACTTTGTATGGCCTTCTAGGCATGGACCGAACAAGTTGGCGACATTTTGCAACATTAATCTTTTTCCATTCTTCAAGAATGACCTCTTTTAAAGACTGGATGCTGGATGGAAAGTGATGCTCAACTTGTCTCTTCAGAATTCCCCATAGGTGTTCGATTGGGTTCAGATCGGGAGGCACTGAATTACTTTCACCCTGTTCTTCTTCAGAAATCCAGCAGTGGCCTCAGATGTGTGTTTAGGATCATTGTCATGTTGGAAAAGTGCACGACGACCAAAAGAGTGATGGTAGCATCTTCTCTTTTAGTATAGAGCAGTACATCTGTGAATTCATGATGCCATCAATGAAATGCAGCTCCCCGACACCAGCAGCACTCACCTGTGGTTGAATTCTTGTTAAATTAGACATTTGTAGTCGAAAATTTTGCTTTGCTCCAGAGACTTTCAGTGGGGTGTACTCATTTTTGCATCACCCTAATTTGAGTAAAACTGAAAAAAAATTTCTTTAAGTTATATTATTAAACTTACTTCCATGTTATAAGTTAAACAGATGTTATATTAAACTTAGTCTTGTCAACATTTTGGAAATAGTTTTTGTGTACATTGAGATATTATTTAAAATGTTACTTTTCAAAGGGGGTGTACTCATTTACGCTGAGCACTGTATATATAATATAATATTTAATTAAATTGAATATTTAAATGTAATTTATTTCTGTGATGGCAAAGCTGAATTTTCAGCATCATTACTCCAGTCTTCAGTGTCACATGATCCTTCAGAGATCATTTTGTTATGATGATTTGCTGCTCAAGTAACATTTCATATTATTTTTAATGTGTGAAATTTATTTCAGGATTCTTTGAAGAATAGAAAGTTCAAAATAAACATTTATTTAAAATAGAAATATTTTTAACATTATAAATGAAATAGACTTTATTATTAAAAAATACTCTTTACTATCACTTTTGATCAATTGGATGCATCCTTGCTGAATAAAAGTATTTATTTCTTACAGTTCTTGTTGGTATCATAACCAGGTGTATTTTAATTACTGGTTACTTTTAGAGAAAACAATAATTATACACTTCTTTGAATTTCCCTTACTCGTCATTTCCACAATGAGGCAGGAATATGTGGGAAGGAAAGTTACATTATAAAACATTTCAGGCTATTTTCTTCCCAACTGGGATTGTTTTGCTGTGGTTTTTGAATAAATTCTCAATTTAGACAAAGAATAACAAAATGATGGGGTGTGTAATTTAGGAACAAAAACCAAACATTTTGCATGCAGTGTTCTTGATGCGGAAATGGTTATTCGTAGTTCAAAGGCTGACATTTACAATCATTATTGTCTCTTTCACAGCATGCATAAACAGCAAGGCCGGTAACGTCCATTAAATGCTCTGACCATGTGCAGCTAGTTAATATACTGACTTTACAACAAAATGACCACAATTATCTAGGATAAGTGCTTTGACATAACTAAAGACTCTACGTTGCTCTGATCTTCCATCGAATGCAATTCATGTGTAAAGATGCCCCCCTGTGTGCTTCAAAATAGGACAAAAGCATGTAAACACTCCATTCTAATTAACGGATTTTGGCTATTCAACTACACTCATTGCTAACAGGTGCATAAAATCATGCATACAATCAAACAATTTCCTTAGACAAACATTTTTAGTTGAATGGGACTCTTTCGTGTGGTTCCCTGTGTGGAAGACCTTGACTGGCCTGTCCATACTTGAACCCCACTGAACACCTTCAGGGTGAACTGAAATGCTGAATACAGGCTAGATCATCCAATATCAGTGCTTGAGTGAATTCCCTGCATCCATAATCCAACATCTAGTGGAAAGAGTTATTCAAACAAGGGAGGTCCGAATATGCTTTGGTTTCCATTTTATTTTATATGTGACTTGTTTCATAACTTGGCATCTTTCCATCACTGTTTTCCAGGTCATGTCACTAGAACTGAAGAGAGAGACAGCAAGCAAGAGTACTCTTGGTGACCATGAGATCCTACAACTTCCTTTGTGCAGCTTTGATAGCAGCAAGCAATAAAACAGAACATTTCCTTTTTCATGTTGTTATCAGTTACAGTAGCTTCCGTTGAACTCACTGCTCCTCTCATTTTCGGTCCCCTCCTTCTAACAGAGATAAGTAGGTCATTAGGGTAGTTGAGATTTTCTTATGCAGCATTTTACATCTCTAAAGACACAAAGTGACAGTTTTCTGTGACTTCAGAAAGAGTAAAACATGATTTCATTGCATGTGATAAGATACTATGCACAAATGCGGATGTTGCAGTTCAATCAAATAAAACATCCCTGGGAGATGAAACGTATCTTTGCAGCTCAAATTTACATCAGATCTGTGTTTTCCTTTGGAGTCCATTGCAGAGCTTGTACAGATGGATAGTCGCAGGAAACCACAAGCCCAGAAGGGATTTGGCATAGCATTTGGTGTGCAAACTACAAAGAGGAAACACCAGTGTACCCTTGTAAAAGAGTTAAAATAAAGCTGAAATAAAATTTGAAGGCTTATAAGATGTCTCATAGACTGACTCTATGCGGTGTGCTGCAAGAGAGATTCTGCCTTTAATTTAAGATTTTTAAGATTTTATTTTTCTGTAGGATTTGTAGCATATAGTACGAGCAGAAAACATTTAGGACTGAATTTATTAAGGAACTTTTTTTGAACTAGGTGGGTCATCTGAATTATGGGGTAAGCAACTATTTGCTCTTTGATTTCCTGCCAAGTTTCAAAGCCTCATTAGAACGGCATTATTTGTGGAATTTTTCCTTCGCCTGATCGTTGATAATTACCTGTCCTAAACAATTTCTTCAGGCCAGATGCAGTCTAATAATGAATAGGTACATAGCCACGTGAACGCAATATGCCTAAATTGTGCTCTTTTTTGGGGAATAACTATACAAACAAATTAGGAGGGAAAAATCCCTTTGTCTTGTAATGAAAGCATTCTTGATATATTGGGTCTTAATGGACACACTACCTCTGTTACTCCATTAAGAGTGTGTCATTGCTTTTATACAACAGTTCAATAAACAAGAAGTTAATAAGAAGTAAACTTACATTTTAGACACAGTATTTCCAGTTACTTCACCAACAAAAATAGTTGCAAACATTAACTGTTGCGTGTCTAAAAGGAATAGACAGTGATGGTTCTTCCTCTCTCAAGATCCATAAAGGTCCTAAAACATATTTAAATCAGTTCATGTGAGTACATTGGTTCTACCTTAATATTATAAAGCGATGAGAATATTTTTTTGTGTGCCAAAAAACCAAAATAACGACTTTTTAACAATATCTAGTGATGGCCGATTTCATAACACTGCTTCATGAAGCTTCGGAGCTTTACGAATCGAATCAGGGAATCGGAGCGCCCAAATCACATGATTTCAGCAGTTTACCGGTTTGATACGCCATCTGAATCACTGATTTGACTCAAAAAATTCATAACGCTCTGAAGCAGTGTTTTGAAATCGGCCATCACTAGATATTGTTAAAAAGTCGGGGGGTTCTCGTCACTTGATAATATTAAGATTAGAGTAACCCAGAGTACTCCCCCCGGTGTGGTAAAAGTAGATAGAACTAGAAGTGAGGAGATGAGGTGGAGGAGGGATGCTGATAAACTCTCAGATGAACAGAGGTAAGTCTGCTGAATTTACCTACCTCTTATCATTGGTTGAGTTGATTAACTGAATGCTCTCCACCTGTGCTAATTAGGTTAATTATCTGAACTTGCTCCTCCCGAACTTTGTTAATAAAACATAATTTTGTGTTCCGAAGATGAATGAAGGTCTTACGGGTGTAGAACGACATGAGGGTGAGTAATAAATGACATTATTTTAATTTTTGTGTGAACTAACCCTTGAAGAACACAATAAAATAAAACTTTGTAATGTGATTCACCTCTCAGCTGGTTGGCTAGGTTCATGGCTTATAACGCTTGAACAAAAGCTTCTTTAAATCCCAATGGGACAAATTAATTTTAAAAAAAATACTTCCCGAACCAAGGCCACTGAAAAAGTGGTACTTTGCACTACTCGGGCACTAAGGCACTCTTCTGAGAATGACATTTTAATGAGTTAGCTTGCGTAATGTACCTCATTGACGAAAAAGGCATGTTGAAAATATTTTAAAATAGGCATATAAGAAAACCACCAGGCTTTCCACTTGTACGACTGAGCATGGTTAGTTAATTGAGCAGGGAACATTTTATAATGGTACCTGAACAGTCCTTATGTGTAAATTCATTTATAACCATTCCGTCCGATAATGGCGCCTTGAAGTAGTGATCCTTTCAGTATGATCAGGACAAGACAATATTGTAGTATGCAACAACAGTGTTGGTAACTTGCCTCTAAACCTCTGGCTAATGCTTACTCTCACAGCAAGTGGACCTTTGACATGTGAACTTCATGGATCACTCTTTCTGAAATTCAGCATTCACGAGCACACTCATGCATCTTGCACTCATTCTCAAGTCTTTGACATTGTGATATTCTGAAAAGCATGTTTTAATCTGCAGTCTCTCATTGTTTCCCAGTGAGACTCTGAAGAGTGTATGATTGATTGTTGTTTATTATACTAATATTAATTTTGGGGCACAATATCCTCCCACTT
>RJVU01042531.1:206764-223917 GCA_003731715.1 Anabarilius grahami
TTTTTTTTTTTTTTTTTTTTTAATCAGAGCAGCATTCCTTTTATACCTGACAAAGCTTACTCTATAAAACAGGTTGTTTTGAGTTTCATATAAGGCTTTTGGCCTCAAAGAAGGATTTGCTGTTTAATAAAGGACTGTGCTTTACTTGCCTTTTCCTGAGGAATGAGTGTTTCAGGGTATACAAGTATAGGAATTTCAGCCTGTTGTCATATGATATTTCCTGTATTTCTCCAGCCATCCAGTTCACAACTGAAACATACACAAAAGACAATCTCAGGCCAGAATGCCATTACTGCTGGGAAAGAGAGAGAGGATCCATAGCGATATTCTGCTTATGCATTTGAATCAACTTCTTGAATAGCATAATATAATTTGTTTAGTGTGAAATAATCTTGATCACCTGAACAGCTTGATTTGGAGCAAACTTCTCGAAATGCCCGAACATGTCTTGTCTGTTGTGTCTGAAATATTTGGGTGAGGTTAGTTTTACAAAGAGCTACTGATGTGGAAAACGCTAATGTCTGAAAGAACTGACATTTTCTGAGTTTTGGACCTTGTAAGCTTTGACAGTTTCATTTTATTTATTGCTCTTGAAATATAAAATCTTTTTTGGTCTCTCCTTTTCTGAAAAAAATATAAGCTTAAAGGTAAAAGCAATAGTTTCTGTTGTAGTTGCAAATCAGTTTGCATTGAGATCTTGACTAATGAGGCAAGTTTTTCTCATATAGTGCCAGGAGCTCTGCTGGATTGCAATTATGAATTGCGTTTCCCTCAAGTTTGTCAAACTATCCGTCTATAACTGTTGGATCATCTGACATGCAACAAGATCTTCTGATGTTTTGGACTGAAAAGCTGTCAATCACAGTGATTAGAAGCACTGCCTCTGCACAAATTCACAAAAGATGACTGATGTGCTTATGCTCAGACAGCCAAGTCACAATTTATGCTGTTTGTAAAGAATGAAGGATGAAGACTCATGATCATCATCACTGATTTCTTGAAGCTCAGTCAGGTTGTCCATCTGACTGTACTCTGAAATTTGCAGTTTTTGTAAAAAATATAGAGGATTTCCCTCAGCATGTCTCGCTCACTCTTTCTTAGTCTCTTTCAGAATCTCAAACTCCCCCCTCCCTTTCGTCTCTTTTCAGTGAATGGCCACAGTCGCACAGGAGCGTAGAGGTAATTTGGGCTGCCGTTTTTCTCCAGCGGGGGCCCCAGTGCGCACCGCTGCGATCCTGTCAGACGCTGAGGGGCTGAAGTCACAGTCAGTCCCAGGTCTCCAAGCTCCTGCCAGCGGGACTCTGGCCTGGCCATTCTCATCCCAGTGACAACCAGAGAATGGAGTTTGTGACCCAGAATTCTAAGCTATATATGATATGACAAAAGGCCAGGCCACTGCATCTGGAGAGGGCAAGCATATTTCCCCATGGTTCCTCCTTCTCAGTCACATGGCTTTGATGTAAAGATGTACAGTTTGGAGAAAGAGTTTTTTTCTATTTATGGGGAGACATAATCTGATTGGCTTCTCTTAAACTATGATTAAAGGAATATTCAATACAAGATAAGCTTTACTGACAGCACTTGTGGCATAATAATGAAAACTTTTGCTAAACAACTTTTCTTTTACGTCGCTACTGTTTGACAGTGTACTGCCTAAAACCCTAAACCGACCATAAAAATAACGAGATCAACTTGTAAAAAAGTGTGTATTATTTGTGCTGTAATTTAAGTGTTTTATAAAATAAGTTTCATGATTCTGCTTTTAAATCCAAAAATGCACTTTCATTTGCCTCACTGTTACCTGAAAATGAGGGACAAGTCAAAATACCTTTTTGTGGTATTAAACTTGGAATATTCCCTTAAGAAGTGGTTTCAGTTTATTTGCATTAATGTCAATAAATTTAATAATAAGATGAACTCACCAGAAGGAAATGAAGAGCTGCACTGATATGTAATGAGGAACATTGCATTCAGTTTGTTATGTAATCATAAGCATTATGTCATTAAAAATCCCCTTATCAATAACTCTCTGCATTTATCATCCCTAAACATGATACTAAATGTTTGGTGCAAGGAACATACACAAGGTGTAGCTAAAGAAAATAGTTTGTCTGACATGACAAGTGATTATGTGGGTTCTTCTTATTCATTTGCTCCCCTCCCTTCTCCCTTTTTCTGTCCAGCTGCTTTGTATCAGCGTGGAGGCTTAAGCAGTTTGGGCATTGAGTTATCTTTTTCAATTTCTCTCACAGCTGAGAGTGATTAGGTCACCATGTTGTCCTTATGTTTGACACGAGAAGATATGTGAGGAGATGGGTCAGGCAGCCGTAATGCAATGCCATGAAGGCTCAGATCAACAATATAACCACTTTTCTTAAACCATCTGTCACATTTCATTTTAATCAAAGTTTGTCTGACTCCATCTGGTTGCCCAATCCCACACGTTTTTCCAAGTACTCGCCATGGTCAGCATCACAACAGCTCTCCCATACGTTACATGATGAGAATGATTCAGTGCGGCCATTCTTGGTCAGAAGAAAATGTCTGAAAAGTCTAAACAAATTACTTTTTGGAAAAGTGGAGAAGTTTTAGGAACACAGATGTGCTTTGTTAGGAAGTGGCATGGAAAAGGTCTTTCCAACCTTAAGTTTAATCAGTCTATCTCTGTTTGCACATCTTGATGGATCCCTGCTTTACTTAATCTGTAGTGTTCCCATTCCATGGAGCAGTATAAAATTTGGAAAGTGTCAGGATTTGGAAAAGACCCCAAGCAGCTGCTCTGCATCTTGGAAAATGTCCATGCTCAGTTTAGCTCCGTCAGCACTCTGACCTGGCTATGCATTTGATATTTAAAAGCTTATTAAGACAAAACACACATTTTCCCCCAGTGTAATACAAGATTCAGCAATTCTAAGCACTAAATGAAAATCAACTAATATAGGCATATTTCTACACCTAAAAATCAGCCCCTTTTCTATTTTGAGATAGCTCCCAAGAAAGCTTTTTATAATGCGTTATGGGAATTTATTCTGAAGAACTTTTAAAAAAAAGTATGGCCAAGCACACAATCCAGGCCTAAAACTAATTTTGTTTGAGATCAACATAAAAGACATATATTGAGCATGAAACACATTACATTGCTATTTAAGTCTGTTTCTGCCACTGAGTTAAAAAAATAATTGTGATAAAGCATCTGCTAATAAGCAAATTTTCAAAAATGAGTTATTGTTATTTTCTCAGTCTCTATTGAAAAAAATTCAAAATGATGTATGGTTTGTTGGAATCCGAGAACAAATGAGTGAGCTACACTTGTATGAAGTCGATAGAGTCTGCAAAGTCAATTTTGAGAAAAATCGAATTAAAGTTTTCTGAAGGTTCCAAAACAAAATCACCTAGCAACCATACCTTAAAATCCCAGTTCATAACAGCTAATTTGGCCTCAACACCTTGTCAAAACCAAATGTCTATAGGAAAAATGCATATTCAACTTTTTTTCAATATTTTGAAGTAGCTACTGTAATTCTGTTTATATGTGTATATCGGGATCGAGCGCTGTCTTTGTGCGCGCGCTTCGGATCAGTCAGTCAGCGTGAGTAAGATCGATTTGTTTATATCAGCATGAGTTTGAAAATCACATTTCATTGGATCAGACTCATGCCATCAAAAAGTCGCTATGAATATTCACAAAGTTGGAATGCTGCGCTTTACAACGATACCAAACTTGTGCTGAGGGAAGCGCGCGTGGTGAAACAAGCAGAGAAAAACTGCATTATTCATGGCCAAAGGAAAGGTACTCCTCTCAGAAAACGTACAAATAAAGATAATTTTAGATGTTAATTTGCTATTTGAAGCATTTGGATCGCTAGATGAGGGCTTAACGAACTCATTTTTGCGAAAAACTCAAATTCGACTAAAATCAACATTTTTGACTTGTTATAATTAGCCTGTGCACATTCTGACTCATTTTGCCAGCACGGGTCACAATGGTAAATGTTTATATCTCTCACAATTTTGACTTTATATCTCACTAGGTAATTGTGAAATTTAATTTGTTTCATGCAATTATGACTATTTCACGCAAAATGACTTTATTTCTCATAACTGCGACTGCCACTTTGTTTATCTTAAAGACCCCCTGTGGTGAAAATCAAGTTTTTAATGTTGTTTATATGCCTATGTAGTGTTTTTAATATGCTTTAAGACAAACCATGTGCAAATTCATAAGTCAGCACCATTGCTGAGTATTTTATGTTTGAAACTGCAGTAAACCAAAGACAGTCTAAAACCCGCGGTTTGAAATCGTGGGTGTTTGTGACGTCACAGACTACCTTGTAACCAATCACAACAACGTGCCAGCAGGCTTTAGCATATCATTAACTAGGACTGCTCTGAAGCAGGAGAGTCTCGAAAAGCCAGGTTATCCCGGTATATATTCTGTTGATATGAAAAATTGTGTAGATTTAGCAATATAGCTAGTCTATTACGATGTTATGATGAACTATATGCCTTTCTCCACTGACGTTCTGAGTTGTTCAAAGCGTTTGTAAGGATAGTGATTGTTAGAAGGCAGCTGTCTGACTCTGAGATGAAAAACAGGAACGGTGTGTGTAACATTAACAACACATTGTTAGCTGTTTGATAACGTAGTCAAGCAAAAGGCTAATTATATTAATTCATATTAATGACAGAACCGTCGCAAGGGCTGTGTGCGAGCACATAGGGGCTCGTGCCAAAGTAAAGTGACAGCTGATTTGAAGTACAGCCAATAAAGTTCATGTTTTTGTTTTGAAATATTTTAATACTATAAAACATAGGTAAAACAATATTTCTCTGAGCGTGTGTGTGTGACAGTGATTCTTGTGCATATGTCAAGTTCTGAGAGAGCTATTCAGTCCATTGTAAATTCTGATTTTGGCCGCCTCTGGAATGGATCAAACCATAGATATTAGCCTACCTGATAACTTCAAGTAAATATGCTGGAAATCCGCGCTCATTCAAGGATGTGCAATTATTTAATGCACGGAGAAGGCACGGGCGCCTGCAGGATTTCATCTGAATGTTTTTTTTTAAATCTGAAAACTCCAAAAAGCAATGAAATTGTCATACATCCATTTGGCGCATGTTCTCTCGATACTGTCTGTTTTACTGAGAAATCGCTTCAGGTGCTTCAGTGAGAGAGCTGTCCAAACAAATGCAAGTGGATTCAGACCGTTTTGCATAGGTGTTTTACCAATTCATAATTTAAAACAATTTAAGCGTCAGAAATTAAACTGTATATACAAAGCGAAGCAAGCTTTTTTTCTTAAATATCCACAACACAAACAACAAATTGGTCGTCACTATAGCAACACTAGACTCTCCGAGCTGGTGTGAGCGAGTGGAGGCGGAGCTCATTTGCGTATTCATTGATCCGTGTATATTAAATGAGGCAAGGGTGTAGAGTTACATTCAAGCTATTTTAAGGCATAAAGAAATTTTTTTTCACTTGAATTTTTAAAAAAATATGTCATTTTGGTGATCAAAGATGAGTTTTAAGGGATAAAATAATTGTCTACAGGGGGACTTTAAGTGTGACTCTATGTCTCGCAATTGTGAACTTGTTTCTTGAATTTTTGACTTTAGATCTCACTATGTGGCTGTGTTTCTTGTAATTGCTACTTTGTTTCTGACTTTATATTTTTAATTTGTGAATTTGTTTCTCATAATTGCATCTTTATATCCCACAAATGGGACTTCATTGTGACTGTTTCTCAGGATTGTGACTTTGTTTCCCTTAATTGTGACTTTATATCTCACAAATGTGACTTTATTTCTTATTTTAAACTTTGTCACAAGTACCTTTTTCATTTTTTAATCTGAGGGGAAAATACTCTTCCATTGATTTCTGAATAACTGCTGAGTCATTTTGTTGAGTTGCAAATTTATGCATTGTTCTAGAAATCCAAATGTGCATTTGTGTGTGCAATCTATTAGCAACCTGTGTTCAATTGGACCATAACTTAAAAAAAAATTCTCATGAGAACGCACAAGAATCTGCCTCAACTGCAGGATGAAGAAAAGAACAACCCAGAACCTGGGAGTTTAGATATTACATCTGATTGCCTGTTGATGGTGAGGTAAAGTTCAACATGCTGGTTCAGGGACATTCAGCATCTCATCTTGACCCTTCTTTGAACACTCAAGCCAAATTTCAGCATCCATTCAAGCTAATTCTTATCATCTCATCAAAGCCGAGAGGAAGTGAAGTTTACACTGACTTGAGGTCACCCTTGATACACGATTACGAAGTATAACACACTACACTCAGCCTCTCTCTCCCTCATTCATACTTTCCATTGAGGAGCCTTACAGCTGGTGCACAGTAAAATCCACATTCACTTCAGGAAATCCTACAGTGTAGATACAATCTCCAACTCCTTTCATCTAAACCTAAAACATAGCTGTAATGGAAAACCGTTTGTACTCTGCTTTGTCCAAATCTATAACCAATGAAGCGGCAGGTTTGTAGTCACTTCAGAGAAGATAGCCTACTTTAACTGTAAATAGAGATACTGTAAGAGTTTTTGGCTGTAAGGAGCAATGTATCGGCCTGAGATGTTTATAGTGCACATGCATGCAGCGATTTAAAAATCAGCTCATCAAAGTCTTCTTAAGACTCTAATTAGCAATTAGAGTGCAGAGTAACATTTGTTATTGATACACACACTGCCCGGCCAAAAAAATGGTCGCTGTTTGGATTTTAATAGGTAAATACTTGGATGGATCATTATTACAGTGATTATTATTTTTCTAGCATGTTATATGTTTGGCAAAGGTTCTTTTACCCTAAAAGAACCGTTTTTCATTTCTTAAACAACCATGTATTAAGATGTATCATGGCCATATTCCAGGATGACAATGTCAAGATTCATCAGGCTCAAATTGTGAAAGAATTGTTGGGAGGGAGCATGAAGAATCATTTTCACACATGAATTCGCACTGACCTTAACCCCAGTGTAAGTTTTTGGGATGTGCTGGAGTAGACTTTACAGAGTGCTCACCTCTTGCATTGTCAATACAAGATCTTGACCAAAAAATGATGCACCTCTCGATGGAAATAAATGTTGTGATGTTATTTCCATCAAAAGGTGCGTCAAGTTTTGGTCAAGATCTTGTATTGACAATTAATGCAAGAGTCAAACACTCTATAAAGTCTACTCCAGCACATCATAAAGACTTTTAATGAATTTAAGGTCTGGACTCAGAGGTGCCAATTCATGTGTGAAAATGATTCTACATGCTCTCTGAACCATTCTTTTACCATTTTTTAACCCTGGTGAATCTTGACATTGTAATTCTGGAATATGGCCATGATGTGTCTTCCTACATGGTTGTTTAAGAAATGAAAAGCTACACACTCCATCTTTAAGGGTTAAAAGAACCATTGCCAAACATATAACATGCTAGAAACATAATAATCACATAATAATATTGATCCATTCATAGATTCTGCCTATTAAAATCCAAACAGCGACTTTTTTTTTTTTTTTTACTTTTTTTGGCTGGGCAGTGTATATAAGTGAATATTGTGCAAAATGCATAAGGATATTGCTCAATTGCTTTAAGTTATAATATCACATATATCAGCATTAGTCTTCAGCCACCCTGCTTTGATATCAGCATCGGCCACTGAAAAACACTTGTTATCAGTCATATAAATGCCATATAAATGCACATTTCTGGGACATAGATCTTGGGACAGACACAAATGCTTAAAATGTAGATTAAAAAGAGGGAAATTACCATATACAAAGGGTTTTCTTATATGGAAACCTCAGTGGACTTCACCAGTATTGTCATTCTATTCAAGATTATGTTTAAGGTCAGGTGTTCAAATTTTCAATGCTCCTTACTTAAAGCCGAAGACTACTTTTTACTTATTTAAAGCTGTTTAACGTGAACATTAATTAGACAAAGAACTAACTTAGGAGAGAAGCAACTGTGTGCTTATCTAACTGACTGTACATACAGTCTAACTGCACAATCTGAAGTTGGAACAAGAACATAACGCACGTGGATGATCATTAGCCTATGAGTAATATGTTCAGTGATTTTGAAATGAAGTTTAGTCTGCACTCTAACATTATAGCGACACATATGGCAGGAGTGGCTTTCGGAAAGAGGGGTGTCTCTTAGAGTACGCCCAAGTCTCGGCTAAAGTAATCAGCAAACCGTAGACCACCACAGTTGCATCGACCCCTTTCTGGTATTATGCATGCAAGCCAAGAGGTCCGACCGAGCGCTTGTTAGCGACATGGAAGTCACTTCTGTAGAGTAGAGGAGAAACGCTTTGAATGTGGCAACCGTAAGGCAGAAAGTCCGGCTGAGCGCGGCTTCAAGAGACAGCGGAATACTGTATTTGGGCTTGCTTGCATTCATTTTCCTTAACGTGGACAATCATGTTTTTGTTCTTCTGGGGACTAAGCTTTTTTGTATTACTCTCTGATTTTATGAATGCACTAGCTTCAACAGGGAGACCGCGAGACTCAGAGAAAGGTAAGAGCTCTTTTCATGTTCTTTTACTCTCTCATTCAACTGAGGCGCGGAGAATGAATGACTTTCGTTGCTTGCTTGCAGAGCTCATAGCGCGCATTTTGAAGAGTCTTCGAGTAGTTTGAAACGTCAATTGACTGACACCTGATTAATCTTTTGGAGTGTAATATCTGTTAGAATAAGCCAACTGTTAGCAAATATTTATTAGCAAATATTTTTTGCATGTAGGATAGGCTAGCCTTTATAAGTTAATGAATTATTAAAAGAGGACTTGAAGTTTGTTCAACACTGTTACCTTTCATATTTCCCTATTTTGAGTAACAAGTAGGCTAATTCTATAAATTTAAAACTTATTCTAAAAAGTGAACTCTTCAAGAACAATTTGAAGTAGCCTATCCCATTTTCATCACTTTTTTATGTTTATGTATGGAACGATCTCATTGTCAACCCTGTTACCATGATTATTGATAACTAAAAACAGATATTTATAACAAATATCGACATTAAATTGTCTTTTAATTAATTGTAGGCTTGTATGTCAAATTAAACTGTAAAATGGTCAACCCTGTTACCTTTCAGTTTACCTGTTAGCCTACACTTACAGCGCAGTGCAATTTACGATCATTTAGATATAATTTGTCAGATTACAAAAAATGTACTTTGAAAATAATTGTAGGCTATTACACAACAAACAACATTCATTTCATAAAAAGACCCTTTGTTACTAAATTTTACGTTTAAATCTGTGTTCTCGTCCACAGCGAAATTACCGCAGTTTGGCGCTTATGAGATTGTAACTCCAGCCAGAGTGAATGAAGCCGGTGACAAACTGCCAACGGGCGTGCACTTCAAGAGGAGAAAGCGGAGTATCGACCCAATAACCAGCAACATCTCCCATCATTGGACCTCTCCGCATGTCTATTATCAAATATCTGCCTTTGGGCAGGACTATTACCTTAACCTTACGCTCGAGTCGGGATTTATTGCTCCAGTTTACACTGTCACGATGCTCGGAGCATCCACTGAAGGTCATAATTCAGAAGAGGGGGAGGAGGACACGGAGTATCAGCACTGCTTTTATAAAGGACATGTGAACGCTGGGCAGGGGCATACTGCAGTAATCAGCCTCTGCTCCGGTTTGGTGAGTTTAAAAGATGTACTTAATATATTATCTCTATATTAGTTTATAATAACGATAATCATTATCATAGGCTCTTTTATGCAATTCAGGTCGCAGTAAGCATTCGGAAACTTTGCAAATGTTCATATGTAGGCCACTTCAGATCTTTCGTAGCCTATGTGACTGGGCTACATAATTATACATGAATAGAAATGTGGCGCAAGTTAGTCGGATACATACGCACCACTTTTGAGGCAGATCACTTAGAAAGTATTTTCTCAAACTTGGTAGTACATCAACTGCTCTCTATAAATGAGCTGGGTGACGCACACTCATCAGTGGCATAAGCAGCGGCAGTGTGCTGACGTCAACGGCAGTCCATATATGGGACTCAATGTCATCTGTTGATGTGAACGTAAGTTCGCGCCATGTAACACCGTTTCTCACAGATCAAAAGCAGTCGTGGGAACTAGAGTAGTGATTCGAATAGGTTCTTTCGAATTGTTTGTTTCAAAGAACCTGTTCAAAAACGTATTCAGCGGTTCTTTCGTCGTCACTTGGGCCATGACATCCCAGCAATGCATGCTCTGAAGCAAGGGTGGCGAACGTCGGTCATGGAGAGCCACAGGCCTGCAGAGTTTTGCTTCAACCCTAATCAAACACACCTGAACAAGCTAATCAAGGTCTGAAGGGTTGCTAGAAAGTTACAGGCAGGTGAGTTTTTATCAGAGTTTGGGGCTGAACTTTGCAGGACTGTTCCAGGACCGGAGTTTGCCACCCCTGCTCTAAAGTCTAAAACATTACAATAAAAACACGTTTTTTTGAAGTAATTTCATGTGTCCTAATACAGTCTGTTGCATACAGCCATGATTTAGTTCATTAAGAACCTATAATTTACATGAAACAATACTGAAATTAATTTACATATCTCAGCTGAAAATGTTTTAGCATGCTTAATAAAAACTGAAAGTATTGGTTGTCTCAGTTCCTGGAACATTGTGATTTCATTTATCGCTTGTTGCTGCAAACGGGGAAAAAGTTTTGTAAGAATATATGGTTACCTTTGAATGGCAGTCAATGGAGAAACATAGCCTAGCTTTTACCATCATAATGGTGGCATTTACAAATATTCATTGAAAAGATTAAAACAAAAAAGAATGACTGTTTACAAATCGCTTTAACTCACATAAACTTATTAGTTAGGCCCATATGTCACCTCAACAAACCCCCAATCCTAGCCAGATTGCGTAAAACATTGTCAGAAAACAATGATTAATATAAGTCCATTGTTTTAAAATGTGCAATCATGAGAGCTGTAGACTTTCATTGAAAACATTGAAATATGGAAGGAACTGTGTCCCTAATTACCTGCATTTTCAATTAGTCTGATGTTTGCAGTCGATTTTGCTCTTGATCATTCTCAAAGACCGCAAAAACCGAATCGGCTGTTGGTCTAATTCAACAAAACATGAAAGAGAAAATGTAATGTCAAATTAAATTTTTATCTTTTATTCAACCGACATTTTGAAGAAATTGTCACAAATCTGATACAACATATCATTCCTGTATGGTTCCTTTCAGGGTTTGAAAAGTTTGGGTTACCTGTATAGATAACAACTTAGCATACAGTGCTTGTAGCAAAGATTATATATTATATGGTATTTAATGTCATTAATATTTATTGCACAGGTATTCTTATGCATACAATATTTTATAAATAAATTAAGTCAAGCTTGTTTGTGATGGCCAGTTTGTATCCTTTCATACTCAGATGTATAGCCTACAAACAATTTGGCTAAAATCTGTTTTCTGTAATATAATAACCAACCTCAAAACTGTTCAGTATGTTTCTTCTTGAAAATAAGGGGAACATTTACCAATGTGCTTCTTGCTGGCTTTATCTATTAGAAAAGTCACATTTCAAAAGATTATACTTTGCAAGTATAGCAGAATGTTCCGATAGTTATCAGCCACATTTTGCATTCATTACCCCCCAGAGGCCAGTACACTGATATGCATGCAATGTATGTTTACTTTATCACTCCATCAGCCACTTAGGATTTTTACATAAATAAAATCTTAGGGGGAAGTTGTAAGGGCAATTTACAGTCACATTTACAGAATGTGTGTATAGATTTCACTGGCCATGGACCAATTTAAACATTGTTGTTGTTTGTTTTAGCTTGGCACTTTCAGGTCACCAGAAGGGGAGTTTTTTGTGGAGCCCCTTCATAGCTACAATGGTGAACATTATGAAGAAGAACACATCAAACCTCATGTCGTGTACAGAAAAGATGCCTCAAAAAAGAGTGTAGATGATCCGTCTGCATGTGAAACTTCAGGTAAGTCTTACCTTTTGAGTGGGAAAGTTTTGAAATAGGTATATTTTAAACATTAAAGCAAACCAATGATGGTAGTAGTCACAATAACAGAAATTCATTCATTAGATACTGTTTTGGATCTTGCATCACTGTAGTGAATTCACTGCCTCTGTATTGTACTGACTCACACTAAGGACTCCTATTATGTTTTTTTTTACATTTCAACTTTCTTTAGTGTGTTATGTTGCTGTTTGAGCATGAAAAAGGTTCCATTCACCTATTTGTATGCACATTTAAGGATATTGCATTAAAAAACACTGTATGGAAATGCCAAGATGTGCATAAATTCTAAAAATGCGAATAAAAAAACGTATGCGCTCAGTTGTGGTGGATAATTTTTTTATTTGATAAGAATGCATGCATATAAACTATGATGGAAACACATTTACCGAATAAATCCCTCAATGCGCAACAAAAAACTCAAGTGACTTTGCCTCAACAGTGGATGTGATTGGATTACTGGACTAACTAGCTGACAAATTTCATTGCACAGCATCTCAAATGTTGGTTTGATCATTCTGAAATACCTGAGTCAAAGTCTGTGATTTGGTATAATGACCTCCCAGAAGTGTCTCAGTTGCATTCCCAAACACCAGGCATCCTGGTGTAGGAAAAGTGGATGTGTAGATGTAGGAAAAAAGAGCCACAGTGACTTGTCCTAATTGCAGCAACTTCGATTTTGGTTGCATTTTATTTGACAGTATGTGCACTTACGTTCACTTACAGTGTACTTACCTAAGAAAGTACTGGGTAATATAAGGTAACTACATGGGTTAAGGTTAGGTTTAGGAGTAGGCTCAGGGTTAGTACCTAGTTATTACCCAGTTATTGTAATTACTATAATAAGTATATAATATGTACAGTACATGGAGAACCGAACTGTAAAACAAAGTGCTGCCATTTTTATTACAGATAATTTGTGCCAATTTCCCAGCAAGTGACGATTTTGTTCTCTTCAACATGAGATGGAAATGCTGTTTTATTCGCAAATGTTTTTTGCAATATTCCAAATTCGCAAAGTTAAATTTAAAACCTTCAATGGAAACATAGCTTTTGACATTCAAATACTCATAGTGCTATTCATATCTTTTGCATCCTTTGCTTTTCTATTTTCAAATGTCATTGAGTCGAAGTCAGTGGAACAGGAAAAATAATTTTGGAAGTTCTTGGTATCATTCCAATCTTAGTTTACTGCTACAAAATCCTGTCGACTCTTGCACTTCCTGTGGCCTGAAGATAAGGAAACTCAAGAGGCACAATACCATGAAAGCCACGTGGTGAGCTGCATTGTAGTAAAGTAATGCCAGTTTTAAGTGTTTGGAAATTCAATGTTACAAAATAAATTTAGATAGGGCTAATTCACAATGCTGTGTATCAAGATCACTCAATGGTGGCTTTGTTTTTTGAAATTGGTGTTGTGTTATTTAAAGGAAACGTTTGGCCCCTAAAAGTGCTTGGAGGAGAACTTATTTTAGATTGCATGATTTTTATTGAAAACTCCATTGTGGCATTCTTTTTGTCTAGTGGAAGAAATAGGATTCATTTTGATCACCCATTGTTACACATGTTGAGTAGAGGGTCAGGGTTGTGTTGAATTTTTGTCCTCTTTTAGGCTCAGGGAAAGTAAGACTATCCTTTTCTATTTTAATATATTTAATATACTATATATTTAATATTCCTGTGATGGCAAAGCTGAATTTTCAGCATCATTACCCCAGTATTCAGTGTGACATGATCATTCAGAAATCATTCTAATATGCTGATTTTGGTGCTCAAGAAACATTTCTTAATATCAATGTTGAAAACAGTTGTGTTGCCTAATATTTTTGTGGAAACCGTGATTCATTTCTTTTCCCCCGCCACTTTCTACAGTCCATCTGATCATCTAATATAGGTCATGATAAACCCTCCTTAGATTCATAATCACTTATCACTGGACATTACCCTGTGATATAGTGATAGTATAGTAGCCCACATGGCTGCTTTCATTCGTTATTTCCAATATATAGAACAGATTATATAATAAAATTGCTTTAAATCACTATATTTAAGTAATATTCAACATATATTATTTGTATTGTCTCCTTCATTCTAGGACATATAAAGCCACACAGCAGACACAGGAACAGACTGAAGAGAAAGTCGCCCTCAAGCATGCTGTCCGACCTGGAGACTCTTAATTCCAGACTCTTCTCTGCCCCCTTCCCCTCCTTAGAAAACAAGCACAACTCCGCTAATGAAAGCAATGACTCCAAGCCACACCGGAGATCAAAGCGTTTCCTCTCCTACCCCCGTTTTGTTGAAGTCATGGTTGTGGCAGACAGCAAGATGGTGGAACATCATGGAAGCAACCTTCAGCACTACATTCTTACACTGATGTCCATAGTAAGTTCCGCCCAGTTATCAGTAGTCTTCTGCTTTGATGGGTCTGTGTCTGATTCTTTAGGTCTATGTGACAGATCGTCAGCATGGGGTGAATATGTCTGACAGACTTGATGAATGTGAATATAAAACAAATAAAATCAGGTATGTTGCATGCACAGCATGCTTTAGATGCTTTTTCGTTTGGAACTCACGGGGAGGTTAGATGACCTATATTTTGATCTTGGCAAAGGCTGCATTCTCAGCAGGATCTGGCAGCACAAGCTAGTTGTCAATGGCCAAGAAACATTTTTTCAACAGCTGAGGTTAGCGTCACGTGTTCAACACTACTTAATAACAGAGATCGAAGAGGTCTGTGTGTATTTGAGCTCAGAAATAAAAAAAATCAGCTATTTCAGGACAACAAACGTAAAAACCACCCTACCAAGTATTTTCACATTTTGAGTGATAAATGTGTTCCATTTTAAGGGAACTCCACACTGGGCCTGACGTCGATGCTATGGGGAACACCTCAGCATGACAGAGTCTGAAGCATCTGTGCAACTATTCCAATCTTGATTGGTGCAGTGTCACCCTGTGACACATGATGGCATTCCACAGAAGCTATAAAGTATACCCAGAACAAAGCAGCATTAGCTTCTGTGTCTTCTGTTCATCCTATTTGGTGTTTGTTTGTCCCATAGGCCACTATGATTATTCGAAAATTATGATGAGCAAGCAATTTAGATCCATATTTATGTTAGCTTCTTGGGAGCGAAGCATGCATGGTCAGCTCTAGAGTGGGCTGACTGCGCTCATTGTGAGAACACTCCACTCGCCTCTGGCCCACTTTGATGAGAGTGGCCAGGTTTGTGCTCACCATGATTCGGGTCCTGCGTCTGCAGCTTAAATCATGGGGGTCGCAGATGGAGCTTGTGGAGGAGTTTAAGACAGGCCCAACCTTTTTTCACCCACTGGTTCTAGTGCTTTCACTCGGGATACAGAAGCCTGCTCTGTGGCTTCTCCCGCCCAGAGCCCTCAGGAAATCGATCTGCCAACCCCGCCACATTCGGAGTTTCCAGCGAATGCATATCTCAGATTCCGCCCAGAACCATTACGCTACTGGGATGTTCGCCCCCCTTTAAGGAGAGTTCTACAAGATTTGGTTTGGTTGTTCCCTGCCGGGCAACCACTTCAGGACATCGAACCTACACCTTAAAATGCACCAGAGGTCAGTCTCGAGAGACTGATTCCATTGGTAGACTACTTAGCAGCGTGAAAACTTCTGCCAAATGTGTATCAATGGGTCCTGCATACAGAAGAAAAGGGGTACAGAATCCAGTTTGGTCATGCGAAATGGGTCCCATCATAGATCTATGTCAGTTAAACCGTACTCTGAGGAGATACAGGTTCAAAATGTAGACGACACCTCTCATTGTGACTCAAATCAGATCTAAGAACTGGTTTGTCATGATAGATCTAAACGATGCATACTTATATATTATATATTCACGAAGTGCATGGATGCAGCTCTGGCTTCTTTGAGACTCCAGGGCATCCATGTACTCAGTTACATCGAGGAATGGTTAATACTAGCTCAGTCACAGAAGATGGTGTTTCGGCATCGAGATGTCATCCTCATCCACATAAGGCGCTTGAGGCTAAGACTAAACTCCAAGAAGTGTTTTAGGAGTAGTTTGGGACTCGGTTACCATGCAGGCATGACTGTCTGCTGCTTGTATCGAGTCAATTCTCTCAGGATTGCGCAGAATCAGGCTAGGCCAGGCCAGTTCTGAAATAGTTTCAAAAGCGGTTGGGACTCATGACAGCCACGTCCAATGTGATAACTTTTGACCTCCTGTGCATGAGACCCTTGCAGTGGTGGCTCAAGACCAGGGGGCAACCCATTTCGCATGATCATGGCTACGTGCAGATGCCTTCATTCTTTGGTCATGTGGAAGAAACCCAGATTTCTGTCCCAAGGACCTGTGCTGGGGGCCTCTTGTCATTGCAAGATGCTTACAACAGACACTTCCCTCACAGGCAGGGGCACAGTCCTAGAGTGCCGCTCAACTGGAGGTCTGTGGAGAGGACATCATCTCTCTTGGCATATAAACTGTCTGGAGATGATGGCTGTATTACTAGCACTGAAGTAATTCTTCCCAGATCTCAGAAGCTATCATGTCTTTGTCCATACAGTCTCGTACATACATCACCAGGGGGCTCTGTGGTTGCGCCCCCTTTTCAGACTGGCACACCAGATCCTCCTGTAGTCCCAGGGTAAGCTACTCTCACTGAGAGAAGTCTACATCCCTGGGTACTTAAATCAGGGAGGAGACATCCTGTCGAGGCTGGGGCTAAGGCCTGGGGAATGGAGACTTCACCCCGAGGTTATGGAATCAATTTGGAGGCTTAGGGCAAGAGTGTATATTATAATGTAATATGTAACATATATAACATTACAGTATACTGTAAAACTGTATAAAGAGAACCATGGAATAAAGGCCAAAATGGGCCAGATTTAAGTATAAACTGTTGAAACTCTCTCGGGCTGGTAATTTGAGACCCTTGTGATCAAGTAATTAGAAGCTTTCACAATGAATTTCAATTGTCTGTATTCTCTCACTCAGGTTTCCTCAATCTATAAGGATCCCAGCATTGGAAACCTGATTAACATTGTTATTGTGAAATTGGTCATTATAAAGAATGAGCTGGTAAGAGTTTGCTCTTTTTCTTTTCTTTTTTTTTTTTTTTTTTTT
>RJVU01042531.1:223934-289341 GCA_003731715.1 Anabarilius grahami
TGCGTTGAGAGCTCTTTTAAATGTGCTTAAGCAGTACTTTACAGTCAATCCCTAATTATTTTCGTAAGGGTAAATGTATTAAAATGTTTTATTATCATCTGTCTCTATTCTTCTGCAGGATGGTCCCACTATCTCTTTCAATGCACAAGCCACTTTGAAAAACTTCTGCATATGGCAGCAGAGTCAGAACCACCCGGATGACAACCACCATTCACATCACGACACTGCCATCCTAATCACAAGGTGAGAAAGATTTTTATCGGAGGGTTGAGATTTAGTATTTTTTCTTATTACTCACAGGTGTTGAAGAAGTCTACAAGTCTAGCTGTGTGATATTTTGTGTCTTCTCTCCACATTGTGATTTTTGTGCCATTCATGGTGTGGACACAATTTAACTAAACGTTGGGCATAAAATTACAGAAAATGCCCGAAATCAGTGCTTGTATAAAAGTAATTTGAGGAACAATTTGAGTTATTATTTATGGTGCTACAACCTTTCATTTTGGGTTACACTTATCAAGGGCAGAATGTACAATGTAATTGACAGCATAGACACATGTAAGATAAAATGGTATCCAAGTACTTCTTAAATTTGTAAAGTCTTGTTCTTTTTTTAGGCAGGACATCTGTCGAGCACGGGACAAGTGTGACACTTTAGGTAAATCATGTGAAAAGAGTAATCATGATCATATTGAAGCTGACAATGCGGATGATGTTGATGATGGCAATTACAGCAACACCTATAATTTATATTCCTTTATTTTTATGTTCTCTTATGCATTTTAGGTCTTGCTGAGCTGGGTACAGTTTGTGATCCCTACAGAAGTTGCAGTATTAATGAGGATAATGGACTCAGTACTGCTTTCACCATCGCTCATGAGCTTGGCCATGTGTGAGTACTATTTTTGTGAAATGTTTTTTTCATAAATTTGCTTTATCCCACTTAGTTTAATGTTTTGCTATCTAGAACAATGATAGTTATGCATTTTTAAGTTTTAAGTGTAGCTTAAGTGTCCAGATACTTTTTAGGGCTGTAATATCTCCTGCATTATAAATGCTATTTGTCATATGGACTTAGCTTGAGAGGAGCTTTTATTATACCTAGAACTAAATTGTCTATAAATAATTTATTTACTATTGTATTCTACATTTTTTAAAAGTAAAGCTTATAAAATATTTCACTTCTTCAATGTCCATCATTCTGCAAGTCGCTCAGCCCTCTTCACTACCTTTTTTCTATATTTTTAGTAGTGTTTCTTTCATTTTGGGATGTTTTGGGGAGATGCCATTGCCTTTTGTACAGTTCGATAACAGTGTGTCTGTGTCTGATATGCAACTTCTCAAGGTCTTCTGCAGAAATGACTAAACTACTCAGTTATACTCTGCTTGATAGAGTGTTGGAGTGTTTTTTAGCTTAATAGTGTTGGAGGTAAATATTAATAATCTAAATAAATGATATCATGTCACATATAACAGTCTCATCGTCATTTAGAGGCTAATGTTTATCCCACGGTATTGGCTAATGCATCTACACCAAATTCACATGTATAGTCATATGCAAAATTACCTCTAAAAGACCTTTAAATGAACTCCCTTTTTGAATTCCATTCTTATCCGGTGGCAGGTGGTGACATCAGTGCTGTGCTCTTGAGTCGGGATTTAGTCCTGGTGCTGTACAGTGTTATGCAGCGCGCACCACCTCTCTCCCCTATAATTTTACACTATATTTGCTAAAGATTTACTAAAAACATTTAATGTATATATTTTTTATCCTTTATGGTATTGGATATTTAATTGTTCATGCTCATTCCCTCTATTTTTACATTTAGATTACCTTTGCTGTCATCTAACACTACTAAAGTTAATCTTTAAAAACACTTACAATCTCTAAAAACAATTTAATAACACTGTTAAATGTAATCGTTAGCAAATCTCAAAATAAATATCCATTCTTATACATAATGTGATACTTAAATTTACTTTAAAATTATTGATTTTAGTCTGTAATGTCTTATTTTTAATTTATTTAGAACAAAATAGTATTGAGTTTTATTACATTTATTAATCAGCCATTAATCAGATTATTAGTATCTGTATTTCTTTATGTATTTTATTTTATTTTTTAATTTAAATTGACTGCCAATTAATCAGCTTTCCGAATATATCAGCGATCACGACTTGTGGCTTTTTCATATCATACAACAAATGTGAAAAGACCTGGTTTTAGTCAGTCTTACAGATGCTGTGTGGATCAGAGTACATGTGTCTTGCTCATTGTCTTGTTAATAATAATAATTTGTTACATTTATATAGCGCTTTTCTGGGTACTCAAAGCGCTTTACATATAGTAGGGGGAATCTCCTCCTTGTTCTGATTGTGTGTGCACATGTGTGTTTTTGATCATGCCCTCAGGTTCAACATGCCTCACGATGACAGTAACAAATGCAGGGAGGATGGGGTCAAGAACCAGCAACATGTGATGGCCCCTACACTCAACTATTACACCAATCCTTGGATGTGGTCCAAATGTAGTCGGAAATACATCACAGAGTTCCTCGAGTATGTAAACCACTTTTACTCTCTGTACAGTGACTGGATGTTATTGAGGCTGTGATACTGGCTTCAACTCTTGAAGTTGAGCACCACTTAATGATTAATGTCTAGTGTTAGCATGCATTTGTTTTCATTCAAACATTCTCAATTGAGATGTAAAGGACGTCATCTGTAGCAAACGGAACCGATTCTCATTTTTTTGTGTTCGGTCACCTACTGAGAACATTTCTGTTGTGTCTCTTGTTTGTTTTATTTTCCTTCAGCTCATTTGTTTATCATTTCTCATTAGCACAGGGTATGGGGAGTGTTTGCTTGATGAGCCAGTTTCTAGGCCATACAGTTTGTCCCAGCAGCTGCCTGGACAGATATATAACGTCAATAAACAATGTGAGCTGATATTTGGGCCTGGGACACAGGTGTGCCCATATATGGTGAGAAGATCCCTCAAGGAATCGCAGAACATACTGACATGAGCGTCTTCTCTAGTGTATCATCTGGTCTGACATTATGTATGGACCTGTTTTTTTAATAAAAGACCAAGATGAAAATCAGTTTTTTGGTTACATGAAGTAGAGCTTGTTATCCAGTTACATTCAAAGCATGTTATACATGCAAAAAAACAGGCATCAGTACAAATTTTGTGTGTAAGAGTTAGATGTTAAAGCTAACGGTAAGTGTTTTGATGTTGTGCAGACACAGTGCCGGAGATTGTGGTGCACTAGTCCAGAAGGAGTCCAGCGTGGCTGCCGGACCCAACACATGCCATGGGCTGACGGGACAGAGTGCTCTCCAGGAAAGGCAAGCACTTCAGAAAACTACATTTACAACAACATTTAAAACCCTTCATTTCTTGGCACACATTTGGTATTATTTAAAGGCATAGTTCACCCAAAAATGAAAACTGTCTTCATTTACTATCCATCATGTCATTCCAAACCTGTTTGACCTGTGTTTCTTCTGTGGAACATACAAGACGATATTTTGAGAAAATGTCTGTGTTTTTTTGTTTTTATTTTGTCTGTACAATGAAAGTCAGCAGGCTCCAATTTTGTTTGAATTCCAACATTCTCCAAAATATCTTTGAATACCTTCCAAAATATGTTTTGAAGAAGAAAGAAAATCATACAGTTTTGGAACAACATGAAGAAATAATTTTAATTTCTAAAGTTATGATTTTCATTTTTGGGTGGACTATCCCTCAAACTTTTTCTAATATGAAACAATAATACACTTGGCTGGTTGCTTGTGGACAGTTTGCAGTATGTTAATAGTTTTGTATAGTTTTAATACCCTGACCCTGATTCTCATTATGTCTCTTGAAAGAAATCCATGGAGTTAACACATTATATTTCTGCACATGTTGCAGTTGCAAAGCAGATGAAAAACAGATTCTTCGATGTAACTTCAAGCATATACTTCATCCAAATAGTGACCAAATCACTTCCACAGTGACACTCGTCCACACTGATATATTGCTTTGTTTTTGCCCTTGTCTCTGTTTAACAATGTTTCCCAGATTGTGAACTTGAATTGTGTAGTGGTAATGATTGTCAACAGCATCAACGCATTACAAGTAACTTGAGTTACGTAATCAGATTACTTTTTCAAGTAACTAGTAAAGTAACGCTTTACTTTTTCAATTTACAACAAAATATCTAAGTTACTTATTCACATTTATTGACTGACAGCTCTCCTGTCCTCATGTTGAAAGAAATAAAGTGCAGAGGTGTTGTGTGCGCTGTGTGTACATGATGGTGTCACGGACTGGTTTGCAGTAGTCAATGCACGACGAAGAAGATATATTCAATAAAGTTTAATGGAGTACTAGGAACAAGGATCAGGGAAAATAACCAAGAAAACAACCACAAACACAGTCTAACATAAACAAAGCTAGACAAAGGAGAGACTGAAACTAAGGGCATATATATATACACAGTAAACTGAGGAGTTAACGAGACTATTTAACAAGACATGCCTGAACTGAAGACACTAATCAAATCAGTAACCTAGGAGACAAACAGACTGGCAAAAGATGAGAACTGAAACAATTAACAAACTAGAAAACTGACAATGAAACTGAAGACAGGAAAACAGATCAAAAACAAACTCAAAACGTGACAGATGGTTATTGTCTAAATGTGAACATGCATTTACTCATCTCATTTGCACGAAAACATTCAGTATTTCTCAAAATCAATAAAAACAGTGAAATGCAAACTTAGAATTTTACGCAAACATATAATAATTGACTATATTAAATTACACAAATATACTTTATGTATTTAATCTCACTTTATTAACCAATGTCTTTGCTGCTGACCTTCAACGATCTAATTCAACCATACTTATTAGCAAAAATTACTTCAGATTAGATTTAGAAATAAGAGTGTTGAACTTCCTTCTCCTGTATCCTATTCTTCTTTAATCCTGAATGGTAGCACAGCTGAAAGGTTTGTTTGAGCTGCGCCCTCTACTGTACAGGCATAAATATGCTTTTACTTCAGCCTGAGGCTTATTCATTTCACTTTTGGTGTGAAAGGGCCTTAACATTAGCCAAAAATAGAACTTTTTTTTTGTTATTAAAAAAGAAACAAACAAGCCCAGCCCAGGTGAGAAAAAGTAACGCAAAAGTAATGTAACAAAAGTAATGTAACAAATTACTTTTCATAAAAAGTAACTAAGTAACGCAATTTTTCGGGAGTAACGCAATATTGTAATGCATTACTTTTAAAAGTAACTTTCCCTTAACACTAACTTGCTGCAAATGCATTGTTTTTTCTCTGAATGTCATATGGCTGAATTCATATGGAATGCCTTTTCTGTGGTATGATGCAACTTAATGTATCTAGATACGCACGGGATCAGTCTCTTGCAGCTTGTTTTGATTTTAACAAAGGGACCACCCAATATATGTGGATTGTCTGGTATTCATTGGGTGAAACTGTTTTAAATCAAAGCATTGCATCAGAAAGCTTGACCCACGTGCAATGCAATGGCAGAGTAGTGCTGTAGCTTTGTTGCAAGTTTGTTGCACCTGAATATGTTGATATGAATCATGTGAAAGAGATTCGTATGATTAAGAAAACAATCTAAAATACTTCATGTGTTTTCCTGCAGCTAAAACAGTAGGGCACGGTACTAGCAACGGCAAGATCATGGGGTCCATTTCCAGGGAATGCAAGAACTGATTAAAAATGTAAATGTGTACCTTGAATGCAATGCAAGTCTCTTCTCTTCAGATAAAAGCATCTGCCAAATGCATAAGTGTCATTTTGACTAAACAGTTTGTTGAAATTAAACACAGTTCAGCCAACCAGATGCTTGACAAGGGGTGCTTTTGAGTCAAACAAAAGAGATTTTGAATTGAATCTTGTCTGTGTATCAACAGCATTCTTCATCATTCTAGTTGGTGTACTTTATAACAAACAAGCAGTCATGACAGATTCTGCAATTATCTCATCTTTTCTCTGTTTTCTTCTCACTTGCAGCATTGTAAACATGGCCTGTGCATCCTTAAAGAGCATGATTCTGTTCCAATAGAGGGGGCCTGGGGTGTGTGGAGTCCCTTTGGCACATGCTCAAGGACCTGTGGAGGGGGAATCAAGATCGCTGTGCGCGAGTGCAACCGACCCATGTAAGCTGCCGCTCTTTGTAGTCTAGCATCCTCACTGGACTGTGAATTGGCACCAGGTTTCTCAATGTTCCCTGACAAATGGCAGCAGCAAAGCCATCTTAAAGAAGAATATTCTTCAAAAGAAACTGCATTCTCAGTGCACTTGTGTATACAGTAGGCTTTGCTCTGTTTAAATTCCAGTCAGACAGAAACATGTAACATTGTAATAAAGTGTTCCCAATGTGACCATGTGCTCTGATTGTGTGTTTTTATGACATTTAGGCCCAGAAATGGGGGAAAGTATTGTGTAGGACGAAGGATGAAATTCCGTTCCTGTAACTCTGAGCCATGCTCCAAGCAAAAGAAAGACTTCAGGGAGGAACAGTGTGCCAGCTTTGATGGGCGGCACTTCAACATCAATGGTCTACCTCCAAATGTCCGCTGGGTGCCAAAGTATAGCGGAAGTAAGGGATTTAGTCCAATGATTGCAACCTGCACATCAGGGGCTGTATAAAAAAAACTAATTAAAGGGACCGTTTTCATAAAAATAAAAATTCTGTCAATTTCTCACCGTCATGTCATTACAACCCTGTAAAACTTTCTTCTGTAGAACACAAAATGATGTGTCTTGAATAATATACAATCAGGTCTTTTTTAAACAATGACAGATGACTATGCCAGTTAAGCTCCCAGAAAAAAAAAACACTTGTTGTTCCAGTTTTCTCACTTGCTGTTTGCCAGTAGTCTCTGCTCATATGGCCTCAGTATTTGTTGAGAGTGTCCCTATAGAATACATTTCTTAATCTTTTCAGTTTAAACATAGTGTTAAACAGTACATAATTGCCTTCGGTATGTATAACCCATATTAAACAATTCCCCAGGATTCCCTCATGATTTGAAACTTGATGATGATTTCAAAGTTTCCATACTTTCAAAATCAAATTAGCAAACACAATTAAATTTCAATTAACTTGATAATTGCATATTACAAAGATGTGATGAGAAACATATTATCAATGTCCTAAATACAGTAGGGCTGAGGTCAGACTGTATTAACTCTCTCATTGCTCTGTGTGCTGTAGTTCTGATGAAGGATCGCTGTAAGCTATTCTGTCGCGTGGCAGGCAGCACAGCTTACTACCAACTCAGGGACAGAGTTATTGATGGCACGCAATGTGGGCCTGACACCAATGACATCTGTGTTCAGGGCCTTTGCAGGGTGGGTGCATTTGTGTGTCAATGAATCAATGAATATCCTACATAATCTGAAGCAATATTCCTGTATAATCCTATTCAAGTGTCCTCTGAATTAATTCCACATCCTGTTTCTACAGCAAGCAGGATGTGACCACGTGTTGAACTCCAAGGCCAGGAGAGATAAGTGTGGGGTGTGTGGTGGGGACAACTCATCTTGCAAGACTGTTGCAGGAACATTCAACATAGTGCATTATGGTAGGTGACACAGGCTGTCAGATAGTACAGTTGAAAACAGTTCTGTTTATGTCAGTCAAAGTAACCCAGAGTTCAAATTAAGTTTGATTCACTTCAGTTCTATGCAGTTTAGCCCAATTTCAGACCAAAAGAACAATAATATTTTAGGAAGAATATTTTATTAATTCCTGCCTGTTTTTTTACAGGTTACAATGTTGTGGTGCGAATTCCCAGTGGTGCTACGAACATAGATGTCAGACAACACAGCTACTCAGGGAAACCAGAGGACGATAACTACCTCGGTGAGGCAAGAAATAGACACTAAATGGAACAGCATATTACTTTTTTTCATTTTTGCTATCTTGTAGCCCTGCACGACATGCGGGAAAAAAAATATATCGTGGCCAAGAATTCAGAATTCGTTCTCTCATTTTTGGTTTCCTCGTTTAAAGTAAATTGTAAGCACGATTTAACAATTCATTAACTTGATATAAATCAAAGGAACAAGCTTTTATATTGAGCGCATGATTAAGTAAAGTGAGGAAACAAATTATTATATCAAGCACACGTTTTACTTAAAACTGCAGTTCGCGATTTTTATTTAAACTTTGTGTAAGTTATTTGTTATTTTATTAGGCCTATAGAATGGTGTATGCCGTGCTTATTCACTTTGTTAATAAGCTGTCTTATTAGTTTTGTTAAAAGTTCTGTTTAGTATAAGCAAATTTGTCATTGTACTGTTTTGTTGCTAATTTGAAAGCGAAAGTAAAATGCGCACGGCCGCACGGGCATTCATAAGCGATTTAAAAGCAAGTGGAAAAGAGGGGAAAACTCCAACGTCTCGTCTCCATGCTGCACTAATAATAGTAGTAAGGCTCTGTGTACACATATCCTTACAAGTACAATTTTAGCTGTATTATTTGTGTCCCCTTCAAAAATGTATCTTGAGAAATGTTATGTTTATTGTCCCCCCCAACTGTTAGATGAAATTTACGCCCATGCGTATGGAGCATAAACAATGCAACATCTGCGTCTGTTTTCAGGCCTTCCCAATCGGTTCTCTTAAAAATAGGAGAAATGAGCATACAATTAAATATCCAACATTGGCCAATACATTCAAATATCTCTAAAATCATCAGATAACAATATGGTACCAAAATATTGTCAAGAGTTTAGAGCACTGTATAATTCAGTTTGTGTTGATGCTTTATCATCATTTCATGACATCAGACATCCCACCCTGCAAAAACTCATTTCAGGGAGGTGGCATCAATCGAAAAAAGAAGAAGAACAAAGAAAGAANTACATTGCATAATATTATACTATATCATATTACTTTACTCGTAAGCCAGATTCATTCAATAGTATTTGTGCAGCAAAAGTGAAATGAATGTAGAGTGTGGCGAAATAAGAGGGGAGGGTCTCAACAAAATCCGAATGCAAGTGGTCAAAGGAGACGCATTTGAAACAGTAATACCAGGAGTAAACAGTAATGCGTCTTGGCTGACCACTTGTGATCATTAAAGATGCATATTAATAACTGGTGGAAGGGTTTTTTCATGCTCGCTTGATTTCCGGGATATTGTATATAATTTGCAGGCGTCAGGGAGCCTCTATCAATATGTGGGAGATTCCCGGATCTATCAGGAGAAGTGGGATGTCTGTGACATTGTCAAATTGATTTGCATATTCATAAACAATCCTAATTTAAAATGAATCAAATGTCTTTGCTAAAGTAGGCTAATGTGCTATAAGTGAATAGATTAAATTTACTGCGCGCTTTACAAGAGGGTTTTTGCAAGCGCTCTTATAGACTTTTTTCATCTTAATGCTCCTGAACTTTGCACACCTAATGAAATATGTGCTTTTTTCAACAGATTAGTGAGCTGTGCACGTGTGCGTGTGTGTTTATTGATATCTTTGCATGCCTTTGTGTATTTGGCGTATATGTGTGTGTTTATGTATGTTTATCTACAGTGTATGTGTGGTTTAGGCCAAGACAGGAATGTAGACGTTTTGGAAAGGGTTTGTTTGAATGTGTGTAGGTGGTGGGGAGGGGGAACAGGGGTTGGTCAGTGTAATGTGTGAAGTAGTGAGGAAAGTAACTCAGGAAATTAGCTACATAATCACATTAGTGTGCATTTTTGAAGCATACTGACTTCAGTAGAGCAAGACGTGGCCTCTTCACGGAATACTGGATTTCTTTACCCCGATTAGCCTAATCTGCCCTGACTGTTCCTAAATCTGACTGTAAATGAAAACGTTTTATTTCTTAGGTCATGCAGGTCTTGTAGTGAGACAAATTTGTGTTTAAAACAAATGGACACTGCTTGAGTTGTTTATCATGTTGCATGCCTGAATATATATTTGCTTCAGCTTTTTGGGCTTGAACGTAAAGAAAATAAAGCATGCATGCATGTTGTTTCATTTTTGTTTTGCAGCCTTGTCCAACAGCCGTGGAGAATATTTACTCAACGGAGATTTTGTGGTCAGTATGTTTAAAAGAGAAGTCAGAGTGGGGAATGCTGTTATTGAATACAGTGGCTCTGACCATGTTGTTGAGAGAATCAACTGCACTGACCGCATAGAAGAGGAGATTATTATCCAGGTAATATGGCTTCATTTGAACTTTTATGTTGTTTAACATTGTGAAGTCACACAACTTCGCATTTGAACAGTTCAGAAGTGTCACTAATGTTTAAACTCTTTTGTAGCATGATATTTTCGGTCTAATTGTGATCTTTTTTACCAACTAGGTGCTATCCGTTGGAAACCTCTACAACCCTGATGTCAGGTATTCCTACAACATTCCCATAGAAGACAAACCTCAGCAGTTTTTCTGGGATGCGTACGGCCCATGGCAGGATTGCAGTCTTTTGTGCAAAGGTGGGTGTGAGAGAAGCAACAAATATTTTTGTGAAACGTTTGCCAGAAACTTCAGTTTAGAATTTGGTAAACTTGAAACAGACGTATGATTCTGTCGGGTCATCCAGTTCAGTATTTCTTGGAAATTTGGAAAATGCAAAGGGGAACTTTCTTCTTTCTAGATCTCAAACATGTGTTTGAACTTGTGTGTGTCTTGTGCTGTATGTTATGTGCATCAGGAGAGCGCAAGAGGAAGATCTTGTGCAATCGTGAGTCGGATCGAGTGGTGGTGTCTGATCAGCGGTGCCATGGCTCTCCTAAACCAGCTGTGATCACTGAGCCATGCAACGCAGACTGCGAACTCAGGTACTTGTCCATATTCACTAGTTCCATAAACATTTAGTGTTTTATTTAACAAAAACATACACTATAATATAAAAAAATATTTTAAATTGTAATAATATTTCACAATATTATTGTTTTTACTGTATTTTTGTTCAAATAAATGTATCCTTGGCGAGCATGACAGACTTCTTTCAAAAACTGACCCCAAACTTCTGACCAGTAGTGTATTTTTTTGTAATGAAACCAGAAATTTAACTAAATGAGGTTTATCCTGGTGGCATTTTGTTACTTTACAGGTGGTACGTTGCTCGCAAAAGCGAGTGCACAGCCACATGCGGTCTGGGGATCCGGACTTTGGACATTTACTGCACCAAACAGAGCAGGTTGGATGGAAAGACCCAGAAGGTCGATGATCGGTATTGCAGCAGTCAGCGCAAGCCTGATGACAAGGAAGTGTGCCATGGAGACTGCAACCCTGGTGGATGGGAGTACTCCTCCTGGTCTGAGGTGTGAGAAATTTTTCTGATCTCAAATCAGTACCTTTGTTCAATGGTATTTATGTACTTGGAAAAATATAGACTGTATCTATATGATGTGTAACTTACTATGAGGATTTTTTCTTGGTTATTTAGTGTTCCAGGAGCTGTGGAGGAGGAACGCGTCGTAGGAGTGCATTATGTGGAAAGTCAGAGGCTGATGACGAAAGCAAGTGCAACCCACAAGAAAAGATCACAGTCCAACCCTGTAATGAGTTCCTGTGTCCTCAATGGAAAACTGGAGACTGGTCAGAGGTAAAAACCAGCATGGGCAGCAAATGTGATCTGGATTGATGCAGACTATGTATAAGTCCATCATGACTAATACCACTGCTAACATGTTCCTTTTGGATTCAAATAATAGTGTCTGGTAACATGTGGCAAGGGCTATAAGCACCGCCAGACCTGGTGTCAGTTTGGAGAGGAGCGTTTGGATGACCGTTTCTGTGACTCATCCAAACCAGAGTCGGTACAGGCCTGCCAACAGCAAGAATGTGCGGCCTGGCAGGTGGGACCCTGGGGACAGGTGAGAACATCAATTTCTTTATTGCTGCGAATAAAATATTGATTTGGTGCATGTCATGTTTAGGTATGTCAGGTATTACATTGAGTATATTTGATGCATATGCCAGTGAAATGTAAATTCAAGCACATTGTGATGAATGCAATGTAATTTTCAAGAGTGCAGTCGTTGCTGGCAAATATTGTAAACAGATTATCACAGCTGCGGTGTGGGCGGAAAGCGACCACAAGGTTAGGGAATAGACAAAGAACAATATTTTGCGCTGATGGTGAGCATTATGAGAATCCATAATCAACATTCTAAAATGCTGCTAAAACATCTATGTAGAGGCATCATTGTGATTTATACTTTGCAAAAGTTTCAGAATCTGAATTAAAGATGATAATAGACAGAATTGTTTGTCATTATGATGCATGTTAACTGCCTTTGAACACCTAAGAAGTAATATATGCTATACTGTTCAAAAGTTTGGGGCTGGTAAGATTTTTTTTAATGCTTTAGTTTTGACAGAAGTCTCTTATGCTCACCAAGATTACATTTGTTTACCACAAGTACAGTAAAACAGTAATATTGTGAAATATTATTATTTTCTATTTTAATGATAGTTTAAAATGTTTATTATTCACATGATGGCAAAGCTGAATTTTCATCAGTCTTCTGTGTCACAAAATATTTTTGTGGAAACCGTGATAAAGTTTTGTCAGGATTTTTTGATGAATAGAAAGTTCAAAAGAACAGCATTTATTTGAAATAGCAATCTTTTGTAACATCTTAAATGTCTTTATTGTTCCTTTTCAATTCAATTATAATTAAGTAATAATTTCTTTAAAAATTATATAAAATGTAAGAGTTTTATATATAAGCAATATCACACTTGTAGCCGTGCGATATCGGTCATATATCAGCACAGCTGTGATTCGGTCATAGGTAATCACAGCCCTGCTGATATAGAGCCATATCGCACATCTACGAGTGTGATATTGCGTTTATACAACAGTTCGACGACACAAGTTTGTAAATAAATAAGAAACAACAACAGAGTGTCTTGAAAAACCCTCTTTTGTGAGGAACTACTTCCTTCCACCACAGATTCGAATCTCAAGTTGACAGTATAACAGTTTAGCCCAAGCCTCCATAATTATTTCTAAAACGTCACTTTAGAACTAGTAATGAAGGAACGCTGAGTTGCTTCATTAAAGTTTATTGTATCATGTAGAGTAGAATATTTGTCAGAGATAGCGTATTACCTGCATCTGATATTCTTCAGGTCAATCAAGTAAATCATATTCATAATCACAAAATCAGTTTGAATGTCCGCTGAGGAAAGCGATATCTTTGTCTTTGTCCTTTTAACATTTAAGGGGATTTTCCATGACAGCACTAGTCAATGCATCTCAGTTGCATCTTGTAAGGTGTTGCTTAAAGTAAAAACAATGGCCTTGTTTACAACCTTGTTTCAGTCCCTTTCAATACAAGTCTTTGCATCTGACTTACTCATGAAGACTTTGCCACCATCTAATGGTGTATTAATGTAACTTTCGCTGAAGTTGAAATCCCATCACTAATGGACCCTTTCTCAATACCAAATGCTGCATGTTATATATATATAAAAAATTATTTATTGAACAATAATATTTAAATGAACAACAGTAGCCATTATAACTGTATAAGAGGTTTGTACAATAGGAAATAAACACAAGGAAACAGTTTAGTCAAAAGTACAAAAGCAGCGCTCTAGTTAGTACAGGATATTATTTCAATGTAAATATAAAGTTATGAAACTTAATATAGCCCTCAAGCCAAATAATAGATTAATAAGACCAAAGATCACCCGTTTCATATTCCCAAAATGCATTATACCTCATGTTTAAACAATATCTACATAAGGGCCAGCGGCAAATTCCCGAAGGAGTGATTCAAACGATGAAACGGTTCCTGTGGTAATACTGGTAGAATATTGTATGGCTGGAAATACCTCTCATCCAATCAGATTTGAGAACCAGAACAAACTGTTGTATAAATAGAATATTTCATCCTCCTAAACATGCAGCCCTGTGAATATCATCCATTCATGAATAATGTGTTTTCTGCCTACTTGAGCAGTTTATGGCTTATCTTCAGAAAAGCAAATAGTTTCTTCAGTGGAATCACAGAATTTGCAGCGTTTGTGTGGGCAAACTATCTTTAAGTCCTAAAGTATGATAGAGATTAGACATCACTCTTGCATAGATTAAGCAATCATGATAAATACATGTTTGAGGTGCTTTACTGAAGCATATGCGTTCTAGCTGCAAATGGTGCCACATAAGCTTGACCTTGTTGCAGTCAAGTCAGTGATGAGGAAAAGAGATAAAGAAAAGAAGAAAGGTGGACAAATTATTGGCCCATGACCCAGGTTGCCCATGCGGGTGCTTATCACATCGAGCCAATAGTGGACAGTCTTAAATCTGAACTCCAGAATAAAGCATAGTCAAGGCATTACTATGTAATATTAAATTAGCCTAGATACTGTCACTAACTGACCACCCTCTTTATTTGTGCTTGTAGTGTACCACCACATGCGGCCCAGGCTATCAGATGAGAGCTGTAAAGTGTGTGGTTGGCTCATACGGCTCTGTCATGGATGACACTGAATGTAATGCAGCAACACGTCCAACAGACACTCAGGTAGGAGCTAACATTCATATTGACTCTCATTCATTTCTCTCTCACTCAAACTCAGAACTTTGGAATGGGACTTTTGGACTTTGGGAAACTATAAAGACATCAATCAGTCTATTAGAACAACTCAGTTCAAATTGCTGTATTCTTGGTGAAATGAAAGAACAAGAAGCCAGATTACAGGCTGCTTTTATAAACTGAAGCCACACCACAATTAAGACTCCATTGCAAACACTGTTTTGCCTGGAAATGGATATGATTTGTTACACTGATATATATAAATAAGTCATTGCAAACTAAAGGTATTGAATGAATGAATATACAGTATTTTGGAGGTGTTGTAGCTTGGTACAGTGGTATGCGAAAGTTTGGGAACCCCTTGCAGAATCTGTGAAAATGTGAATAATTTTAACAAAATAAGAGAGATCATACAAAATGCATGTTATTTTTTATTTAGTACTGTCCTGAGTAAAAGACAAAAAAGTAGCTGAATTTATTAAAATATCTCCGTTAAAAATGTGAATAATTTTTCACCCCCCGGCTCTTAATGCATCGTGTTTCCTTCTGGAGCATCAGTGAATGTTTGAACCTTTTTTAATAGTTGTGTTTGAGTCCATCAGTTGTCCTCAGTGTGAAAAGAAGGATCTTAAAATCATACAGCCACTGCTGTAAAGGGTTCAAATATGCAAAAAATCCTTGAAAACTGAAGAATCTGCAGGACATGGAGGATTTTTCTGAAGAACAGAGTTCAGTTTAACGGCTCATAACAAACAAGGGACTCATGAACAACCATCACAAAACAAAAAACAGTCATAGATCATCCAGGTAACCACACACAGTATTAAGAATCAAGGGTTCCCAAACTTTTGAAGGGATATAATTTAATAAATTCAGCTACTTTTTTCTTTTCCGTCTTGTGGATTATATGTAAACATCTTTTATGTAAAATATCTTACTCAGGACAGTACTAAATTAAAAATATCATGCATTTTGTATGATCTCTCTTATTTTGTTAAAATTATTCACATTTTCACAGATTCTGCAAGGGGTTCCCAAACTTTCGCATTCCACTGTATTATCTAAGTTTTATGCCATCCTGAAATGAGAAACTGGAAAAAAGAAAAGAAAAAAAGGGTGCAGGAATAACCTGAAAGGCAGAAAAAGAAGTTTCCCATCCAGCATATTTATCACCTGCACTCAATAAGGCCTTGTCTGAAGGAAAAGCATGGGTTTACACACACACACACACATACTGCATCAGGTCCGCAATAGGAAATAAAACATAACTGGGTTCTCACAGTCTTGGAATATTTGGCTATATCAGGGAATTTTAAATTTGTGTTTTTAGGCCTGTAAAAGGTATGGAAATTAATACAATAGTAAAAATCATATTTTAAGAGAATTTTGTGAGTGTTTTGAATTATTTCATTTCAATGAATAGAATCACAAATCTGTCTGAATCTGAATTGAATAGATTTGACAAGCAATCATAAATGATTGGAAAGATTGAAAAATCATTTAAAAAGAAATGTATTGGTCAAACAGTGTATGTGTATGTGAGCCTTTAATTTTTGCATTTGCATGTGTAGTTTTTCATGATAAGCTGCCATGGTTATAACGTCGCTGTCTATATAGTTCCAGTACAGATTTATATTTAATGCTCATTGAAGTTAATCTGCAGTCATCTGGATCTCAATTTTATCAACCTTCACAATCTACACATACCTGCAAAATTACATTTACCCCATCCCCCTCCTGTAGTGTAATTGTGCTGCAGAGCTGATGTGGCTAAACGCTGTGTTTCACAGACTATTTTATGAACTTTCCTGAGGCATTGGTTTTTATAGAGCTTCATTTTCACAAGGCTTTTAGGAGATGAAAGAAAAAAACCTTTTTCCCACCATCAAGCCATCCAGGTTGATAAAATTCTAGGAACATATACTGTATATATACATATATTGTAGTATACACTATAAGAGACAGAGAGAGTAAAAAATGTAATAAATAAGGGATATTGTACAGTCAGACGGATTATCACAAAATAAGCCCAGACAGGATGATCAGGACCCAGACGCAAAGCGGAAGGATCTTGTATCACCCTGGAGGATTTTATTTTGCGATCATACCAGGATGACTGTACATTATCCCACATAATACACAGCTACTTATGAAAGAAGTAAATAAATGCACGTGAAATTTCGATCTGAGTTCAAATTATTCAATTATATAAAACATAAGCAGAAGGAACGAGCATAACCATTCAGTAAATCAGTTGCTATGTAGGACAACGGTCAACTATAGTATAGTCTTGATACAAAACTATTTGATCACAGAATGCCATGACTGACCAATCAGAATCAAGTATTCCAGAGGGGCAATAATGCTGCCTTCACATGCTCTCAGAATTATCGTAAATACGAGTTTCCTAGGTAAAAATTGCACATGAACGCCCTCCCACAACTTGAATGCGATAAGCTTGTAATCATGACTTCAGAAGTGTGAATTATCAAATTTACGATAGCACGTGAAGTCAGCATAAGTGTAGGTAGGCGGGAGTGTGAGAGAGAGTCAGGAACTGAAAGACAGTATGAGAAATCGGGAGGCCCCTGGTTTAAAATCTTCTACTTACCATAAGGCGCAGTGACCCAGAACAAGTGATTCCAGCCAGTCAAGCATAAATCAAGCACACTGGCTCCAGCCATGAAGCCCTGCCGGCCTCACCCCTAGAGTCACAGATCTTCATTACTGAAAATTGGTTGTCCTTCTCCACTTCCTCCCTTCCATAGGATTGTGAACTCTCGCAGTGCCCTGTGACTCATCCTGTCATCCCAGACACCAAAGTGATGTCACATCCTGGTCATAAAACACAGTGGCGCTTTGGATCATGGACACAGGTACATCCCTGATAATGTGTTGTATATGAATTACTAAACAGTAGTGCTAGTCTCTGTAGTATTTTACTGTAGTTATTGTAAAATGGTTGTTCTTTATAATAGTGCAGCGCCACCTGTGGAAAGGGCACTCGGATGCGCTACGTAAGTTGCCGTGACCAGCAGGGTGGAGTAGCAGAGGAATCAGCCTGCGCTCATCTTACAAAACCTCCTGCTAGTGAGGTGTGCTCCATAGTGGCATGTGGACAGTGGAAGGTTCTGGAATGGACTGCGGTAAATAAAATATACCTGTTTTTTTTTATCTTATTGTAATCTGTTAAAGCTTAAGTTTGTCAGTTTTGCACCGCTAGCATCACCAAACAGAATTACAAAAATAATGATTGTTTTCAAATATTTTATTTCTTTTTAATTGAATCACTTTAGTTATTTTATTACTCAGATATTTTATTTTAACAATGTTTTTTATTTTATTTTATTTGTAGCCTATTTATTTTATTTTATTTTATTTCAGTGGAAGCAGAAAAATCTCCAGTGAGATTTACGAATTTACTTATTTGAATTGTGACCTAGAAATAGTGCAGAAACTTAAATATACTTAAACATTCATTTCCGCCATAAAATATTCTCGAGTTTATTTTTCAAGTTTAAATTACATTTTGTTTTCTCAGACATTTGGACCCCACTGTATTTATTCAGTATATATGAACTATATTAACATGCCACTGTGTTAGCCAGCATTCTTTCAACACTGTAACTATTGTATTTTCATTCACAGCTGTTCTGCAGCCTAACATTCTAGACCAATGACCTTGATCATTCTGCTCTCATTCTGGTGTTTAGAGCTCAGTTGTAATTGGAAACTGATTTAGAGTTCATTTTTTTGTGGGTCTTGTGTGCAGATGGGGTTCGGTGTGCATACTGTTCACATTTATACAGGAAGACAAGAATTACTATGGAGTAGCTGGATTGCTTTAGTCAATGGCCTCCTGCTTTCCACTGGTTTACAATTGAGACAGTAAATCAACATTACATAATCCATGTTGCAGTGTCTGAAAAGTCCAAAGAACTAAACTAAAGGGACTGTTATTCTTTTTTCATTTCAATTTAATTAATAGTTCATACAAAAATGTAAATCCATTAAGCCATTATGTAGCTTGACAGTCTTTCTAAGTTAAAACTGTAGTAGGTTATCTTAAAATCAGCATGAAACGGAAGTTGCGATAGTTCTTCTTTATTGTAACATTATATCTGACTGAAATGGCTTCTCGAACAAGAGAAAATTTAGGGCTGGACTTGATTTTGTCAATCGGGAACTGTTTGGATGGTTGGTTTGTTTTGGTTTGCTTTTAGTGGATCTCATGTGAATAACAGATTTTTGTTTTGTTAGTTATTTTGATTAAAGATTACAATAGCACATATATTGAAAAAAATTATGATGTGCACAGATAAATCATTTAAAATAAACACTGCAATATTCCAAAATGTATCTGTTTGTATTTGTAGTGCTCCGTATCCTGTGGTCAGGGTACAACTACACGGCAAGTAGTGTGTATGAACATCAGTGATCAAGTTGTGGAAATGAGTGAGTGTGACCCAGATGATCAACCAGCAACAGAGCAGGAGTGTGCCATGCCCCAGTGTCCGTCTCGCTCCAGCGACCACGGGGGCTTTTTACCTAACCCTGATTCTCGGAAAAAAAATGTTCCCATCGGACGACCTGACCGTAACAGAGCTGGCAGGCCCCAGTCGCATCAATGGAGGACTGGACCATGGGGGGCGGTAAGTACCACTAAACATCTTAGAATGATTACATCTCTGCATGACCTGCTCTGTATGTCTCTGATATTAGATACAATCCAAAGACAAGTCCTGTTAGAGACCTTTTGCCAACCCAAGAACAGAATGACATCTAAGGTGTTGTACTTGAACTCTCCAAGTCAACCAGAGAGCAGCATTTCCTCTGTCTGATAAATGATGCTGTTTCCTTCATGATATCAGTGCTTTAAATAGTCTGTAGAATTCAAAGAACAGCTAAATATTGTGCTGTATTTGGGAAGCTCTTCCTCTGTGTCTTAAAGTAGGTATTTGTAGACCTTTTGAACATTGTTTCCTTTATAGCTATATATAATTTGTATCCTTCCGAGTGATAGTAATCACGAGGAATTTAATGATTTTTGAGACAACTCCACTTAATAATTTGGGTTTTTTAAGATTTCATTCATGATACTTTAAATCTTGTGATCTATTAGCAGACATCACGGTAACAGTTTTCGCTCTGACCGATTCAATCAGTTGTTAGATGTATTTAAACTGATAAGTCAAGATTTGACACACGATTCCTGAGTCTTTATGACAGATTCATGAAAAAAAAAGCACAAAATTGTATTTTTTTTCTCAATCTGTGCTACATGTACACTATATATAATGTTCAAAAGTTTGGGTACAGTAAGATTTTTTGTTGTTTGAACGATATTAATATTTTAATTCAGAAAAGATGCATTCAGTTGACCAAAAGAGACAGTTACGACATTTATAATGCTACAGAAGATTTCAAATAAATGTTTTTTATTCATCAAAGAATAAAACATTTATTAGTTTCACAGCCCCTTTCAACACTTATAAAAGTAATTAGAATTGAACTGCAACATGAAGATGCATTTATTTATGGCAGCGGCTATTTGCACTAAGTGAAAATAGCAATATATTCTATTTACAGTAAGTGACAATAGCAGCATTTTCTTAGCGATATGTTATTTACACTAGGTGAAAATAGTGATAGATTCTATTTACACCATGTAAAAGTATCAGTTCTTTGCAATAAAAGTAAATAGTAATTAGTATGCTATCTATACTTTATATTGGCAGATACTATTTGCACCTCAGTGTTTTTGTACATTAACAGGATGCAATAATATCATAGAGTGTAAATGATTATATTTATTAAAATTATTAAATGGATGCTGCCTTATTGGGAGAATAAAAACCCTCCCTACACCTTCCCCTAACCCTACCCAATAAACACTTTTAATATTATTAAACACTTGTTCGCAGTTTATTTCCACTTTTAGAACATTATTTTCATTTTTATTCAAAATAAATGCGAGCTTGGCAAAAGGCAGATTTGAACCCGCGTTGATCGCGTTAAAAGCCAGGTCTGCGAGCCTTACACGCTGCTGCTGCGCCACTGAAGACATTTAATTTTTTGCATCTTTTTTAAAACTTGAGTGGTCCAACCAGACATTGGTGGGCGGAATTAGTGTAAATAGCATTTGCCAACAGGGGATGCTATTTGCACTTAGTGTAAATAGACACTCCATTTATGGCATGTCTATGTATTATGTTTCTTTCTTATCATATTTAATTCAGACTGCAAGTTCAGAACTTATCATATATTTTGCCAGACCATCAAGAGTATTTTATATGCTGAAACATTTCTGAAACAAAATGTCATTTGGGTCTAGTCCTTTCTAAAAACAATGGAAAACCCCACTTCTTGACTCCAAGTGGTAATCTTTCTCATCAAAGAAATCTGTGTTGGTCAGTGTTTGTACATTGACGTATGTTTTCGTATACTATCAAAGCTAATGGGATGTGAAATTGGTCCAGTGAGAATGTGCTTGCTTAAGTTTTTGATTGTGTGGAAGGCGTGTGTGGCCCTTCTCTCATTATGTAGCTTCTGTTTGTCTTTCACACCTCTCAGTGTTCAAGTACCTGTGCCGGAGGATTCCAGAGGCGTGTGGTGGTGTGTCAGGATGAGAACGGCTACCCTGCCAACAGCTGTGATGAAAGCACACAACCCACAGAGCAACGCTCCTGTGAGTCCGGCCCCTGCCCTCAGTGGGTCTATGGCAGCTGGAGTGAGGTGAGTTGCTCTGAATTGAATTGAATTGAACCTCATTTACTGTTCAAAAGTTTGGGGTCTTTTTTTTTTTTTTTTNTTTGGGGTTTTTTTTTTTTTTTTTTGGAAAGAAAAAAACTTTTATTTAGAAAGGATACATTACATTGATTAAAAGTGACAGTAAAGACCATTGTTACAGAAGAACTGTTCTTAACCTTCTATTAATCAAAGAATCCTGAAGAAAAATGTATCACAGTTTCCACAAACCATGCAATCTTGCAGTCCATTAGCTCTTAGCAAATAGAAAGACTAAGGCTTTGATCACATTACATACAATTTCCTTTTTAATCATGCATTTACAACTTCATACAAATGTGTTTTGTATCTGATTTGTGAAATTAATTTCTGGCAGTAGGGTTAATAGAATTTCTTTGCTAAAAAAAACAAAAACAAAAGTTAGTTGAGTAGGATAGGCTAAAATATCTGATTTTGTCTATCTAAACAAAGCCTTAGAACTGTCCCTACTCAGAAAAACACTAGCCGCTTTTCCACTGTCAGGCCAGTGCGAGCCAGGGCTTTCAACGGGCCGGGATGGGCTAATAGCCTTGGACCTGTAGCATCGAGCTCAAAACCATGCTGGGTTTCCACCGTCGGGCCAGAAGCTCCGCAGCACTTTTCTAAAACCCGCCTGTAACTCGCCTCTATAGAACAAAGTCACACAAACCCATAATTTAACCAACAAATGGAAGTTTTATCAGAAAAGAAAATCACTGGAAACGTGATCGCAAAACAAACATGATAAAAGCGACCTTTTGTTGGCATTTTTGTAGTTTACTTAAAGATTTAAAACCCAAGCATCAATGTTTTACCACAATTTTACAGCAATAAGTGATACATTGATTATAATGATTTAATTTGTGTCAAGATTGCACATTAGTCACACAGAAATAAAGTGTTATTTACCTTTATTTCACAAAAGAAAGAGGACACGTGTTCAGTCGCTTCTGTTTGTTTATTTATAGTCACAGGACAATACTGACAAAATTGTTGGTACTCTTGATAAATATTAACAAAGATGACTGTATAAATAAATCTGCATTGTTTATCCTTTTGATCTTTAATTAATAAAATTAGCAAAAATCTAATAAAGGTTTTTCTCCAAAACTCGTTGGCCACAATTATTGGCACCCTTTTATTCAATACTTTTTGCAACGTCCTTTTGCCAAGATAACAGCTCTTCTGAGTCTTCACCTATAATGCCTGATCAGTTTGGAGAACACCTGCAAGAGATCAGAGACCATTCCTTCATACAGAATCTCTCCAGATCCTTCAGATTCCCAGCTCCATGTTAGTGCTTCTTCTCTTCAGTTCACCCCACTCATTTTCTTTAGGGTTCAGGTCAGGGGACTGGGACGGCCATGTCAGAAGCTTCATTTTGTGCTCAGTGACAGATTTTTTTTGTTGATTTTGAAGTTTGTTTTGGATCATTGTCCTGATGGAAGATCCAACCACGGCCTATTATTGCATTTCTAGCAGAAGCAGTCAGGTTTTGATTTTTTATCTGTTGGTATTTGATAGAATCCATGATACCATGCATCTGAACAAGTTGTCCAGGACCTCCAGCAGAAAAATAGGCCCACAACATTAAATATCCAGCAGTATATTTAACCGTGGGCATGGGGTACTTTTTATCCATGTGTGCACCAAACCCATCTGGTGGGTTTGCTGCCAAAAAGCACTTTTTTAGTTTCATCTGACCATAGAAGCCGGTCCTGTTTTAAGTTCCAGTCTTGTCTGACAACTGAATATGCTGGAGATTGTTTCTGGATGAGGGCAGAGGATTTTTCTTGAAACCCTCCCAAACATCTTGTGGGGATGTAGGTGCTGTTTGATAATTTATTTAGGCTTTCTGAGACTCAAAACTCAACTAATCTCTGCAATTCTCCAGCTGTGATCCTTGGAGAGTCTTTCCTCCTCACTGCGCATTAGGACGATTTAGACACACGTCCTCTTCCAGGCAGATTTGTAACATCTTTAGTTGATTGGAACATCTTAATTATTGCCCTGATAGTGGAAATGGGGATTTTCAATGCTTTAGCTATTTTCTTACAGCCACTTTCTATTTTGTGAAGCTCAACAACATCAAAAACATCAGAACTATATTCTTTGGTTTTACTCATTGTGATTAATGATAAAGGGAATTTGGCATTTGTGTTTCCTCATGTTTATACTCCTGTGGAACAGGAAGTCATGGCTGGACAATTTCATGTTCATGATCACTCTGGTGTGCTAAATTTTTTTTTTTTAAATATGAATGGGAATATACTTCAGAGATATTTTACTCAAAAAAAATTCTAGGGGTGCCAATAATTTTAGCCAACGTGTTTTGAAGAAAAACATTTATTTCATAATATGATTTCCCCCCCCCCTTTCAATTCTTTTCCTTCAGTAAAGGTTTTGATTTTTGCTAATTTTATGAATTAAAGATCAAAAGGATAAACAATGCAGATTTATTTTTACAGTCAAATTTGATCATATTTATCAAGGGTACCAAACAATTTTGTCCACGTCTGTATGTTTACTGCACATTTAGAAAGAATGATAATTTCTACAAATTTTTCAAAAAAAAAAAAACGACCTGAGGAGGAGCTTTAGCACTCTCTCCAATGACAGTCCCAATACAGTTATATTTCCAGTCAGAGAAACAGAGGAAGTTCCCGAAAAACCAGACTTAAGCCTATGCGGAGCTAAATATGGATATCAGACAGTCCGGTATAAAGAGACTAATGTCCTGACAGATAAAATAAATACATGATTGTGACAGCCAAGCGGTATTTACCATGTTTACTATGGTAATGGTTAGTGCGCATAGTCTTTTGCATCGCAAATAAATATTTCTGCCTTATACGGTGAACAGAATCCACATTGGATCACAAACAGAAGTTATTTCAAACACTCGCTGCTGTCTGAAAGTGAGTTTTGAGATAAAATGATTTTAAATGTCTTTAATGCTGATGTTAGCTGGTACATTAAATCATCCACGGCACTGCCATCTCCAGACTCAGCTAAACTCCGCCTTTGTTCGTAACCACTCCTCAGCCAGCGAGCTGGCCCGCTTTGGACCAAGGTATTCGGTTGGCTAAAAAACCCTGGCCGTTGGCCCCGAGAAAGCCCTGACGAGGCACCATTAAGCCCCAGAAGTGACAGTGGAAACAGGACTGGCCCTGGCATACACTAGCACGCCTGCTTTAGGCCAGGCAGCGGAAACGTGGCTACTGTGATCTTATGACATTGTGACATTATGGACATGTGGTCCAAGACATATTTTGAAAATGTCTTAACCCTCAGGTTGAGTTCGGGTCATTTTGACCCAGAGAGGATTTTGTTTTTCCTGAAAATGCTAGTCATCAACATTATCGCATTGAACAAAAATTTTGCTCACATAGGTCCCCAATTTTTTTGACAATTTTTGTAATTTCTGTTTCATCAAAAATGACCGGCGTACAAAAATTAGCTTATAAATCTCTCATTACTCTATATTATCACATAACATAACAACAAGAGATTTATTAATTACAAAATAAAAGCATTTCAAAACAAACTTCCTGGTTAAACAGTGCAAATTGTTTCCATACTTTCAAAATGTATCCACAAATAATGCTTTTTTCGCTCAAAAACTGAGGTATATTAGCTCAGATCAATGAAGCCTACAATCAATCGGTTCCAAAAAGAAATACAAAACCTGTCCTAATTGAAAGAAAACAATTTGACAAAAAGATTGAATCCAGTGTTTGGTGATAATACAGCATAACGAGCGATTTACAAGCAATTTTTATAGGGCCGGGAACACAAAAAGTGTTACAGGGTTTCAACACAGCACAAGGGTTAACAAAGATTATATATGTTAATGAAACAAGACTTTCACTCTTTTTTTCTCTTACTCTTACTCTGCTTCTGCCTCCCTAGTGTTCAAAATCCTGCGGAGGAGGGATAAAGACCCGGTTGGTCACTTGTCAGCGGCCCAACGGGGAGCGCTTTAACGATCTGAGCTGTGAAATTCTTGACAAACCACCCGACCGAGAACAGTGCAATACTCAGTCCTGCTCTAATAACCCTCACTGGAACACAGACCAATGGAGCTCGGTACGCTCGTAACTATTTTAACTTTTTCCCTCCATAAGTTCTCATTCTCGCAACATGCCGAAGTTTCTTTACACTCAAGACATGAAGAAAACAAACTGAAACTCAATTGGTTTGATCTTTGAGTAAGCAAATATCTGGTTTTAGCATTTGCTGCTTATTAGCAAGTTTCGGTTGCACTTAAAGACCTACCAAACATGCAGTTAAAAATTGTTTTCGAGTTTTGTTTCCTGACTGAAAAAGTGAGCATCTCTTTGGTCGATGTGTTTGTTTAAATGCTGTTTTTTCCCCCCCCCCCCCNCCCATTTAATTTTGTTTTTCCCAGTGCAACTGTACTTTTGATAAATACAAATCATTGTGAGGCCTTTGTTGTGGCTTGTGTTCAAAACACAGTACAGTTGTATATACAGTAGTATTTAGAATACATGGGAAGTATCACTTTTATTGCTCCACTGCAAACATCTGAAACATCTGGCCACAGGCAGTTTACTTTATTATATTGGAACCCTTGAAATCTCTCTGTGCTTTTTCTGTTGCTCTTCATAATTCATTTCTCATGAAAATTGACTTCATACCTCACATGAACTCAGCTAGCCATTGACCTTTTTAAAATATATGATGGTGCTTTTTCAGTATAAGGGAGACTTTATGTGAAATTCTGTCTATAGTTGCTATATTTTTGTATATTTAAGATAACTTACAGAAGAACATTTTTTTAAGTAAATACAAAAAAAATTGTGACGTAATCTGAATCAAATGTAGCTTTGTTCATTTTATGTATGTTGATTTGTTCTGATATTGTAATATTTTTCTGGGTTATTTACAAAATCAGTATTATTTCAATTTTGTGTATAAAGCAACAACAACAAAAAAACATGTTCTAGTCTAGTGTGTAAATTCCTCATTGCATATTCCTCAGACCCAGGGAAGGCCAGTGTTTTTTTTGTTTGTTTGTTTGTTTTTTAATTCTGCTTGTTGGCCAGTTACATGTGTCTACCTCATTCTCAATGAACAGCCCCATATCCATCTTCCGTCCACTTTATATTTGTGGATGCGAATAACAAATGCTAAGATATCCTATAACATCCATAATCTTGCATGGATATACTATATATACAGAAATATACAGTGCTGTGAAAAAGTTTTTCCCCTCACAACAAATGATACAAATCATTATAAAATGTGCATTCCAAGTGTAATTTATTATAATGCCTTATTGATGAAATGCCAGTCCAATATCTGTATGTCCTAAAAACTACAATTTTCATGAGTGTACTTACTTTTTCACAGCACCGTATCAACACTAATTTGTATTTTTTCCAAATACGCCATGGTGCTGTAGTGTCTGTGGTGCAATTCCCTTTCATGACATGGTCTGTTAATGTCACCAGACTGAAAATTAAGTGGTTTAAATCAAATGGCAGTATTGATGAAGGTGTGCATGAACATTTCTGTATATTATTGTATGTATTTGTATTTATTTTTGCTGCCATATGTTTTTCCTTATTTGTTTGAGCCTGTTAATGATTTTGGTCAAATTAAACAACTGCAAGGCTTTATTTTACAAATGTTATTTTATTATTATTGGTGTTGTTTTGAAAAGTAGGCAAAATTTTGTAATTAATATTACTAGTTGATCTGTAAATTAGTTAACTAGAAATGAGAAAGACTTTGAATGTTGAATGTCTTGTATTATTTGGAAGATGTTCATTTTTTAAAAAGACAACATTTTAACTGCCAATTGTGCATATATTTTCAATATGTAATGAATGAAAGAAGGTACAAAATCACTGAGCTTAGTATCTGTTTTGTGGTGTCAGATCTTTAATTCTGTATATATTTATATTTTTGTGTGCGTTAACCTGCTGCTTTTATTCATTTCTCATCTGAATGGGACGTCTATATTACCTGTTTTAATGATGGTTGGATGGGGGTCTTTTTTTGGTGCTAACTCACCTCAGTACCTGTAGAGGAAGTCTACCCCGCTGGCTATTTCCTTTTGGACGGCACAGGATATTAACCAGCCCTGATGGTAGTGATATGGTCACAGTCAACCAAGTGAGCATACATTAAAATAACAATGGCAAAGGCACGGGGGGGTCAAGGACAGCCTTTGATCTGTGGGAAAAATAAGCGGGAAGAGCGAAGGCCATTACGGAGCACGGAGGCCTCTGCGGCCTGGATATCTGTGTGCATTCTGAAACCTGGAAGTTCTCACATCAGAATGTAGTGAGGCACGTAGCCAAGCATTTTGCCAGGCCTGGACTGATCATTTTTGGCAACAATTTAAAAGAAAAACAAGGCAATTTTGCATGGTCCAAAAAGCAAAAAAAACAACAGTCAATTTAGTCTGATCAATGAACTGAAGAGTAAATACAACCACACTTATCTGTTTTGATCGCATTCAGATTGGAATTGGAATATTTCTCTTGTGTTTTATTAGTGTCACAAACATGCAGATGTTTTCATGTTTTTGACAAAAAAAAAGCCCATACATGTTTATTATTTGTATATTATTTTTCTATTGTCAATTTTGTTAAACAATCCACACTGGGAAGTGAGTTCAAGCTTGAGCATTTCAGGATCGTGGGTGGTTTTTGGATGAAGGGAATTTTTTAAGTAAATGCCCCTTTTTTGAACCTTTTTTTTAGTTTAAAAGTTGGCCATTTGCGCTCATTAAATCAGTGGTGCATTCATTTAACAAAGTACATAAACTCTGAACTATAGTAAGGCAGCTTTCCATGGCAGCATGACCAAAATAAATGCCTTGCCATATAAAAACAAATCAAATGATTGATATGGCCCCTAAATATTTACAAATATTATTACCGTATGCAAAAGTGTGCTAAGTATTTTAAATGGAAATATATAATACTTAAAATAACAGTAATTTTAAGTGCTTTACATATGATGACAGAAATTAGCACCAAGATTGTGATACAGTTGATTACGTGCAAGTTTACTGAGGTTTAATATCATAAGCAACCTGACGAGAGTTTTTCATGTACCTACACAAAACTAAGTATTCATCTTTGATCACACTTTTAACTTGCATAGACATACTGCATAGAATTCCTAAAAGAAATTAAACCATATTCTCACCAATAAACACTCAAACACAGTAAAATTCTGAGGCAGAGTGAGCATGTTAATGATTTATTATGAATCAATAAGGCTTTGGATTAATTATTAAAGTGGTACATGGTGTTCTTGCTTTAAAGATAAATGTACATTTTTATATTATTTTATGTGAAGTGTCTTTGATTTTGTTATTTTGCTGCAGCTGTCTATGTTGTTGGTATTGAATTTTGGTGTATATGTATTCAGTTGAACCAGTTGTATATATTTTGGTACTGTAAATATTTATAAAAGCAAATATATATTTGAATGTTAAACTGATTGCTCAAGACCTTTTTTGTCCTGGTTTCAAAATAAATTCCATCAACTTAAATGCAACTGTGACACTTGCTAGACTCTTTTGAAAAAGTATCCCCAGGAACACATTATCCAACTGGGGAGTTTCTGTTCTCTTAGTTCCTGTATTTCGTGTATGCATGCTGGGAATGGACTCGTTCAACTTCAGACTTGTCGCATCATATCCATCCTCCCTCTACGAGGCCCTTTGATTATCCGTTCCTCTCTCATCCTGGATCCAGGGAAGCCTCTCTCTCTTTTCTCTTCAGCTCCCCTCGTGGTTCATTCGCTCAGTGAACCTGCCAGAAAATATGACAATGTTTCTTTGGCTCAACAAGCAGATGTAGCAACTGTCATTCATTATGATTCAGAGACACTTACATTCCTCCTTTTATATCGTAAATAATATCTGAGAATATTTGAAACAAATGAATAGAAATGTAAAAAATGATTACCTGTTATATGCTGCTCCCATTATCATGAATTATGTTGTTGGCATTGTATACTGTACATGTCCATATAATAATTCTTTACATGAATATGATATGCTGCCAAAATGGTAATACATTTAAAATTACAATAATTAACACAAGATTGGTCTATTCTTTTGTTTACTTTGACATACCCATCAATTCTCATATTTAGACATAATCAGCTTCATAATCAGACATAATCACCTCAAATGACACACTAATTAAGCTTGTGTTTATCAAGCAGTTGGACTTCACTGTGATTTTTTCCCTCTTGTTCGCAGTGCTCTGCGTCCAGTGGGAGAGGATACAAATACCGTAATGTGACTTGTGTCAGTCACGCAGGCCAGCCAATCACAGAAGAGAACTGCTTGCACCAGCCCCTCCCACAAAAACAAAAGCGTTGCAGAGGTGGGAGGTGCCCCAAGTGGAAGACTGGGAGCTGGGAAGAGGTAAAATGACCCTTTAATATACACTATATTGCCAAAAGTATTGGGACACCCTTCCAAATAATTTAATTTAGGTGTTCCAATCACTTTCATGGCCACAGGTGTATAAATCAAGCACCTAGGCATGCAGACTGCTTCTACAAACATTTGTGAAAGAATGGGTCGCTCTCAGGAGCTCAGTGAATTCAAGCGTGGTACCGTGATAGGTTGCCACCTGTGCAATAAGTCCATTCGGGAAATTTCCTCACTACTAAATATTCCATAGTCAACTGTTAGTGGTATCATAAAGTGGAAGCAATTGGAAACAACAGCAACTCAGCCACAAAAAAAAAAAAAAAATCACAGAGCGGGGTCAGCGCGTGCTGAGGCGCACAGTGCGCAGAAGTCGCCAACTTTCTGCAGAGTCAATAGCTACAGACCTCCAAACTTCGTGTGGCTTTCAGATTAGCTCAAGCTCAACAGTGTGTAGAGAGCTTCATGGAATGGGTTTCCATGACCGAGCAGCTGCATCCAAGCCTTACATAACCAAGTGCAATGCAAAGCGTCGGATGCAGTGGTGTAAAGCACACCGCCACTGGACTCTAGAGCAGTTGAGACGTTTTCTCTGGAGTGATGAATTACACTTCTCTGTCTGGCAATCCGATGGACGAGTCTGGGTTTGGCAGTTGCCAGGAGAACGGTACTTGCCTGACTGCATTGTGCCAAGTGTAAAGTTTGGTGGAGGGGGGATTATGGTGTGGGGTTGTTTTTCAAGGGCTTGGCCCCTTAGTTCCAGTGAAAGGAACTCTTAATGCTTCAGCATACCAAGACATTTTGGACAATTTCATGCTCCCAACTTTGTGGGAACAGTTTGGGGATGGCCCCTTCCTGTTCCAACATGACTGCGCACCAGTGCACAAAGCAAGGTCCATAAAGACATGGATGAGTGAGTTTGGTGTGGAGGAACTTGACTGGCCTGCACAGAGTCCTGACCTCAACCCGATAGAACACCTTTGGGATGAGTTAAAATGGAGACTGCGAGCCAGGCCTTCTCGCCAACATCACTGCCTGACCTCACAAATGCGCTTCTAGAAGAATGGTCAAAAATTCCCATATACACACTCCTAAACCTTGTGGAAAGTCTTCCCAGAAGAGTTAAAGCTGTTATAGGCTGCAAAGGGTGGGCCAACTCTATATTAAACCCTACAGATTAAGAATGGGATGTCATTAAAGTTCATATGCACGTAAAGGCAGGCATCCCAAAACTTTTGGCAATATAGTGTATATTACAGTGGGTGGGTGTGGTTCTACCTGAACCACACCCTACGTTAAACCCTACGTTATGGGGTCAAAATTGTCCCCATAACATTTCTGGTCCCAATGAGGAAAACAGCTTATAAATCATAGTAAGTGATTTTTTATTTTTTTTTTTAAATCTAAAAATGCAGAAAGTTTTCTGTGATGGGTAGGTTTAGGGTTAGGGGACAGAATATATAGTTTGTACACTATATGTCTTTGGAATGTCCCCATAAAACATGAAAACCCATTGTGTGTATATATACACTATGATTCAAAAGTTGGGGATTGGTACGATTTACGTTTTTGATCCAAAAAACATACAGTAAAAACAGTAATATTGTGAAATATTATTATAATTTAAAATTACTGTTTTCTATTTTAAATATAATTTTAAATGATTTATTCCTGTAATGGCAACACTGAATTTTCAGCATCATTACTCCAGTCTTCAGTGTCACATGATTCTTCAGAAATCAATTCTAATTTTGCAGATTCAGTGCTCAAGAAACATTGCTTCTTATTATCAATGTTGAAAACAGTTGTGTTTCTTAACATTTTTGTTGAAACCATGATACATTTTTTTTTTGTTTGATGAATAGAAAGTTCTAAAAACAGCATTTATTTGAAATAGAAATCTTTTGTAACACTATAACAGTCTTTACTGTCACTTCTGATCAATTTAATGCATCCTTCTTGAAAAAAAAAGTATAATTTTTCCTAAATAAATCTTACTGACACCATATTCTAGGTCATCAACAGCATCAAGATTCTGTCAGAGGTTTACAGGATCAGAGAATTTAGTAGATTTATGACTTTCACTGGAATTAATGAGTATTTGAACAAACTAGAGAACTCTTATTTGTTGCTGTATGTAAACAGAAGACAGAAATACAGAGTTGATGGACAGAGTTCCATTACTTACCAGTGTCGCTCTCTGTAGTGTTCATCATCATGTGAAAATTGACTGAAGCACTGAGAATTTTATTGTGTTAATGGTGACGAGCACAGGGTGCAAGAGTCTAAATGTTCCCATCTCCTTCGCCCACCCTCTACCCAACCTTGCCGAGTCACTAATTGTGTCACTACAGGTGGGGCAAAGCAGATTGGCAAGAGGTGAATATGCTAGAAAGAGTGAGAAAGTGCACAAGAATGCATCTCAAACCATTCTTCCTGAGATGACATGGGTAAATTGCAATAGAGCACAATAGTGACTGCTCACTTTTTAGTATCCATGGTTCCGGACATATTTTTTTTTCTTTAAAAGGGATAGTTCACCCAAAAATGAAAACTCTGTTACCATTTAATCACTCTCATGTTGTTCCAAACCTGTATGACGTTCTTTCTTCTTTGAAACATGACAGAAGATATTTTGTCCATACAATGGAAGTCAGTGATAACCAGAACTGTTTGGTAACCAACATTCTTCAAAATATCAAAAGAAAGAAAATCATACAGGTTTAATGATTTTCTTCATAAGAATTTCAGAAAAAAAAAAGTCATGACAAAAAAATGAAAAAGATCATCACATTAAATAACATTTGTCACCTTTAAGGAGCTTATGATCAGGCAAGAGCTAGGACCCGTGTTAAAACTGAAAAAGCTTTCCAGCACTGGAGAGACGTTAGAAAGCATGAAGACCTGGAAATGGACACCCAGGTTGCTTTTTTCTCTTCAATACATGAGTAACATTGGTTTGTTTTGGTGTTGATTTCAAATATCAACAGTGTTTCTCAGAAATCGTTTACTGGAAAATTTAAATTAACACCCAACAATCAATTTTGTTAATATTTGCTAGATATGTGTGTGCTAAAAAACTCTTAAAGGTGCAGCAAACGATTTCTGAGAAACACTGTTTATATTTGGTGCTCGGTCTAATCAGTCTGATCCACTTTGTTTTTTCTCCTATTTACAGAGCCTGGACTATGTACAGACACATTTTTTTTTTAGCACACACATATCTAGCAAATATTAACAAAATTGATTGTTGGGTGTTAATTTAAATTTTCCACTGCGTCTTTTTCAAGATGTCATTCCACCCATGTGTTTCTGGATGCAAGCGTTTCCTAGTGCCGGATGATGGTCACAATCACTGCCTCACATGTTTGGGCATTAGACACGCTGAGGCTGTGTTTGTGGATGGCTCATGTTCTCACTTCTGGGCCACCCCAGAAAAGGGCTACTTCAGCGAATAGCCAGGGTGACTTGAGGATCACAATGAGGGCTTCCCCACTGAGACAATCTCTGTGGGCCCCTCACTCCTCTACAACACCGCAGCCGGTGGAGCTTCCGGTTGAGTGTGTGGGTCCAGAACCCTCAAGGCCTCAAGATGACTGGTTTCTCGGGGTAGCCCATGCTGGTTCTCAATGCCCTGCCCCGGTGTCATTCTCCATTCTTCCCTGGAGGTGCATGAGGAGGTTACCAGATCATGGATGACACCTTTTTCTGCTTGAAACTGGTCTGGTGCTTCCTCCGCCCTCACTACCTTTGATGCCGGAGCGGCCAAGGGCTATGTGGATATTCCTCCAGTGGAGCATCCTGTAGCGATGCAGTTGTGTCCTAAATTAGCTTCCTGTAGGGGTAATCCATGTCACCCATCCAAGGCCTGTAAGTTCTCGTCAGTTCTAATGGGCAAGGCTTACAAAGCCGCTGGACACGCTGCCTCCACCCTGCACGCCACGGCCCTCCAACAAGTCTACCAGGCCAAGGCTTTAAAGGATTTGCACAAGGGTAGTGCTGACCTATAGCTTTTACAACAAGTGCGCACGGCAACGGACCTTACTCTATGAGCGACGAAAGTCACTGTGTGCACTCTGGGGCAGACGATGTCCACACTAGTGGTCCAGGAGCGCCATCTCTGGCTGAAACTGGCTGATATGTGGGAGGCCGATAAATATCGGTTCTTGGACTCCCCTATCTCCCAGGTCGGCCTCTTCAGCAACGTGGTGGAGAATTTCACCCAATAGTTCTCCACCGCACTGAAACAGACAGAGGTGATAAAACACATCCTGCCCCGATGGCCAGCTGCAGCAGCAAGCAGCCTCCACCTAGGCAATAGCATGGAGCCGGGCGCAGGCAGGCTAGCGGTACCCAAAATTTCAATAAAAGAGCAGTTTCCTCTACCTCTGGGTCCCAAGAGGGCACGGTTGGCGGTATGCGACGCTGTGCCTTGCCATCCTCAGCCCCCTCTTCTTTTGACAGTGGGCAGCAGTCCATGTGTCAAGGCCGCAAAGAAGAAGCCGTCTCACACACCCTCTGCCCAACAGTGGAACCAGGTAAGTGTTGCCCCGCACACCCAGACTCCACCTCCACTATGCCGTCCAGGTCGCGTCTCTGTTCACCACACACTCAGACCCCACTTCGGGCCGTGATGAAGCCATTCAAGTCGGGTCCCTGTGTTCCACGTGGAGGGCACGAAGGACTTAGATGATCTACCACAAGCGGTGGTAACCTATTCGTTGAGTTGTGTTCTTCTCACTGGGAAGACCCCCAGAAATGCCCGGTCAGTGCTTTTCTTCCTGCAGGATGGGTTGGAGCGAAGGCTGTCTCCTTCCACCCGAAAAATTTATGTTGCCGCACATCACGATGCAATTGATAGGAATTTTTTGGGGAAGCACGACCTTATCATCAGGTTCTGAGGGGTGCGAGAAGAATAAGTCCTTGCTCTCACCCCGTACCCCCTTGGGATCTCTCACTTGTGCTAACAGCTCTTCAGAGAGACCCTTTTGAACCTTTGCAGTCAGTTGAGTTAATAATCCTGTCTATGAAGACAGTACTCCTGACTGCTCTGCCTTCCATCAAGAGGGTCGAGGACCTGCAAGCATTTTTGGTTGACGAATCATGCCTGGAGTTCAGGCCGGCTAACTCTCACGTTATCCTGAGACCCCGGCCTGGATATGTGCCCATGGTTCCCACCACTCCATTTAGGGACCAGGTGGTGAACCTGCAAGCACTGCTCCTGGAGGAGGCAGACCCAGCCCTAGCTTTGCTCTTTCCTGTCTGCGCTTTGCGCCTGTATGTGGACCGAACGCAGAGCTTCAGGACCTCAGACCAGCTCTTTGTCTGTTACGGAGGCCAGCAGAAGGGAAAGGCTGGCCCACTGGATAGTAGATATCATCTTCTTGACGTATCAGTCCCAAGGCGAGCTGTGCCCCCTTGGGTTGAGAGCTCACTCTACTAGGAGTGTTGCCTCCTCATGGGCGTTGGCACATGGTGCCTCACTGACAGATATTTGTAGAGCTGCGAGCTGGGCGACACCAAACAAGTTTGCTAGATTCCATAACCATTGTGTAGAACCAGTTTCCTCTTGTGTGCTCGCCTCAACTAGCCAGTAACACCTGAGACTCAGTGTCGGCTTGCTGCGCCATTCCCCTCCTATGGACCAGATAAGTGCGTTTATTGCTCCAGTAAGTTCCCGGTTGGTGAACCCTGTTGAGTTCCTCCACCACCTTCGGCAGTCAGACATGGCGAATCGTCCAACGCCAGGCCTAACACTTGTAAGCTCGTCATGGTTGAACCCTGTGCAAGGCTAGGGACCCATATGTTGTGGTCCCCATAGGGATCGCATATGTGTATTCTTCCACAGTACGGCTCCCTATGGTGAGCCTATGTCTTTCCCTTGGCAGATTCCACTCTGCTGTCCCTGCCGGTGTTGACTCCCTCCTAACTTGGCCAGAACCTCAGAGACATGTAACGTGATGCACTGCCTAATTGCCTTTCCCGTTAAGGAAGAGCATGCTTTCCCAGTATTATCCAATAGTCTCTCTGAATGGGTCATGTGGAACAGCAGTGATAGATTTTCTTGGGGTAAGCCCTGTCCCATCTTCCGCCCTAGGCTGCAGGGGGATTAGGAAGCTTACGCAGGGCACTAAAGGCTGATTTATACTTCTGCGTCGAGTGTACGCCGTAGCAGCGGCGTAGGTTGTGCGTAGCACGCGTAGCCTACGACGTAGCCTGACGGGCACCTCTTCAAAAATGTAACAACGCGTCAATTCTACGCGGACCGCAAGCGCTGTGATTGGTCTGCTAGAACCCCTCCCTCGGGTCAAAAAACTGGCACGGAGCACTCGGAGAAGAGCGAGCACTTTCAACTTCACTATGAATGAAAAAACACTTGTTGCAGTTTGACTTAATGTGTCCTCTGAAACAAAGTCATTACCTATTTGCCGCTTCTCTGCCGTTTCTGTTTGTAAGCTTCTCTGGCAACGTACATGACGAGCTGCTTCTTCTTCGGCTTTTGTTTTGATACTCAACATTACCGCGGACACCGCCTCCTAGTGGTCCGCATGCACGTCGACGCGGACAACGACGCAGAAGTAGAAATGAAAACAGACGCATAGCCTACGGCGCAGAGGCTCCGGCGTAGGTCCAACGCTGAAGTATAAATCACCCTTAAGAGGCAGCAATAGTGCCGTTTTGTTAGGGATCCCAATTCATTGGTTCAGCTCCGATGTGACGTTGAATGTGACCAACTAAAAGGGAACGTCTCGGTTACGTATGTAACCCTCGTTCCCTGAGGGAGGGAATGAAGACATCACGTCCCGTCACCACAATTGCTGTACCTTTGCTGAAGCACCGGGTCACTAGCTCGGCTCCTCATCAAAAAACAAATGCGTGCACGCCAATGTGCATTGGTTCGTTTAGTTTACACTCGAAGGTGAATGGGCTCTCGGGAAAGATCCTAATTCATAGGTTCAGTTCAGATGTTACATCTCCGTTCCCTCGTTCAGGGAAAGAGGGTTACATACATAACCGAGACATTTTTGAAACTTCTGAAATCACAAAATTAATTGTATAATATTACCTACATCAACACTCCCATTTTCTGCTAATAATATATTATAGTTATTTTAATATTATATTGTATTATGTTGGACAGTGGGGGGCCTTTAAGTCAAAAAGGCTGAGAACCACAGGTCTACAGAAAAAGTTTCAGAAAACAAAAACGGTTCTGTAAAACTCAAATCTGGGTCATTTAGCAGCATGAAATCTCAGCACTTAAATGAAATGTAATTAGTTGAGTGCACTGCTCTAGAGAACACCTCCACTTCTTCCCCCCCAGTCCCAGCTGGAGCCTATTAGAGTAGCTCACTTCGCCTGTCGGATGCTTGAGGGGCCAAGTTGCCACGCACAAAGCTTGGTGCTGCTCACTGTCAAAAACTTACAGCATATGACAGGATTCCCAGAAACAGGCACCTCTCTTCCTACTTCCTTTACCTTCTCTAGATTTGAAGTTAACCCTATAGTAGTGTTCAAGATCGGGTTAGGATTTATCATACCTTATATTAATAGCTGAACTTTACTTATAAGACCACCAAAATGCAGAGTGATTACATAGTTTTCAAAAAGACAGGTGCACACATACAAGACCCTAAAGTTGTAATGTAAATTTAACTTGTTCCTCAGCTTGGCTGATGAAACAATTTATCCTGCTAGCTAGAATTTGGTGATCACTTTTCTGTATATCCTTGTTTTAGTGCAGCAAAACATGTGGTTTTGGGCACAAGGCTCGAGCAGTGGTGTGTTTGGATAAGGATGAAAATGAGGTGCATGACACACACTGCATGAACCAAAGAAAACCTGCTGATAAGGAACCTTGTAACTTACAACTCTATGAGTTCATCTGGATTACAGGAGATTGGTCTACGGTGAGAGAGTCAGGAAAAGAAAATCTGAGATAACATTATGAAAAGTATATTTGAAAATATTTTGGCAATTTGATGATTTAAATTAACAAAATAGATGTTTCAAATTACAATAGATGTTTTAAATTAACAAATGTATTCGAAGTTAATCTGAATAACTATTTATATTAAATAAATAAATAAATAGATTATGTGTTTTGTAAAGTGTGCAATTATGACTCTCCAAATACAAGGATCATTTACAGTAATATTTTAGACATGGATTTGGTTTTTTTCCATTTTAGTCAGGCATGAAAACGGGTCAGGGGTGAAAAAGGTGAGAAGGATATTACCCCTGTAGGGGGGTCCGGGGGCATGCTCCCCCGTAAATTTTTTTTAAATATTCCATATTTTAAAGCATCAATCTGATGCATTTTGAGATGCTTTTTTTGCCAACCCGGGGAGAGCTGGAGAAACTTATTCAGCCATGAGTCAAAAATTATTATGGCCTCCTTACTAAGTATTATGCAAGCCATTTCATGCCAGCCTGTCACTGGGTCTGACATTTACAGTATATTTGGGGGAAGAACCTAGAGCTATGATTGGTCGAACTCTTCTTTTGCTGTTGCTTGATTTGAGGACTGCGCGTGCACAGAGGCGTCACCGGGTTTTTGCGTAGTTTAGAGTGACAAATCATACCAGTGTACTTTGAAGTCAAAATGCGTATCCGCTACGCAAATTGCGTACAGGTTGGCAGGTCTGCTTATTGATAGAACAGTGGACCACTTTACCTTCTGCCTTGTCAGTCCCCTCACCTCAAAATCGACCTCCTCAAAAACGGTAACGTTAGCTAATAATTTTCCACTGGAGCTTTAGCTAGCTGGCTAACGTTGCGTTCTCTCCTGCTGTGTTCAATGACTCAATTCATCAAGCTGTAGCTAACGTTAGCTAAGTCTATGTCAACAGAGCTCCTTGGTAACTTAACTTAGATATACCAGAAAATATTACAATTATTGAAACCATCCAGGGCTCAATGCTAAGGATTTTTTTTAAATTAGTAAAAATTTTTACTTGCCCCACCAAAATTTTCACTGGCCCCACAACAAAAAATTAATAAAAGTAAAAGACAAGAAAATGGGCCTATAAATAAGCATAGTTATTGTTTTCATTGTTTTTGATACATTTAACCTCAATAAATAATGACACCAAAAGCTACAAGATTATATATTTTAAATATTGTTAGACAAATAAACAGTAAGTAGTAAAATAGTAACAAATAATCAAATTAGGAGTAATAGCACAAATAAATACAACAGAACAAACATATAAATTAAATAAATGGTGCTTTTCAAGTAGGTTTAAACAAGATTTTCAGGTACAGAAATTGTAATCTAATGTATAACTATAGAATAGATTAAACTTTATTAAAGTTAATCAAGAGCAGTTACAGATGCATAAAAAATTTTTTTAATGTTGAAAATATAAAACGTTAAATACTGTTATTTGATATTTAAAAAAAATTAAGACACTTTAAATGTGAAATTAAACCCGCCAGTAGGTGGCAGCGAATCACTGTTAATGAACGAATCATTGAGATTCAACCGATTCATTCAAGCGGCTGATTCATTCAGGAAGTGTTGCTCAGAGACGCAAAACAATGCTATGGACTTTGGAACTATTTTCGTTGGCGAAATAGAGCGAAACAGACGATTTGGTGTCTAAAATGTAAGTCACTTGATATTAAGTTCTTGTTCATTAAAGTGTACGCTGAATAAAATCAATATCACATTTGTAATCATGCTAATATTTGGAGAACAACGGCGCTCTATGTGTAATGATTAACTATATTAAATTATATATGAAATATATACTTATCTTGAATTTTGGGGGCATTTTAAAGGCATTTTAATAGACTAAATCACGCAGTGAAAGCATACACTTTAATATGCACACACACTACTCTAACCTAGACTATGTTAAGTAGTGCATGTGTGCACTTAATGGGTGTGTTTTTGTTTGTTTTTTGTAAAGTGAGGGACATACTCTATAATTTCAGATCGTTAAATCAACAATTACGATATTATAGACGATATATAACGCACACCCTACAGAACTGGCCCGATCGGGCAAGTGACCGGTGCGTCGTTCACACTGGCCCCGGGTCCTTATTGTCGAGCCCTGCCATCACTCACCAAATTCAGTCAGGTAAATCGCCGAGGCCAGGCGTGCTTTCAGCTTCTGATGTTGGTCTGCACTGGAGCAAGGCCCTTCGCGTTAATATTTCCATGCACTCGCGCTCCCTTCTGGCACGCGCACCTGTTCGCAGTTCACTGAATATGAATACCCCCCTCCCCTCCAAAAACATTTTTTCTCATCGAATCTACACGATTCACGTAGGTCACCTATTTTGATTTCAAAACGGCGAATTTCGCCGAAAGGTGAGGGATTTTCATCCCTGTTAGTGCTCTGTCACCTGTGGTCAGGGGTATCAGAGGAGGCTGGTGTCCTGCAGTGAGGTTCATGCGGGGACTGATAATTATGACGTTCCTGAGGACGTCTTGCCCTGCTTTCAGCTGCTTTGTCCTGCACCACACACTTGGAGAGTGGGTATATGGGGTCCTGTGAGTTTATTAAAATTACTATTCATGATCTGAACATGTCTAAGAAATATTATGGTTTTAAAAAATGACTTCAGTAAAAAGAAAAGATTTAATAAAATTGTTAATATGCAGTTCTACTAAATTTAAGACAGAACTTGTGGCTTGCAATATGTAACAGACCTGAACTTATAATAATAAATACCTAATGGAATAATTATACAGTATTTTAGATTATAATAAATGACCAAAATGTCCCTATACCAAACCCATAATGTTTGTTTAAAATAGATAAGCACATGTCTCTGCTTTTGTATATTAGTGCTCTACAAGATGTGGAAAGGGGCTGGACAGAGAGAGGAGTCCAGTGTATATCAGCAGAGGGTGAGGTTTCTGAAAAATGTCCCTCCTCCTCTAAACCTGAAGAACAAAAATCCTGCATCAGTCCTTCTTGTGAGTAGTAGCAACAGCACAGTGATTACAATGAATGTCCTTGTAGCTTTATTTTACCCATATTGGTATTTTTTTTAAATGGTCTAGAATCTAGATCAATGGTTCCCCTTTTTTTCCAGGAGACCCCTAATTTAACATTCAAAATCTTTAACAACCCCCCCACCCCCCACAAATATGGAAATATTTGGGCTTTACTCTGAGGCAAGATGAAAAGAGAATGCCATTGAAATGGCATTCAGTTTCCTTCAGAGGCATATTCATATAATTAATTGATACTTCAATTCATATAATTTCCCTAAGCACTCAGTTATAAAACCTCTCAATTCTTCCTGCCATGTTTTCACGCAAAAATAACATATGCTGCACCTGCATGTGACTGCTGCTAACTTTGCTTAATGCTGGGCAGTATATACTGTGAGTTTTTTAAATGCTGGTAATCAAATACGGTTTTAATAATGATTAAAATATTAAACTGTAATACTACTAACCATTGGAAATTGTATTCTGGTTTATCTCAAACCGATAACCATTTCATCCCTACTTTTAACACTCAAACTAGAGTGTGCTCTGTGACCCCTAGTAAATCTTTAGCGACTCCTGGGTTGGGAAACACTGGTCTAGATAAACTTTTGCCACCTTGAGAAGTGGCAAAAAGTCCTTCAAACATGTATTTGATTTTTCAGATTTTACACATCTGCTAAAAAGGTATGAGCTTTAAAACATGGGTGTTTCCGTAGTGTAGTGGTTATCACGTTCGCCTCGCACGTGAAAGGTCCCTGGTTTGAAACCGGGCGGAAACAATGTGTGGCTTTTTGAAATTAGTGCCTCACTGAAAATAATTCTATAAACAAAGTGAGGCTATTTGAAAGTGTAAAATTGGTGAGGAGTGTCCACATATCACATTGAAAGATGTTTTTCGAAAGGACAAGAAAATTTTGCATCCAGGTTTCCGTAAGCGGAAAGAACGTTGCTTTTTCAAATGAGCACCTGACTGAAAATAGTTCTTTAAACAGGAAGTATTTGACACAGTTTCAGGGTCCAAAATGACAACCAGCAGAGTCGACTACAACTACTAATTTGGCCTGGAAGAGGAAACGCCATCTATCCAAATCAATTTATCGACAGGAGAGAGATAAGCAACTTTAAAAACCTTGTTTCCGCCCGGTCTCGAACCGGGGACCTTTCGCGTGTTAGGCGAACGTGATAACCACTACACTACGGAAACACATGCCACATTTACTGCCACTGCCATTGGTATTTGTGGGGGCAACTGAATGGGCTTTGTGAGTTTAAAGGGGTGATGAACTGAGAAATCAAATTTTCCTTGCGCTTTTGACACATAAGAGGTCATTATACTTTAAGAATATCCTGTAAGTTTTAGAGCTGAAAACTTCCTTGATAGTCCAATAAAAGCTTTAATTGACACCAGACCCAGCAAACGACAGGATTTACAAAGTGGGGATCTATGACGTCAAAGGGCAGCAAGCACCGCCTCCGCAGAAGAAGATCAACGATTAGTTAACCTTGAGAGCTGTAATAGTGAAAACGTGCTAAAAGAGAGAGTAATACTTGGCTATTTCAAATGGAAAGATGTTAGCCAATCACAGCAGTGGGCGTTTACACTGCAGACACGCCCCTTAAAACAGAGCGTTCAAACCAGAGGGCTAAAATCAGGGTAGGAAAAATGCCTTTATTTATAAATTATGACAATTTTGGATGTAAAAACATACTAACATTATAAGTGCACCCCAGGAAACATTATAAAACAATAAACCAACGCAGTTCATGACCCCTTTAAATTGATGATGATTTATTGTGTCTTAAAAATGGCGGTTGCTAACAAGTTGCTAAAAGGGACTACTTCCTTTGGCAGGGACTTTAGACGTCATCATGACAAATAGGACATTTTGAAAGCATTTCTCATAAAAAAAGTGGATCAGTATTCATACACAGCGCAGATCATAATCAGCGAGCATGTTTTTAAATAAAGTTTGAGGAAGCTTGGTGGTGGTGACGTTGATCCGCAACCATGGTGTGCTGTAGTCCGTTTATAGCCTACTGTTAGCTTTTTATATATGACGACTTTATTTAGGCTTCAAAATGTATAAATGTTGTGTTAACTTGTAAAGATTATCTTGATAGATAAAACGTGTAAGTGTCAAAACCCTTTGTTAAACACAGCTTATTTTTTGCGATTTTCCAAAAGTCTATGGGAAAAATGCATAGGCTTTCGATCGAGGGAACCTGTGCGCTGCTAACTTCCGGGTTGGCCTACAAAAACACGTCATCTCTGAGGTGCTCTATACTATAGAACAATAATTATGATATATCATCATAAACGATACATATCACACACCCCTACGTACAAAGAATGAACTTACAACTGAACTGACATTTACCCTTTTTCTTCTGCTTCTCTCTTCCTTTCGCAGTTCAGGAGAGAATACGTTATATGCTGTCATAAATGCCACAAATTTTCACATGAACAAGCAAATCAACAAAGAAAGAATAATAAAAATAATATGTACACTAATAAATTTTAATTTGGTAAATGATTTAGATATGTCTAAATCAAAGTTTCATCTAAAATGTAATACCTCGTATAAGTAAAATAAGACTTTTATTTTAAATTTTCTTAAATTTTAAAAATCTAATATAAGACTTTTTAAGGATCCGTGGGAACCCCGGGAATTGTATTGTGGTTTATTGTCAAACCAGTGGTGAGAAGAAGCGTTTTTGATTTTTCAGATTATACACCTCTGTTTTAAAGGTATATTACAGATTCTACTGAATGCAGTATGAACTGTGAGTGAAATTCAAAAATGTAGCATCTAGGTTTCCCTAGACAGAAAGGACATGTTGCTTTTTTAAATGAGCACCTGACTGAAAATAGTTCTTCAAACAAGGAGTCGATTTTACACAGTTTCAGGGTCCAAAATGACGACCAGCATAGTCGACTACAACTACTAATTTAGCCTGGATGAGGACTCGCCATCTATCCAGATCAATTTATTAACAGGAGAGTGATAAGCAACTTTTAAAACCATGTTTCCGCCCGGTCTCGAACCGGGGACCTTTCGCGTGTTAGGCGAACGTGATAACCACTACACTACGGAAACATGTGCTAATACCACTACCATGGGGATCGGGATTTGTGGGGCAACTGAAGGGACTTTATGATAAGGAAACACAGATCTAGATAAACTTTTGCCACAAGTGGCAAAAAGTCCTTCATGTATGCATTTTATTTTTCAGAATAAACATCTCTGCTGCAAAGGTATGTTACAGAGTCTTTGCAGTACAAGTATGTTGCTGTGGGTGTTTCCGTAGTGTAGTGGTTATCACGTTCGCCTCACACGCGAAAGGTCCCCGGTTCGAAACCGGGCGGAAACAATATGTGTCTTTTTGAAATGAGTGCCTCACTGAAAATAGTTAGTCAAACAAAGTGTGGCTTTTTGCTTGCATCAAGGTTTCTGTAGTGTAGTGTTCATCACATTGCTCAACTTAATTTAGCTTAACATTTATGTTACTTTTTTTTTTAAGAAGCAGTCAGCACTTTGACATTTTCAATCTGTAAATTAACTATGCTAAATGTAGTTTAAATTTAATAACAAAACTGTTTAATAGTAACAGTTATTACTTTTTTAATGTTTTAATATATATTAAATAAGTAAAGTCCCCCCTGTAGTCAATTATTTTATCCCTTAAAACTCCTCTTTGATCACCAAAATGACATATTTAAACTTTTTTTTTCCTGTGAAAGTTCTTCATGAAGAGTGAATTATACAGGGTCGACTACAAGTCGATATATCAGAATGTATAACAGACATATAAACAACATTTAAAACTTGATTTTCATCACATGGGGTCTTTACCCTGCCACGGAAATGATGAAACAGCGCCATGAAATCTACTTGTGGCTAAAAATATATTGTATCCTTAATGTTAAGCACTACCATAGAGTATAAAGGAGAAAAGTTAAGCTTAACAATTTCCCCTGTTTCTAAACAGAAACTTTTTCTAAACAGAATTTTTTTTTTTCTTTTAGTCCAAAGAATTTTGAACAAGAAATTAAAAAAATTGTTTCCGCCCGGTCTCGAACCGGGGACCTTTCGCGTGTTAGGCGAACGTGATAACCACTACACTACGGAAACAGCTGATTCTCCTGCAGGGGGTTTGAGGGCCAATTGCAAAGAGGTGATGAGTTGTTGAAAACCTAATAACTATTTAAATTGTAACATTAAATAAACTGATTTTTGGAAACAAGAATTTTGGAATTGCCATACTCCTTACAGATCAGAAAATAGGCGAGGAACTCTTTCTAGTTAAAAATAATTCCTGATTTAAGAATAATAATGATCCTGATTTAAGAGAACTTATTACTTTAGGAAATATAAAAATTTTACTTACCTCTTCTGCTTCTCAGATCTACTGTTCAGAGATGAACTCTGACAATCCTAAGGAGTATATCACATTGATCATAGGAGAAGAAGAGAACTTCTCTGAGGTCTTCGGATAAAGGTGCCTCTGCATTTGAAACAATAAAGGATTAGTACACCCAAAAATGAAAATTATTTCATTAATTACTCACCCTCATGTCATCATTTAATCACCCTGTTGAATAAAGTCGTTATTTTTGTTTGTTCTTGCACACAAAAAGTATTCTTCATAAAATTAAGGTTGAACCACTACAGTCACATGGACTATTTTAACAATGTCTTTGGTACCTTTCTGGACCCTGAAAGTGGTGGTTAAATTGCTTTTTATGGACTAGTCATATATCTCTCAGATTTTATCAAAAAATATCTTAATTTGTGTTCCAATGATGAACGAAGGTCTTACAGTTGTGGAACGAAATGAGGGTGAGTAATTAATGACAGAATTTTCATTTTTGGGTGACATTAAATAGTGACATTTGTGCATGTCACAAATAAGCATGATATAAAACATAAAGGGCCCGGTTTCACAGACAGGTTATTAGATTAAGCCAGGAGTAGTTTTTTTAAAATGTGCCTTAGAAAAAAAACATTACTGGTGTGCATCTTGAGACAAAACAATGGCACTAACATATTTTTATGATATGTCAGTGCAAGTTGCTTTCAGTTAAGACAGCTCAAACATGCATTTTAGTCTTGGACTAGACTTAAGCCTTGTCTGTGAAAGCGGGGGAAGATGTGTAACACAGGTTAAATGAATTTTCTAGGTTAAATAGGCTTCCATTGCAAGTGTATAAATATCAATGCACAAATTATCCATTTAACTCAATGGAGCAACATTCCGTTGTTTGTGTTGTTGTCCAGGCTGATGGACCCCACACAGTGTCCATCCAACCTAAGCACGAGAGAAGATGGCCAGTGTCGCAGACACTCTATAGCCGCTGGTCTCTCTACCTTCAAAAGAGTCAGAGTGGACCTTAACAAAATGATCATTATAAGTAAGCCCAACTAATACAAATATTATTTTTAGATAAGGTCAAGGCCTTGTTCACCCATTTATTGCTTTTTAATCTTTAATATTGCAATATTAAATTAATTAATGTATCATTTTTATTTGCATAGCCACAGACTTGAAATTTGCCTTCATCCATGAAAGCCATGATTCCTTTTGCCACGGCAAAAGATTGTTACAGTGCTGCCCGATGTCCACAGGTAGACAGCACACCAGGTTAAAACCAGGAATACTGAATTTCCATTCCAACTTTAAATTTCTCACACTCTGGAAATAAAGTGACAATCTAACAATGCGTAAATTCTGGAAGATAACATATTATGTGGTAGGCTCTTAGGGCAGGGCGATATTACGATATGTTATCATATATCGACAATGTCCTATCGCGATGCAGATAATAAAAGTCAGTTACAGATGATAATCGCCAATATCGAGAAAAGGTCCCTAGTTACCATACACATATTTATTCACATGCAATAGCATGAATTAAATATTTTGTAGCCTATAGCTAATTAGGGTTAGGAATAAAAAATCTATTCTGGAATCACGTAATTTACTTATAAGGCCAGGAATCGAATATGCCTACTCGTTATAAAATTAATATTTCGATTTTGCTTAATAATGCAATTTTTTTTTAAAACCATTCTTCAAGCACGAGATGAAGCAGGGTTAGGGTTAGGGTTAGGCAACTACGCAGGGATGGGCAACTTCGATAGTGAAGAGGGCCAACATTTTTTCTCCTTGATACCAGGGACCAGATTACTAATCCACACTCGCACCTTTTACACCATCCTACTCAATTGACTTTTATTTAAGGGAAATTAATGTATAATTAATGTCATTTGTTTTTAAAGATTTTATTAACTGTAATACAAATGGTCAAACTTAGTTTTCAGTTGACAAGCAATATTAAAGGGATACTTCATCCAAAAATTTAAATTCTGTAATCATTTACTCACCCTCAAGTTGTTCCAAATCTGTATACATTTCTTTGTTCTGTTGAACAAAGAAGATATTTTGAAGAATGTTTGTAACCAGGTTGCTTTGGGACTAATACTTTGGAAGTCAATGATGCCCCAGAACTGTTCAGTTTCAGACATTCTTCAAAATATCTTCCTTTGTGTTCAACAGAACAAAGAAATTTATACAGATCAACCTGAGGGTAAGGAAATAATGACATAATTTTTATTTTTGGGGTGAACTATCCCTTTAACGTCTTTATTAACAATATTAACATCTTAATGGCATTTTCTGTAAATTTGCAACAAACAAATGTACAGTCTATTTTTGATTACCAACCTAGAGAACATTTTCAACTCAGCCTTGTTAAAAAGCACTTATTTTAAAATAGTTGTTCCATATGGCATTACCATAATCCACATCCACATATTACCATTAAAATACTATTTAAATTTTTTTTTTTATAAGAACATAATTAAGGGCAGACATTCCTGCCATTCATTTGGCAAAAAGGTTTTGTTGACTGTGCATTTTACCTTTGAAATGTAAGACAAGTGCAACTCTGACGGCACATGTGTGTATCTTTAGCCGCTTTTCCGCCGTGGGGTCAAACCGTTCTCTTTGCTTTACGTTCCATTCCGTTCCGAGCCGGCCGGCACGGATATGGTTTCGTTTTCCACTGAGGGCTGATAACGGAGCTCTAAAGTCGTTGCCTGAGTAACATTATTATATTATGTTGACAACTCATCAAATAAATATTTTCCATCTTATATTCTGCATAATTGGGTGTTTTTAAATAAACAACACTGACAAAAACTATACTATAAAACTATATATGTTTTAGGGCTGGACAATATGATGATATAACATTGATATAAGTGATCACTCGGATTTAAACCTACCTATTTTGTAGTTATATAAAACATTCACAGGCAGATTTGCTTTATGTATTTCCCCGGCGTCAAATCAGGCACATATAAATGTCAGGAAACACGACTCCTGGCTGCATGTCAGAATCCATGGATTAGGTTTATTTGACAAGTTGAAAGGAACACTTTCATTTCCAACCTTTAGTGTAAATCGTTAGTTTTACTCGCGTTTTCGCAGTTTCCCCTGTTAAATCCAGTCACGCAGCAGGTTCTTTTGCCACTCAGTCCAGCTGAGGGAGCGCGTTCCGGCGGGAAAGTGACGTCGACGCATACCCCTCTATTACAGCATAATTTTTAAATAAGTGTTTTCTATCAAATGTTGAATTTCCTACATTTTTAAACGTTCGGTTTTACAATGGGGACAATCTCAGAAGGATGAACAAATAATGTTTGTGCTCATCACATTAAAAATAACATTTGAAGTGCTGGGGGAAAAAGTGCGTGTGCGTGTCTAATTACAGACACAGCGTTTTTAAACGGTCCTAATAGCTTCGTCTTTATTGCAATCAATAAAACTGATTTATTGGCAAATTAGGCAAATGTGATAACTGCATTAAAAAATGAATACAACATTAAAAAGTTCACCATTGATGGTTTTATGTCGATGTACAGCGACTACAGAATGAACAGCTAACAGTTCACCGGAAATGCCCGAGCTGGCTTAACGACAACCAGGAAGTAACCGCGTGCATAGTCCTTGTAATCGTGCCGTGCTGTAACGTTACCAGGCTCAAGTAGAATTACAACTGGAACCATTCCTTACCATTCTTAGAACCGCTCGGCGCGAGCAAATTTTGGGTAATTTTAATAAACTAACATTAGCACAAATTCACATCATACGCTGTAATTAATACGGGGATCGCCTGGAAATAGCGACCTCTCATGGTTTGATTTAGTAGTAACATCATAAACTGAACGCAATCTTTCCATTACTTACTTTTCGAATGTTTTAAAATGGATTACCCGAGTGGTTCAGCGGCCGCCAGTTGCCCATCCCTGGGCTACAGCAACGACCGGAAGTGAGGCAAAATTTCACGATAAAATAACAGTAAATTAATTTGCTACTTATTAGATTGTGTTTTATTACACCTACCCCAACCCTAACAACCCTTACAATAATGCAAATACAGTAATTAATGACCCAATATTAATTTTGCGCATACCTAGTGTCCATAGCTGTATCACAGAGAGCCGTCTCATAGGCCATTTCGTGGACCAATACACACAAAATTGTCCAAATATCCCCGTAAACAGTTTTGTCACGTAAACGGTTGAGAAAGAAAATGTGTAACAGATTGAAACCTACAGGCCTACCCGCTGATGTTCATTTCGGTTTTAACCGACAAGATTGTTAAATTAGAATTAAATTCAATTAGAATGGATGTGTGTCTATGACTCATTAAAAATAACAAAATTAGTTTTTTCAAGGGTTTCGTTTTACATGCGCAAATACCAGCATAAACAACTTAAAATACTCTGTCATTTATGGTCATCCATAAACTGTAAAGTGTCTAATTTTATCTGTGTAAACTCACAATAAAAACAAAACATTGTGTTTTTGTAAAATAAAGAAAACAGGTACCGCTTTCTGCCGTCTCAGTTTCCATTTCCGTGAACGTGTTTTCACTGGTGCAAGGAAGCAGTTCAATCACGTGAGCGCGTCATCGCATACTGTTCATTACAAATTAAATGAAAAATAAAATACACAAATAATTTGTAATTACTTTTTTCCCCAAATAAATAATGCAGCATTTTTTATTATTTCGTTATAAGAGGCCTATAAGGACTCCTCGGAGCTCTAAAAACATGAGGAAAAAAATAATCTTTCCATTTGGTCATGCAGAAGGACTAATTGCTAATTTTAGACAAAGTTTACAAGTTTAAAAAACAGATACACGTTCAAATTAAGGAAAAATAAAAACGTGCGTGTCTCACTGGCTCACCTGTATATATTAGGGGTTGAACGACTTCAGATTTTTTAAAGTCGACATTTATGTGATTGACATCGACTAGTCGCTGATGACACGCTATGGCATATGATAGTTATCGCTCCTAACAGCTCATTTTTATCAGTTCTTGTCTTTGAGAGCAACTGCGTGTGAATTACAGCATCTCTTTACTAAAAGTGAAGCTGTGGGTTTTAGTTACTAAGAAATATATGCTAGAACCTTTAAGTTTAAGAGCTATGTGTCTGCATTAGTTTATAATGGCGAATAACTTACCTGTACAATAAGCTGTTTAAAACATGCATTCTCCCGTTCAGTTTCAAGCATCCAGATGTCTTGTGGAGCGCTCACAGAGTATGCATTTATTTGTCATTTTGGAAACGGAGCGTAAATTGTGGACTTCAAAGATTTCTTACGCTGTTGCGCCCTCTATAGGACCAGCGACTTGTCGACGTCAAGTGTAAAGCGTCATACCCTAGCCTAGTATATGTAGCCTATATATTGATTACTTTAACTTATCACTCATTTTATAGCATTTTTAGGCTACTCTTTGTAGTTTTATCTTTATTTATTTTTTGTTGACGTGTTTGTATTTTGATTAGTTTTCTCATTTAAATTTTAATATAGGCCTAGTATGAGGTTAAAATTGCTACGACTACCACCTTGGAAGAAAAATGTTGTGACTGCACATACAATGTGCTCTTTTTTCAGGGCCAGTTCTGGATCAACCTCTCAGGAACAGGATTAAAGGTGGCAGATAACACTAAGTGGATTTCCCAAGGGAACTATGCCATAGCTGACATACACAGGTCTCGGGTAATTCCGACACAATCCACTGACTTCCAGAACACTAACTCACATAATGAAATCATGCATTAATAGCTCTTTTGAATACACATTCTTACCAAAATTGCTAATTATATCAACAGTACATTTTTACTCATTAGGATGTTGGTATTTTTAAGATAAAATAGTTTCTTGTAGTTTTAACAACAATGTATCTTTGGGAGATACTTCTAATGCACACCAGAAGAACCAATGATAAGAGTAAAATGAGTGGAAATTCACCAGACCGTGTGCTGTTTCTGGCTGTGTGGCACCTGCAACTCTGAATGAATAGTACAAGAAGTATTTTGTCCCTTTTTGGCTTAGAGTTTGTTTTCCAGCAAGTGCAGAACTTCATACACCTCATCCATCTTATTTGGTACGAGTGTCCTGTTAAACACAATTGAACAGCTGCTGTCCAGAGTCAATCCTTCTTGAAATCAACAGAGAGAGACTTTTTTGGCAGAGAAGAGAATCCAGTTCAGTGTTATAAATAAAGAGCTCTGGAGGACATGCAGAAGAGAGAATTTAGCTTTTTATTCTAAATTATTCTTTCAACGTTGTTAGGGGTATTAGCAGTTTCTGCAAGAAAACTTGACATGCAGTTTTTCTTGTATCCACAGGATGGCAGTAGAGTTTCTGGGATTTGTGGTGGTTATTGTGGAAAATGCACTCCCTCCTCCATCTCTGGACTTGCTGTTGAAGTTTCATGATGCAAGCGGTCAGGTCTGCTGACAAACAGCAGGAATGTGTATGTTCTATTTCTAAATATTACTGTCAATTTTAATTTATTTGAAGTTTTAGTGGGTCTCATGTAGACTCTAGTCTATCTGTGGTGCTAAAGAAAACAAATAACATTTTTATTTATTTATTTAAATTTTTATAAGACTCTACATTTGTTTTGAAAATGTTTTGTGTATTATTTCTTAGGTGCCATACAGTTCAGTTGTAAGCCATACAACGTTTTGAGATACCAGTATACCTTCTTGGCATCTTTATTACTATACTACTGTTCAAAAGTTTGGGGTCAGTAAGATTTTTGGTTTGTTTGTTTGTTTGTTTGTTTGTTTGTTTTTAAGTCTCCAATGCTCACCAAAGCTGCATTTATTTGATCAAAAATGCAGTGAAACAATAATATTCTGAAATATAATTAAAATTTAATTTATGTAATGTAAAAATTAAATGTAATTTATTCCTGTGATGCAAAGCTGAATTTTCAGCATCATTACTCCAGTCTTCAGTGTCACATGATCCTTCAGAAATCATTCTAATATGCTGATTTGCTGTTCAAGAAACTATCAATGTTGAAAACAGTTGTAGAACTTAATTTTTTTTTCCAGGATTCTATGATGAAAAGAAAGTTCAAAACATTTATTTGAAATAGAAATCTTTTGTATCATTATAAATGTCTTTATTGTCACTTTTGATCAATTTAGTGTGTCTTTGCTGAATAAAAGTATTAATTTCTTCAAAATAAATAAATAAATAAATAAAATAAATAAACTGACCACAAATATTTGAACGGTAGTGTGTTTGGGAAATATTAATGCTATTTGTTATCTGAAAAGTCAAATGAGAGAATTTTGTTTTTTAACACATCGTATTAGAAGATGTTAACTGCAGACTAGTCTAGTGCCTTTTATTTATTTATTTTAATCTGTTTTATTCTAAAATACCAGAGAAACCAATATAAACAGAGTGAGCCTAAATGAAAGAAACATTGTCACAGTCCAGAACACAGTCTCTGTGTTTAGCATTGTTTTGGAATGGAATGCTTTGTGTCCATTCTGACTATTCAGTGGTGCTAATATTACTGGTGCTAGTGAGACACATCATTCTCGTTATGTAGTTATATATATATATATATATAGACAGAGAGAGAGAGAGAGAGAGAGAGAGCCAAGCCCAAAATGGTTAAACACTAAGCTTTTAATTGCCTTAGCCACAAATTACTGGTCAAAAAATTAGCAAAATTTAAGCAAACGCACTACTTAAAAAGCCATTGTCTTAGAATAACATCAAAGACAGAAAGAATTAAGTTTTTGCCAGAGTTGGACACAATGAAACACAAGTTGCATGGTGATGCTCCAGAGCGGTGTCTTTGAAAATCTGGTGAGAAATATAATAATAAATGCATCTCTACCACAGTGAAGCAAGGAGGAAGAGGTGTCATTGTGTTGAGAGCCTTTTTAGCTGCTGATATTGGCGAGCTAGAGTACTTCACTGTAAAGAGTCATTTAATGCCTTGGATTACAGGAGAATATTGTAAAATGGCTTGCTTCCCTGAAAAGTTATCTAAAGAGGAATGATCAGATGTTATTTTCAACAAGACAATGCTCCTGCCCAAATTGCAAAGCCAACCAAGAAGTGGTTTGAGAACAAGTCCATCAGGCTCATGTTTTGGCCTGGTCAGAGTCCAGATTTGTGGTTTCTGGTAAGTTTTGTATTCTCTTCGGAAGAAAGTACAGCTTATCTAGCTGTCGACTCGTGGTTACAAAGAAGGCTGTGTAGAGATGAGACATGACCTTGATGTGTTCAGATGTGCATTCTGACAGTGGTGGGTTGGAGAAAGAGAAGCCTGAGAAGTAAAAGTGAGGAATTTGTTTTTGTAGGTTGCAAGGGTGAATTAGATTGTTAAGGTTGTGAAATGAGAATTGGGAGACAACTTGGCACTCCAAGCATTTTTGTCTGCAGGTGTCTGCCACTGGTCATCTTCTTATTCATTGGCCAAGCTGAAGTGTTTAAATAACCTACAGAAAACTGAGATTAAGAAGTTTGTATCAAATATTGTGTAGGAATTTAGGTGTTCCAAATATCAAAAGGAATCAAATATCAGAACACTTCTGTAGCCAGCAAAAGGCCGTTTTTTTGGGGGGTGAAGGGTGATGTGATGTTTTTATCATTATTTTTCAATTCTACCTCAGCTGTGCCTGTTTTAAAACATATTGTATAAAACTGTCATAGCATAGCATACTTTATAAGTCTGTTTTTTTTATTAAGTATGGTTTTAAGTAAATGATTGGATTAGATTTATTTATTTGTATTGTCTTCTGCCTTTAAATGCATATTGATAATCTAAGAATAAAAAGGGATTTAAAAAAAAACAGCCATTAGATAATAGAGCAGTTTGTCCTTAAACTTATGTGTGATTTTGAGCAATGCTGTATTTGTACTCTCTGTCAATGTGTATCAAAAAGGTTAGTCTTGTGTACTTGTGCACACTTAAAAGCATTCTGATTCTGATTATATTATTATATAATCAGAATCAGAATGCTCTTAAGTGATTCAAGATTCAAGATTTTATTTGTCACATGCACAATTATATAGAGCATATATAACCAGCAGTGAAATGAGAGTCAGGTCCGCTCCATGGACAGTGCAATTATTAAAGAATACAACACAGATGAAAATATACATAACTATAGCTATGAAAGAATGAAATAAAAGTAAACAATAAAAATATAAGAATAAAATATAAATATAAAAAGAGATATATACTGTAGAATTAAATATAGAATGGAAAATAATGTGCATGAAAGTAAACTGTAGTCTTAAATATTAAGATACACAGGGATGTGCAGAGGCAATGTGCATATGTGCATTATACTGTAGTCTTAAATATTAAGATACACAGGAATGTACAAGAGGCAAATGTGCAAACAGGTTAACACTTTCGGTATGTCAATGTGAGATAGTGAATGATGAATATCTTACTGATAAAGTGCATATTAAGTGGAGACATAAAGATGTTAAGGGGTGGTTTTGAGTTTAGGAGCCTGATGGCCTGTGCACAAGTACACAAGACTAACCTTTGTCTTTGTTGCCTCTCAAATAAATTCAAATTTGAATATGATGCAGCCAGATATACAAAATAATTAGTTGAATGCAGTATAGCTTGCAGTACTTGATAGAATGGCCACTTGACTTAATTTGCTTTGAAATGTGGAGAACTCTTAAGTGGTTAAGTCCATTTGTGCAAAGTGTTTGGTTGAGAAATGTTCCCAACAACTTTGGAGAATGCTGCAATGCTTCAATGTACTCTCTGATCATCCAATGCAGAACAGGTCAGAGTCAGTCACAGTATAGTTTATCAAGCAAAATTTGAATTTCTATTTCTTTAATTTTAATTTATATTAATTTTGGGAATTTTGAAATATCACTGGGTCTTGTTTTGTGAAATTCACCCATCTTTGTCATGCATTTATTTAGGTTCCTTTGCTCAATGATGTGTCCTACACATATATACACATCATTTTTAGTCTTTTAATAGTTATTTACTCTGGGTTTATGGCTCTTTTATGTGGCCTCTTTTGTGTATTTGAGGCCTTGGAAGACAAAAGTTGCGTCCCCAATGACACACTATACACTGTGCACTCTTGTACTCATCTGTGTAGTGTGTTAATTTCATAAGATTATTTTGTCATTCACCAATGGAGTCTGATCCCCCCGATTACTTGTGTGCATCTTGAGACAAAACAATGGCGGTGACATATTTTAAGATATATCAGTGCAAGTTACTTTCAGTTAAAACAGCTCAAACATTCATTTTAGTCTAGGACTAGCTTAAGCCTTGTCTGTGAAACCAGGGGTATAAATTTTTCAGCTGAAGAACCCAGAATGACACAGGTAATGTTTACTGTCACCATGACGACTCACGGGCTTCTTACACAACTTCCACTAAGCACCTGCATAAGTCATAGCTGAAACTCTGCTGGATTCAAAGTGCCACTGAACCTTCTCAAAGGGTGAGCATCTTTGACTAAGCTAAACCTGTGTGCTACTTAATATAACTGAATGCTTCTCTGGGGAAAATTTTTTTCGGTAAATATTTGGTAAATATTTAATAAGGTATGAGTTCTCTGGTTTCTTTAGACTCTCTCTATTGAAGCAGACTGCATTCAGATTAGCCAGAGAAGATTCTGGCACTCCAAACTCTGTACTGTTTCACAAACTTTCTTTGTTTACATTTAGCTGAAAAGTAGTTCTGTGTGGCATTCACCACATATACTCTATAAGCAGAAAAATATTGAGCTTGCTCTTTGAGCCCCACTTAAATACTGAACACCAAGACCTTTAGTGATCAAGGAAGTGTCTTTTTATGTGTCCTTATCGTGCTGCTTTGTTGATCGTGCTCTTTTCCTCAGCATCTTACCAAATAACAGCTGTGATGAATCATTTAGTCCCTTAGAAAAAAGAATGAGACATTTAAAAGTCTTTGATTCGATCAGTTCATGCGTTTCTTAGGAATCAAACCCACGACCTACACTCTTAGAAAAAAAGGTAATTGGGGTTCTATAAAGAACCTTTTAGGGGTTCCAAATATAAAGTGCCTTATAGAACCCTTTAAAGGGATAGTTCACCCAAAAATGAAAATTATCCCATGATTTAGTCACCCTCAAGCCATCCTAGGTGTATATGACTATCTTCTTTCACACGAACACATTCAGAGATGTATTTAAAAATATCCTTAGTCCTCCAATGTTTAAAATGGTTGTGAATGGGGGGCCGCATTTTGAAGTAAAAAATATTGCATCCACATCCATAAAAAAAAGTAATCCATACGACTCCAGGGGGTTAATAAAGGCCTTCTGAAGCAATGCGTTTTTGTAAGAAAAATATCCATATTTAAAACTTTATAAATTCAAATAACTAGCTTCCGGCGGACCACCGTATGCAGAATGCGCAAGATTTGCGGCGGAATCTTTTGACCTGACGCACAACGTAATGACGAACGCAGAGGCGCAGAGGATAGAGCAAAACAAATCACCGGTCACGGAAAGTCTAAAAAGATCATTTTGAAAGAGAGATTTCGTAGGAAATTTGTTGCACAGCCCTATTTGTTTGAACCGCAAGAAGCGTCTAAGCTTACAATGCTCCAACATCCTGTCATAGATCACGTCAGAGGATTACTCATTTGCCGCAAGTCGACTTGCGCAGTATGTTGTACGGCCGTCTGCCGGAAGCTAATTATTTGAATTTATACATTTTTAAATATGGATATTTTTCTTACAAAAACGCATCGCTTCGCTTCAGAAGACCTTTTCAGAAGACCTTTACTAACCCCCATTCACAACCATTATAAACCATGGAGGACTAAGGATATTTTTAAATATATCTCTGATTGTGTTCATCTGAAAGAAGATAATCATATACCTAAGATGGCTTGAGGGTGAATAAATCATGGGATAATTTTCATTTTGGTTGAACTATCCCTATAAGGTTCTATATAGAACCTTTTCTCCTCAGAGTGTATGTGTCGTTACTTTGCTCTACAATTTGAGCAAACTTGTTTACCACAATAATTGTATATGCTTAAATAATGAATATTTTAAGTTGAAGCATAACTGTATTATGGTAAACATAGTCTATTCGAAATAAGTATATAATCTCCCATCGCCACCCCAATTTCATTTTAAAATTTTATTTCAAAATGGTAAACAAGTAGTCATTTAAACCATCAAGGATTTTGGAAACAAATATACACTCTCATAATGTATGCTCTTGTGTGCATAGGCTTGGGCTATATATCAATTTAAACAATTCATTAACATGATCACCAATACAATTTATAATCCAGAAGTGAAATTTAATCATAGGGCTACATATTGATTTTTGTCAAAACATATTTATATTTTACACGGAGACTCAAAACTTTTGAGTTTTGAGAACTTTTGAAGAAATCTGTGGTTTATGTAAGTGTAATTAGAGAAAAGGTCTCACGCACTTACACAGGAATGTACCTGACATTTACTGGGTTTGTTCAAGAAAGCGCTGGCGTGTCCGGAAATGCAGTAATTTCATTCACAAGCTTGCATTAAAACTGATGGGACGGAGAGAAAGCGCAAGGAGAGCGCGCGGCGATGAGCATTTCAACCAATGCTCTCTCATATTGACTCGGCGACCCGTTGCAATAAGCTTTGAGATTCATTTCCTCACGCTGTCATGTTTGGTCGAAGCATTAAGAAGGGAAACTCCAGCCGGTCGGTGAGTAAAGCGGTACGGGGTGTTATAGACTTGTATTTTTACGCATTGTTACTCCACGCGCATCAGTAAGACATTCAAGAAAGGGGTTCTTTGTTATTGAGTTATTTGGACGGAAATGAAAGGGCTAGATGTACCTAATAAACCGTGCGCACTGTTGGAGCTGCTCTATGATGTGTGAAGTTATGAACAACTAACACCCAGTGCTACATCAGACAGGTCCGAATTGATAACAGGCGTTTGTTGTTGCAAAATATTGCATTTTATTGTCAAATTCGCACAATTTTAATTATTCACCACAGATGTGACATCAGTGCTATAATATGAAGACATTTCAGCAGACTTGTTTCTGTGTAAATTGTATTGAATGAACACGTGTTGCCTATTTGACTCCTTTTTACAACTCAATGAGACAAACTGCTTGCCTTTTTTGAAGAATAGGTTTAAAAAGTTCGTGAAAGTGCTTTTTCTTGGTCACAATTGTAACCTGTGGGAAATGACTGCTCACTGAGTTACTGAATAAGACCAAATAGAAAGTTGCAAACAATAAAATAATATTTTATATGAGGCAAAATGGGTAGCATATTTCTTTTTTACTTTTCAGCTATTTGTTTTAATGTAATTTTATACTTTAAAATGCACAATTTTATGTGAATCAATCAGTCAAAATGGATTGTGACCACTGACATGTTTACATATATTGTGATCATGATTTATATGAGTGTAACCTTAGAATTAGGCCTACATTAATCATTTTAAATAAGATGTGTTTCAAATATCGCTTAACCCCATATCTGTCAGTGTCCCGCTAGCGGGACGCTTGGCACTCTTTTTTTTTTTATAACATTATTTCCTATCACATATTTTATTAATCATCATAAATTAGGTATAATTCGAAAGCTTACACCAGGGGTGCCCAGTCCTGTTCCTGGAGATCTACCTTCCTGCAAAGTTCAGCTCCAACCCTAATCAAACACTCATCAAACTGAACCAGCTAATAGGTTGTTTGCAATCACGTGGTTCTGGTGACGCGCGAAATTCCGGTGGAGGGCAAGCAGTGAAAATTAGAATGGAAGATGGGGAAAAGTCCTTTCTGTGCTGGTTTAGAAAGGTATAAACAGAAAATCACAACATATGTTGGACGTGATCCTTATGTTATGAAGAGAAGCGACTTTTCTACTGAATTGAAAGACTTGATTTCCATCGAGGAGGTAGATATAGAGAATGTGAAGCTGCCCGCTCGCCGTGTTCAGTTCTAGTTTGATTTGTTTATTTCGCGCTGCCTTTCTGCTAGTGATGTTAAGGGCAGTATTTTAATTTTACTGTCATGATTGTGGAAAATGTCGCCATTGTAGGTCATTTATGCTGAATCGAGAATTGTAATAGGAACTCACGATATCGTTCGGGGGAAAAAAACATACGCAATTTTCGCCTTGGTTGAGGATGTGAGGGAAGACGACTTTTAGCAAATGTAATAATGTCACTAAATAAACCCACTGCCTTTCACTCAAAATAATCACATTAGCTGAGTTTTGTATTTGGTTTTTGTGTAATAATTAACATTATGTTTGCAAAAATGACTCACTCGCTTGTGAATGATTTTAACTTGCACACAGCCATTTCAAAACTGTTGATGAGCTTCTATGTGTTTGATTTTGGTTGTCATTTGTTGAAATAAATACAAAAATACAGCATGTCGGTGTCTGTCCCCTGAATGTGACCCTCCGATTCTCCTTCCTGGCCATATTGGGAAAGTGAATTACAAAAACAACATTAAAACTAGTTACATTTACACGCTTCCAAGAAATGCATCGACTTCTGTCAGCTTGTTATACATTTATTTTATTTGGACATTTTCTACCATACGACGGCTGAAGCAGCAGCGCGTGACACTGTTCTCATGGTAACCAGATCAACACTGTGAACGGAACACTACAAAACTGAAGTGAAAACACCAAATTATCATTCAATAGGATAAAATAGCTTCTCCTCCCTGCAAACGATAGCATGAAGAATGTGAATATTTAACCAAGTCAAAAACAAAAGGTAAACAGGTATCCTATCGATATTCATTTCAGTATCAGCAGACGCAAAACACTATAAAAGGCGAACTTTTAAAGTTAAAAAATGAAATAAGTTATAAAAAACGGTGTAAGTTATGTAAACGATAAAAACACTTTCTGGGTTCTCGATTTTAACGATTTGAGCAACCATAAACAACACAAAACATACGAATTTTGAGTTTTTGATAGGATTCCTATAAAGAAACATCGATCCCTGCCCTCCAGACTCATTCTCGCTGCTGCTGTGACGTCATGTGCAAACAACCTATTAGGGGCTGTGTCCGAAATCGCACCCTATACCCTTAAATGGGGGACTATTTAGGGGACAGCCATTTGTAGCGGTGTCCGAAACCATAGTGGACGTTATCGAATGCACCCATTTAATCCCACAATGCAACACAATAACAAGTGTACAGCCTATATACGCTCAACGGCTAGAGAATACCTATAATGCACTGTGCGCCTGACCAGTAGATGCCTGCAGCTGAATCATCCATCCATCCATTTTCCAAACTGCTGGTCCAATCTGGCTACAGTATAATATTGTACAGGTATAAATTAACATAATTGTTAAATAGCAAGCTCAAACTATGCAAACACCAGCACACTCAGTGTCCGAATTCAATTATTTAGAAAATATTCACAGAATGTGAATGAGAGTTCACACTGTGAGACCGTATCACAGAAATGTATGTATACCTGTTAAGAAGATTTTGAGTATGTATTCTACATTTGGATGTATATGCGATATACTGTATATAAATGCCTTTTCCACAGTTGTATGGCATAACTTGCGTTTATACGAAAAATAACTCTTGTATCTCTTCCCAACCTCTGCAGCCTACTGTGCTTGATGGCCTAGAAAGAGGACAACCCTGTACCGTTTGCGGAGAGCAGTGTCCTGGCTTTGTTCTACATAAATGGAGGTGAGACCCCCCACCCCCCAACTTGCTAGTTCTAAACATACTTTTTCTTATTTTACTACATGTTCAGACATTTGGTAGAGAATGAGATGTTATCTGACTTCATCCTGCTAGTTGACTTTTGGTGCAGGATAGTCCAACCCACAGATTTTGGTTAGTTGTTTAAGAAATTATGTTGTTGCCGTTTTGGTCAGTATTGGACGGCATCAGCATTTCTAAGCTCTTGAAATGTTCAGTGGAAATTTAGAGGTTCTTTGCCTTTAGACAGAGTCACCATAGGAGGATTCAGTAGAATTCAAATAGAGCTGACAGTGCATGTCTGAGCCAGCAGGCAATTTGCAGGACCTGTATGCACAAAGATAACAGCGTACACTAAGCTAGCTATTCATGCTTTCCAGGACATTCAGGCTTCATTTTTGCTTGGGCGAGTTCAAAAGCCAACATTTTGTTTCTCGTTTAGAATTGAGTTGAACTGTTCTGCTGCAGCACACTGTGAAACAGAGAATGTGACTAGTTCGAATTTGGTGGGGGGAAAAAATTTATAGTAAGAATATGAAAAGAACTAAAAATGGAAAAAAATGACTATCCCTTTAACTTCAACAACTGAGTCATTTTCATAATGTTGGTGTGGGCATAATGAAAAAATTTGTTGCACTTTTAATATGTAACTTCTAAAGTTCATGTTTAAATGAGAGGAAATACTCTATCTGTCTAGCCAAATGAGTAAGAGCATGTTGCCCTTCTCTGTTTGCTTTATAAAGAATGCAAGAAAGCTTCTATAGAGGCAGGGGTTGCTGGGATGGAGGGTAAAAAGAACGGATCTGCCTGCTCTCCATTGCTGTAAACTATTACAGGGCAACAGTCAGCTCTGGAATGTGCACTTAATTGCCTGTCTTTTGCAGTGCTACAATAAAACTAAAGGTCTTCCAGACAAACTTAAAGCGGTCATTTGTAACATAGTTCTTTAGATGCGTCTTTGTGTGTGAGTGGGAGACCTATGGCACACTATGGGGTCTCTTACACAACAGTAGCTCCTAAAGATTTTTATGAAGACCGTGAAAAGGCATATTTGAATGCAGATTGCTATCAGGGTGACTTTTTGGTTGTGTGTGTGTGTGAAAGAGAGAAACCGATTTTAAGTACAATGTGACCATGATCTGGCCGTAGATAGAGAAAGCAGGTTTCCACACTTACAACATTGTAAGCGTGCGTTTACATCATGCACATCTTGTCACAATTATTACCCAATGTCTTTTCTGCTGACTTTCAATGATCCAATTCAACAATCCCTCATATTTATGTTTTTGCTGTTGAAGTAAATGTTGAACTTTATTCTCCTGCATCCTATTCTTCTGCGGTCCAGAATGGCAGCACAGCTGAAAGGTTTGTTTGAGCTGCATCCTCTACAGTACAGGCATGAATGTGCATTTCCTTCAGCCTGAGGTTTATTCATTTCACTTTTGGTGTAAAGGGCCTTTACATTTGCCAAAAATAAGACTTTTGCTTTTTTGTTATTAAAAAAAAAACAAACAAACAAGAAAGGCCCTCCCAGATGAGAAAACGTAACACAAAAGTAATGTAATGCATTACTTTCCATAAAAAGTAACTTAGTAACTCAATTAGTTACTTTTTAAAGAAGTAATATTGCAATGCATTACTTTTAAAAGTAACTTTCCCCAACACTGCAAATATTAACGTGTTAAGAAATTTTGGAAAAAAGGCAGCTGAAAGTGAGTGGATGGCTCTTTTATTTTATTTTATTTTATTTTATTTTTTACAGCTATTAAATAGTTCTTCTAAATACTGATCAGAAATCATGACATTAATCAGTTATTTTATTCTAATTAAGAAAATCATCATATTTGGTGGTCTTAAGCAAAGTTTGAAAAACCCTTTATTATGTAAGAATCATTGGAAAATTATCTCTACACCTGAGTTTATAATCCACATAAAAGGGAGGAGATGCACCATGTGTAGGAATATAAATGGTATAAGTTAAAATGGTGAAATGGTAGATGTAGGCGCATTCAGTTAGATGGGAGCTGCACTTGTATGCCTGCCTAGAAAATAGCTATCCTGTGGCATCACTAAAATGGTCGCCAAATGAACTAATCTGTCATATAGGGACTTTGCTTAAAAGCTTTGGGGTAGAGCACGGTCTTATGAAATGAAAAGGCCATGCATCAACACTTTTTAACATCTGCAATCCCTAAAATGTCCTGAAATATTCATAAATGTCTAAATATTAATGAGATGGCTGGAATATCTGCTGGAGCTGGGGTCTATTTTCCCTGCTTCTCCACCATTGTATAAAACCAAGAGGGCTTTATAACAGTATATGTCTACTTAAGCTTTTTTGTATTGGTAACTCTTATACTCAAGAAAACTACTAAAGTTGGAGTAGTTTAACCACTGGACAGAGTTTGATATTTGTCTTTGGCTGGATAAGAAGCATTGTGGACCAGATGTCAGTCCTTTAATCAAAAGTCTGGAAATGTGAGACTTGTATTGCATAACTAAATCTAAATCAATAAATGTTACTTCTGAAAGTAAATTTATAATGTTTTTGCCCGCCCAGGCTACACTCCATCAGCTTGCATTCTATGTAGAAGGAAGGAACCAAGATGGTGGCATGTGTAACACGATGAGTTGAATAATTTATGAGAGCCATTGGCTTGATTGATTTTCTTTGTGTTAATGAGTCTCATTACTGCCCCTATTAGCATCAGTGCTTTGAGTATTTGTTATCTGATCAGCCAGCTTATATGACCCACTTATCCAGGTTGGCATGTAGCTCTAGGTTGTAGATGTTCTTTCATGTTGATTAAATGGATGTTTTAGGATTGACAACTTCTGACCTTTATACAGAATTTGTCTTATATTATACCACAGATTTATTTCATTTTTGTCAATTTATTTATTATTATTTTTGTTTTTGTAAATGGTGGAAAATCCCAACAAAATGATGTTCCTCAGAACACATACGTTTTTGCTATGGTTCCCATCAAGTTCTCTGAACATTTAAAATGTCCAGTTTCTGAAATGTTTTAAAAATTGTGTTCTTTGTTTTGTTTTGTTTTTTGGAATGCAAATATTAAAGGGCACCCAAAAAATGAAAATATGAAAAAAGATTCTGTCATCATTTACTCCCCCTCAAGTTGTTCCAAACCTGTATAATTTTTGTTGTTGTTGTGTTCAACACAAAAGAAGATATTTGGAAGAATGTTTGTACCCAAGCAGATTCCGCCACCCATTGACTACCATAGTATTTTTTTCCTACTATGGTAGTCAATGGGGGGCAAGATCTGCCAACGCTATCTCACGACCAATTCGTACGTATTTTACGAGGTGGCTAATTCATACGAATTTGTACGACCTCACTCGTACGAATTCATACGATATGTCTAAACCCCAGTGACGGGTAGTTTGACGGGTAGCGAGGTTAGGGGTAGGTCATTCGTACGAATTCATACGAAATTGAAAACTCGTAAAATATGTACGATTTAGCAAAAAACGAGCAAATTTGTACGAGTGAGGTATTCATATGCTTTTTGCTAAATTGTAAGTTGCCTAAAACATACAAATTCGTACGAGTGAGGTCGTAAAAAAATTAGCCACGCCGTAAAATACGTACGAATTGGTCATGAGATAGCATTGGCAGATCTTGCCCCCCATTGACTACCATAGTAGGGGAAAAAAAATACTATGGTAGTCAATGGGGGGGGCGGGATCTGCTTGGCTACAAACATTCCTCCTAATCTTCCTTTGTGTACAGCACAACAAAGAAATTTATACAGGTTTGGAACAACTTGAGGTTGAGTAAATGATGACTGAATTTTCATTTTTGGGTGAACTATCCCTTTAAGAATACATTCCATTTTATCAATTTGAAAACATTATGGGAACATTAATTTTGAATGTTCTCGGAACTTTCTGAAACGAGTAGTAATCTTAAAAAAAAACTTTAGGCGAATGTCCAACTAAAATATTTCAGAAATAAAACATTCCTTTTTTGTTCCTTTGTTTTTGTGCTAAAGTTTTGAGAACATTATTAAAGACCAGGGGCCGTATTCACAAAACATCTTATCTTATCACTAAGAGTTATCCTAAATAGCAGTAAAAGTTCTTAGCTAAGAGTTTTCTCTTAAAACCTATTTACAAAGCTGCTGAGACAAACTTTTACTAAGGAATCGACTGAAGTCTTAAGCTAAGAGTAAGGGCGGGATTGACCTTGTTGGTATGGAGTATACACACAGTGATTGGCTGATGGGGGAGGAGTCAGCGATTTAATCATAGAAATATTGTAGAATGAGGTGTCATGTTTCCATATTAAAATAAAGGTTTTAAAATACAAATGTTGCCCCATTCAAATAAATATTTTTTAATAAAAATGTTGCCATAGTCAAAATAAAATGTTGCCATATTGTTGCCATAAAGGTTTTAAAATGTAGGCTAAAAGTGTCACTAATTAGTATATACAGTTAATTGTCCCAAGAGATTGCAGAATTCAAGCGACAAATTATGTTTTATAAACAAAGTTTGGGAGAAACACATTCAAACGGTCTATCAATCAGCACGGGAAGAGGAATATATACACAGACGAGAGCCGACTCGCCCTCGATCCCCTTGGACAGCACACCAAATACGCTTAGCCT
>RJVU01042531.1:289444-307107 GCA_003731715.1 Anabarilius grahami
CAGGTAATCAGACAATATTTATTTATTTGTTAAAGATTTATTTTTGGCGTCTCATCGTAGATTTAAATCTATAAATTAATATGTATTGCATTTATGAAGAAAAGGTTCAGCACCCAAGGCTCTGTCGCGATTGCCTCAATGGTGTACAGTGTCTTTGGGTGGATTAGGACTGTTTGTGATTTGGTCTTAGTGATTTAGGAGTCCTCTTGACTACTCCTAACGTTTCACAGATTTAAGAGCTAGTTTTAGTGCTAAAATGCTTTGTGAAATACTCTTAGAGCAAAAATGTAGGAGTCCTAAAATTAGGACTGACACGCCCATTATTTTTAAGAGTTTCTCCTAAATCGGCAAGTTAGGAGCTACTTTTAGCCTTAAGATGTTTTGTGAGTACGGCCCCAGATAACTGGAATGTTGTATTAATGTTTGTTCATAACTTTGAGACAACCTTTCCAGAATGTTTGCCAAAGTTCTGAGAACGTTGCCTGTTAGAAAAAGTCAGTCCACATTTAGCCCGTGTTTTTGCTAATTTTATAGGTGTACATTCAGCAGATTTCTTATTTTAAAATCCAAAGCACTTAAAAGCTGAACTGTGAGTCTGTTCATCATAAAATATTTAAGTACAGTCACAGTTCTCTAGTGTTGCCAAGGTTCAATATGTGTGTAATTGTTGTGCCACACGGTCATTAAAATTAATTTATTTTTTACAACAGATGCAATAAAGTGATAAGCCAAAGTCAAAGTTCTTAATTTAGTGCAGCAACTTTGTTTTTAGACAAATATTTTGCTGCAGACATTTACAGGTGTTGTTTAATCACCCACCAGTGATGTCTTACACCAATGGTTCAATCTCAAATTAATAGAAATGGACAGTATTCCTGACATTTTTTCTGAAATTGGCAACCCTGTTTTTCCTTTAAAATAATTTCTTGAAAGTCGGCAATACTGATTACTGGTTAGTTAGTCCTTCATGGTTACTTCTGCAGCACACAGCATGACATACACTTAACGATGCATGAATGCTAATGCTAACTTTTATGATATAAAGAAGGCAATATACTGAGTCCACCATTATGGGAGTTAAAGAGTTACAAAATATTAATTTCTGCCACATTATAGTGTTGGCATTTGTATAAGGTGCAATGAAAAAAATCACAGGAAGAGTCTGCTCACTACAAAGACCATATAGGGACATGGTGAAGGGAAAAAAAATAAGATGGGAGGAAAAATTGTCAATGCTTTTGCGTTCTCTCGCACATTTTGAGCCCGAGTTGGCCATAAAGGCTAATGTAATCTGTTGTCCCTGGCCAGTTCTTAAAAGGCAAAGAAACTGAGACAAAATACTGATGAAAATGTTTTTTTAAATGTACCTAAAGGCAGTTGTTGCTGCAGGTAGAGCCACTGGACTCTGTCCTCACAGTAACCTGCTCCAATCTGCATAACAGTGCCTTTCAGTGTGTTAACAAGCGGCCCGGCCAAACCAATCCATCAGGGCGGTCTGGCACATTGAATGGGCCTTTAAAGTAAAGTCTTCTTTTCAGCCAGTCTGGAGGAGGAGAAAAATAGAGGGAAACCCTGCTCCTCAGACATGTACAAAGAGGGCAAGAGAGCATAACAACTGGGTCTTTTCTAGATTAGCATGGTCCTACAGAGCTGCTAAAACACATTCAACTTTAATGGAATGAAATCACTGTATCCACTCCCTGTGTGCTTTGAAGTGCTAACCAGATGCATTTATGTTGCCTGCTAACGCTTATTCCACTCATCAACTAAATGAGCTGGGGTTTTGTTGCTTAGGCAGCCATTTGAGGTTATTTTGACCAAGGATTGATATTTGGGGCCTGTGTAAATAGATGGGCAACACCATTCAAGTGACCATTCAGATTCAAACAGTACTTTTACTGGGGGGTTGGGGAGACTGCATGTATATGTGGTTGCCTTTGATTGGGTGTAATGATAGGGTCGTTTATTTGCCATTGTGGTCACGGAAACGGTGGGGTGGGTCACATGCATGCAAACTGAGGCCCACTGGATACACAAATGAAAGTAACAGCAGGTATTAGAAACTGAGGTTAATCTCTAACTTGAAGCTTAATTATGTAATAAATGTATGTGGCGAGCAGAGCGGGCGAGAGCCGTGAGGGAAGGCGCGAGGCCGGTGACGCGAGAGATAACGAGCTCCACCTGTGAGGCACACCGGCCTTGAGTCTCTCGCAGAGGAAGCTCCGGGAGCATAAAAGGAGGAGCGACGACAGTGAAGGACGAGAGAGGACCAGGCCTGGATATTATTTTATGCTCCCGGAGCTCCTCCGTGAGAGACTCAAGGCCGGTGCGCCTCGCAGGTGGAGCTCATTATCTCTCACGTCACCGGCCTCGCACCGTTCCCTCACGGCTCTCGCCCGCCCTGCTCGCCACAATGTAATATATATATAAATATATATATATAAAACAACATTTATTTGAAGAACGTTTATATAGAAAGTTTTTGCAATGAAAAGGCAATGAAAAGTTTTAACAATGAAAAGGCAATACTTTCTTTTAAAGTTGTGAAAAGTACCAACTTCGGTACCAATCGGTACTGAAATTGAAGCCAATCACAGACATATCCGATCAGCGTGTCAATGACCAATCAGAGGTGTTTACGAATCCGCTCAACAGTGCTCAAAATGTCACTTTTTTTTTCTTTTTTTTTTTTTCTGTACCGACTTGGTATCGAAGTTGGTAATTTTGACAACTCTAGTTTCTTTTTTTTCTTTTCTTTTTTTTTCAATGAAGTGCTCTCTTGCTGAGTAAAAGTATTACATTTCTTTTTTTAAAAAGTATTAAATTTAAATTTCTTTAAATTAATCTTACAGACCCCAAACTTTCTAGTTAAATTCTAATAAAAATATATTTATACATTGTTACAAAAACTTTAAACTTTAAAAATAAATGCTGTTTTTTATTTATTTTATTTACTTTGTTCATCAAAGAATCCTGAATAACATACATCACGGTTTCCACCAAAATATTAAGCAGCACAATAATAAGTATTTCTTGAGCACCAAGTCAGCATATTAAAATGATTTCTGAAGGATCATTTGACACTAAAGACTGGATTAATGATGCTGAAAATTCAGCTTTGCATCACAGGAATGAATTACATTTTAAAATATATACAAATATAAAAAATGTATATAAAATTGTAAATAATGTTTTACAATATTACTGTTTTCACTGTATTTTTGATCAAATAAATGCAGTCCTGGAAAGCATAACAGACTTCTTTCAAAAACATTTTAAAAAAAAATTCACCAAATCATAGACAATATAAAAAATTTAAAAAAAACCCAGTCACGTCTTCACCATTTACATGTTTAGAAATAAAGATACTAATTGAATATACATAAAGAATAAACATTCTGCAATATTTCTTATATTGAGTACACCAAATTTTATTCACTGTGATCATGGTGCACATATTACTTGTAGTTGCTGTTGTATGCTGTGATGTTGCACAGTTGCCTATTAAAACTAGGCATTGGCTAGACAAGATTGATGTAGGGCAGGTCTCATCATCAATGATAGTGTTCATTTATGGAAAAGAGCTTCTCTGGCATGAGGAGTTTCGTATCAAGAGGCTTCCTTTTGTAAAGGTGTATTTGACCATGCATTTGTGTCACAGGAAGAAAAGAACATCTTTAGGGATTGGTTTTATCACACCTTCATATTTTACACCTTCAAAGTAGCAGATGCTCAATGGGGCTGGAGTGGGTGTAATTGGAGAATGTTTTCATTCCTTTGTCTGTGAAGCTGTAGAGCTAATGATTACAGAGGAGTGTGTATGTGTGCCAGCCTTTGGGTACTCCATCTTTACCATAGTGATCTTAGTTTTCAGTACCCCATTATAATGTGTGCGAAAGAAGGAGAAGACATGATGACAGGATGAGGCCTATTACTAGTGTCACATTGCCTTCACTTCTAACTCTTTTCTAACAAATCAGCATGCTTTTATTTGGACCTTTGTTAACTAAATTATGTTTCTGAACAATCTATTATGCAAAACCTCCCAATCAAGTATCCTTCTGATGTAATGCCAGTACTGCTTTAGTCTATTATTTTAAAAGGGTTGCTTTGATGGATTTTTTTTTTCCCGTCATTTACAACAAATAATTATATGTGGCAAAATGACTCAGTCAAATGCCACTCGGCAGACCCTTGTTAAACTCAGAGGATTTTAAAACCTATTAATTATGTATGATGTCATTTTTGGGATAGTTGCTTGTTATGCAGGTAGGCTACAGTACATCCAAATGCAATGGCTCATATGCTCTCATTATTCAGTTTTTGTTTTGTTTTGTTGTTTTTTTTTAGCAGAGAGAGATTTAAAGTTTAACCTAACGAAAAACAGTTTTGATGAAGCGACTTTCTGTCCTTTTTTAACTTTTAGTCCTCTCTCATCTTTTAACGCTGGTGGCTCAGTGATTACTCTCATCAGTGAAAGATGTATTTCAGTCATGGGTCAACATCATGCTCTAAGAGGAAACAGCTGGATTTCTTTCCATTAACATTATGCAGATTACTCCTTTTAAGTTTCTTATAGTTCACTGTCAACATGCCACACCACAGTCTGGATCTGACAACAGTCCTTATCATGTCAAGAGGCCTGGGACCAGGGTCCTGTTTACACTTGGTGCTAGCATGTCTCAAATGTGTCTCCTATTACTTTAGTGTGTTGCTGAATGCTGATAAAGGAAAAACATGATAGATAGATAATAGATGGACAGATAGGCAGATCGATGGATGGACAGATAAGCAGATAGACAGGTGGATAGTTAAGGGGATAGACGGACGGATAGATGGACAGACAGACAGGTAAGTGGACGGACAGACAGACGGATGGATGGATGGATGGATGGAAGGATGGATGGATGGAAGGAACNAACCTGATCTTAGACGATGGATGGATGGATGGATGGATGGAAAGAACCTGATCTTAGACGATGGATGGATGGATGGATGGAAAGAACCTGATCATAGATGATGGATGGATGGATGGGTGTGTGGGGGGATGGAAAGAACCCGATCTTAGATGATGGATGGATGGATGGATAGAAAGAACTTGATCATAGATGATGGATGGATGGATGGATGGATGTGTGGGTGGATGGATGGATGGATGGATGGATGGAAAAAACCTGATCATAGACGGATGGATGGATGGAAATAACCTGATGATTGATAGATAGATAGATAGATCAAATGACTAGAACAGAACACTGTTTGGATAAAGAGATGTGAAACTGGATGATCAATGTGGCATGAAATTAAATGGATGAAATGAGGTATTCTACTGCAAAGACTAGTGATGTGTGCAAACAGAAGGCAGCAGTGCAGTTGGTGGAAGAGATCAGAGATTATAGCTGGCAGAGAGCTGTGCCTGTGTGTGTCTGTCTGGATGAGAAAAAAGGTAAAGCCATTCTCTTTCTGTCCCTGAGCTCAGGGTCAGTTGTCTGCTTGGTCTGACCAGACCAGCTGCAGCTGCTAAACACCCAGATCATGTCTTCATCACCTCAGCCAATTTAATAACACAAGAGCCTCAAAGTGCCACTGGAATCCACACCCAGTTAAGTGATAGAATAAAAGCATGGAATGCATGCATATCAAATGCTACATTAAAATGCATTTAGTCCATATTTGGCCTTTTTTGTCTTACATCTCCTGCAGCTGGCACTAAAGGCCCAACTCTGAAAGGTCTTTAAATTAGCTCTTACTTTCCCCTCAATACTTTTGTATCGAATGACAAAGTGTTATTTTATGTTACTGGATCACAATTAGATAGGGGTTCAAACCTTGAATTGGAGAACAACTGCACACTCTCTTAAGCATATGCTCCTACGCTTAAGAGAGTGTGCAGTTGTTCTCCTTCAACTCTAGTTTTTTCACTCAACTTGCACCTCCAAAGGTGTGTGTCTGCTTTGCCTTACTCAATCATTGAATGCCATGAAATTGTGCCATGCAAACATAATATCAGCTGCCATAAATGAACTGTTTTAGTAGTAACTCCAGAAACTCATAACCTCAATGCCCTGACGTCTTCAAACTGTTTTAAAAAGAAGAGGAGATGCTACACAATGGTAAACATGCCCCCGTCCCAACTATTTTGAGACCTGTAGCAGGCATCAACTTTTAAATGAGCTCATTTTGTGCATAAAATTGTAAAATTTCTCAGTTTAAACATTTGTTATGTTATCAATGTTCAGTTGTGAATAAAATATTGGCTCAAGTGATTTGAAAGTCTTTTAGTTTTCATTTTATTCATATTTAAAAACGTCCCAACATTTCCGGAATTCAGGTTGTATAAATCTGATCAGTCCTGTGTGTGTATATATACAGTGCTCAGCGTAAACGAGTACACTCCCTTTGAAAAGTAACATTTTAAATAATATCTCAATGAACACAAAAAAGCTAAGTTTTAGACTACAAATGTCTAATTTAACAAGAATTCAACCACAGGTGAGTCTAATTATTCATTACACAGGTGTCCAGCAGACAGGTGACTATAAAAGGGTGTTAAAACCCCTTCCCATTTCATGCTGTCAGCAATGGCACCACATGGAAGAGAAATGTCAAAGAAAATAGTTTCTTTACACCAGAAAGGTGAAGGCTACAAGAATATCAGCAAAGCTTTACTTATCAGTCAGAATACTGTAGCAAAAGTGGTACCAAAATGTAAAAAAGATGGAACTGCAACCATCTCACAGAGATGTCCAGGTCGTTCACGGAAGTTAACACCTCGACAGGAGCGTCTTCTGATGAGAAGGGTTGAAGAAAATCAGCATGCAAGTTCACTGCAGTTATCTAAAGAAGTAGAAAGCCAAACTGGGGTGACTATTTCCCATGACACAATACTGCGTACACTGCAGAGAAATGGCATGCATGGGTGCCGTCCACGAAAGAAACCTCTCCTAAAGCCCAGGCACAAAAAAGCCCGCCTAGAGTTTGCCAGGGCCCATGCTGACAAAGATGAAGACTATTGGGACTCTATACTCTGGAGTGATGAGACCAAGATAAATGTTTTTGGAACTGATGGCTTCAAAACTGTATGGCGTCGCAAAGGTGAGGAATGCAAAGACGAATGCATGCTGCCTACAGTGAAACATTGTGGTGGCAGTGTCCTTATATGGGGCTGCATGAGTGCTGCTGGTGTCGGGGAGCTGCATTTCATTGATGGCATCATGAATTCACAGATGTACTGCTCTACACTGAAAGAGAAGATGCTACCATCACTCCGTGCCCTTGGTCGTCATGCACTTTTCCAACATGGCAATGATCCTAAACACACATCTAAGGTCACTGTTGGATTTCTGAAGAAGAACAGGGTGAAAGTGATTCAGTGGCTCCTGTTCTGAACCCAATCGAACACCTATGGGGAATTCTGAAGAGACAAGTTGAGCATCACTCTCCATCCAGCATCCAGTCTTTAAAAGAGGTCATTCTTGAAGAATGGAAAAAGATAGATGTTGCAAAATGTCGCCAACTTGTTCATTCCATGCCTAGAAGACTTGGTGCTGTCATTGAGGCCGTACAAAGTACTAGATATAGTAGTTTGTGTTGTGGGGTGTACTCATTTTTGCATCACCCTAATTTGAGTACAACTGAAAATTTTGTTCTCTAAGTTATATTATTAACCTTACTTTCATGTTATAAGTTAAACAGATGTTATATTAAACTTAGTCTTGTTTTGGAAATTGTTATTGTGTTCATTGAGAGGGGTGCAGTGATGGTTGACTTTCTACAACTTTCTCCCATCTCCCGACTGCATCTCTGGAGCTCAGCCACAGTGATCTTTGGGTTCTTCTTTACCTCTCTCACCAAGGCTCTTCTCCCCCTATAGCTCAGTTTGGCCGGACGGCCAGCTCTAGGAAGGGTTCTGGTTGTCCCAAACGTCTTCCATTTAAGGATTATGGAGGCCACTGTGCTCTTAGGAACCTTAAGTGCAGCAGAATTTTTTTTGTAACCTTGGCCAGATCTGTGCCTTGCCACAATTCTGTCTCTGAGCTCTTCAGGCAGTTCCTTTGACCTCATGATTCTCATTTGCTCTGACATGCACTGTGAGCTGTAAGCCACACACCTGTCTTATATAGACAGGTGTGTGGCTTTCCTAATCAAGTCCAATCAGTATAATCAAACAAAGCTGGACTCAAATGAAGGTGTAGAACCATCTCAAGGATGATCAGAAGAAATGGACAGCACCTGAGTTAAATATATGAGTGTCACAGCAAAGGGTCTGAATACTTAGCACCATGTGATATTTCAGTTTACATTTTTTAATAAATCTGCAAAAATGTCAACAATTCTGTGTTTTTCTGTCAATATGGGGTGCTGTGTGTACATTAATGAGGAAAAAAAATGAACTTAAATGATTTTAGCAAATGGCTGTAATATAACAAAGAGTGAAAAATTTAAGGGGGTCTGAATACTTTCCGTACCCACTGTATATATAAATATATACTGTATATTATATATTATATTAGTGTTAGTATTAGGGCTGTGTACCATCAGTTTCTGGCTCCGCCGAACATCGTTTCTTGGTTGTAGGCTCTTGTCTTTATAGTGATCCATCTCAAGGTGGAGAGCATAAATGGCTGTAGGCGCTGTGGCTCTGCGACACTGCTGATCTGTAACACTGGGAATGAAAGGCTCTTTGACTGCACTCAGGATAGGCTTTATCCTTGTGTCTCCAGTGTCCCAAGGACGTCAACTGTGAAGTGTGCCCAGCAGGGCTATGTTTATTGTAGTATGTTGTTATTATACACACACACATTCACACACACACACACTAAAACAGCTTGAGAACCGCAGATATCAGCATGGCTTCACTTCTTCCCTGCATCACTTCAAACTGTCCTTTGATTCAGTTATTTCTCTACTCTCTCACTTTGTCATCTGTCTCTCACTTACATGGAGAACTTTTACACCTTCTCTTCAGCAGTGTGGGTAGTTCTTGAGGCTGCAAATTAAAACTTTTATTGATCTCAACTTCTTCTGGCTCTTTTCGAAATCATCCTGTTTTTTCATCCTTTTCCCCTCCTGACCTCTCAAATGGCTGTCATTCATTAAAAATGGCATCTGTTCTGTGAATGAGCTTTAAATGGATGCATGTGACTAATTCTGATGAAATCCCACTGGAAAAACACGATTTTTATCATGAATGTGAGGTCAGGGCCAAAATACTAGTTGAGAAATGAAAGTGGTATGACAGAATTGAAAGGTTATCCTTCAAACATTAAAAACATTATTTTATTAAAATGTCTTGTTGAAAACTGCGCTTAGCTTAACTGTATTTTAGTTAGGAGGATTAAAAAGCTGCTAATTACAATGCATATATTAAAAGCATAAATATAATATTTATAGTATGTAAATGTACATTATATAAAAATAAGTATGAAAGGAATTTCATTAGTACTTAATAATATACAATAATATAACAATATTATAATCAAGTCTCAATGTAAACACACGTTTCTGATACAAAATTGATTGCACCTAGTTTAATTAAAAAAATATCATGATTGCCCTAAAGTCTTCACTTTTAAATTGATGAACAGAAGGTGGTTGTTCTTGAAATCCTTGGTTGCTGTAGGTTTATTGTGTCAACAGAGGGCACTATTGTACTTGTTTAGTCCATTCGAAGCACATGTTTAAAACTTGATGGACTTGATGTTATTTGAGTGTTAGAGCCAACATCAGCATTTATTTAAAATCAGTTTTGTTTTAATACAGATGGACTGACAGTTACCTGATCATACATATCTGTAGTTACCACTTTAGTTGTCTTTGTAAACATGAATATATATGTTCTAAGCAAAGGTAGAGGGTGATTGCTCAGATATGTCTGACTATAAACGTCTGTGTCCGTATGTGACAGAATAAAACTCAGCCTTAGAAGGTGAGGAGAGAATTAATATGAAATTCAATCTCATCCTCTGCATTACTGTATGTTAAAGAAACAGAGTTCCAACTTCCTGTGATCACAGACCAGGCACTCTTGAGTCTAACTTGCACATATACACACACACAAATGCAAAATAGGCAGTTTTTACTCTCATGCACATTATTTTCCATTCTATATTTAATTCTACAGTATACATTTTTTTTTAATTTTTTTTTTATATTTTATTCTTATATTTTTATTGTTTACTTTTATTTAATTCCTTCATAGCTATAGTTATGTATATTCTCATCTGTGTTGTATTCTTTAATAATTGCACTGTCCATGGAGCGGACCTGACTCTCATTTCACTGCTGGTTATATATGCTCTATATAATTGTGCATGTGACAAATAAACTCTTGAATCTTGAATCTTGTATTAGTGATGTATGTCCCTAATATGCATGTTAGCAGAGGTGTAAAGAGTACCTGAATACTAAACTTGAGTTAAAGTATAGATACCTATACAGCAAAAATGACTCCATTACAAGTTAAGTCACCAATTACAATACAACTTGAGTAAAAGTCTTAAGTACTGTTAAAATCAGATACTCTAAGTATTTTAGTCGTACTCGGTGTAGGCTTACAGATGCACTATCATCGATGCCTAAGAGACATGCCCGTGAAGAACAAGAAACAGCTGAGTTTTGAGGAGAACAATCACGTGTTTATTTTCTAATATTTAAAATAAAACTGAGCACCCCAATATTGCAATAAATCAAGGTCAACACAACAGAGTCTTAAACATCTACAAACACTTAAAGGTGCCCTAGAATTAAAAATTTAATTTACCTTGGCATAGTTGAATTACAAGAGTTCAGTACATGGACATGAATGAATGAATGAATGAATGAATGAATGAATGAATGAATGAATGAATGAATGAATGAATGAATGAATGAATGAATGAATGAATGAATGAAGGAATGAAGGAATGAATGAATGAATGAAGGAAGGAAGGAAGGAAGGAAGCATTTATATAGCACTTTCCTATGTACACCTGTACACCCAAAGCGCTTTACAATCATATCAGGGGTCTCTCCTCATCCACCACCAGTGTGCAGCATCCACTTGGATGATGCGACGGCAGCCACAGTACAATGGCGCCAGTGCGCTCACCACACACCAGCTGTAGGTGGAGAGGATAGAAAGTGAAAGAGCCAATTTAAATGGATGGGGATTATTAGGAGGCCATGATTGGTAAGGGCCTATGGAGGGATTTTGGCCAGGACACCGGGGTTACACCCAAAAATGACATACAGTGAGTCTCAAACACCATTGTTTCCTCCTTCTTATATAAATCTCATTTGTTTAAAAGACCTCCGAAGAACAGGCGAATCTCAACATAACACCGACTGTTACATAACAGTCGGGATCATTAATATGTACGCCCCCAATATTTGCATATGCCAGCTCATGTTCAAGGCATTACACAAGGCAGTATTAAAGTCTGGAGCTGCACAGCCGAATCAACAGACTTCATGCAGGTAAGCAAGTAAGGACAACAGCGAAAAATAGCAGATGGAGCAATAATAACTGACATGATCCATGATATCATGATATTTTTAGTGATATTTGTAAATTGTCTTTCTAAATGTTTCGTTAGCATGTTGCTAATGTACTGTTAAATGTGGTTAAAGTTACCATCGTTTCTTACTGTATTCACGGAGACAAGACTGTCGTTATTTTCATTTTTTAAACACTTGCAGTCTGTATAATTCATAAACACAACTTCATTCTTTATAAATCTCTCCAACAGTGTGTAATGTTAGCTTTAACCACGGAGCACCATCAAACTCATTCAGAATCAAATGTAAACATCCAAATAAATACCATACTTACACGATTTGACATGCTGCATGACGAAAACTTTGTAAAGATCCATTTTGAGGGTTATATTAGCTGTGTGAACTTTGTTTATGCTGTTTAAGGCAAGCGCGAGCTCTTGGGGCGTGGAGCACGAGAATTTAAAGGGGCCGCAGCCTAAATCGGCTCATATTTAATGATGCCCCAAAATAGGCAGTTTAAAAAAATGAATAAAAAAAATCTATGGGGTATTTTGAGCTGAAACTTCACAGACACATTCAGTGGACACCTTAGACTTATATTACATCTTTTGAAAACACGTTCTACGGCACCTTTAAGCCTCAAGTTAAGCTCAAGTACTCAAAAAGGGCTTACAGTAAACCAATATCCTAAGCCTGCTGCTTGCACTGTACGTCCTTGTCCTCATCTCATATATAAAACACCTGCGATTCACAACTACCTGCTAATGCATTCGCATTCACATAAAGTAGCCTTGTTGACAAGTTTGGGTGACGAAGGGCAAAACACTCAAGATATACTACCTTCAATGCGCTGTAGACGGCACTATCACTTCTTTTGTAGTAAATAAACTGCTGCGGAAAAAGTGCATTACTTATCACAAATGTATTGGAGTAAAGAGTACATATACTTATTCAAACATGTAGTCAAGTAGAGAGCAAGAGTAAAAAGTAGAGAGTACTTAAGTACAGTAACTAATTACATTTACTCAAATACTTTACACCACTGAGTGCATGTGTATGTTTCTGGATTGCTCAGTGTTTCATGGATGACAGGGATGCAGTGATGGCCTTTCTGCCACTGCTTATCATTCTAACTAAAAGGAAAGCACAGGAAATGGCTCTTAATAAGATAACTGAAGCAGTTCCAACTTCCTGTGATCACAGACCAGGCACTCTTGAGTCTAACTTGCACATATACACACACTCAAATGCAATTTTTGCCTTTTATCTGAACAGAAAAGAGATTAATACTGTACACAAATGACTTTATTATTCCTAATAAATCAGAAACTGTAAATGCACATTACCCCCCTTTGAGAAATACATCAGTAAAACATATTTTTTTTAAAGAAAATATTTAAATCTTACAATAAGGGCTCATGACATGGAGGTGAGTAAATTATCAGGAAATTTTTATTCTGGAGTGAACTAATCCTTTAACATCAGTTGATGCATTAGTTAACATGAACTAACTATGAGCAATATATTTTTACAGCATTTATTAACCTTTGTTAATTTTAGTTAATACAGTTGTGCACTTTATGTTCATGTTAGTTCAGTGCTTTAAAGCTGTTGTCCGTAACTTTTTTTTTGTTGTTAAAAATGATACAAAATCAATTTGAGCATGTATTTAACCAGCCAATGTTCAAAACTATCTCCGTACCTTAGCCCGATTCACAACGGTATAAGCTTGAAATAACGTTTTATAATTCAAATGGTACTAGTGGGTTTCATTCGTCTTTGCATTTTGCGTCAATAATTAAACTTTCATTTTGATGGTGGATTGTAATCCAGAAAGGTCCAAATGACAATCATCCGTGACAACTGGACATTCACCCGTAGTCAAAAGCAAAAGTCTTCGGGCCACCATTGGCAGTGCGATTTATTGGTCAGTTGGTCAGAACAAAAGTGGCAGACATGTTACTTACTTGTTCAGATGACGTTTTCCGGTGAAAATTCTTATTTTGGTCATACTTCCAAGATTTAGAATCCGTGATTCTGAAGTACAGTATCCACACTGATGCGGTAACTGACAGCAAACATTAGATTCATCCGTGCTGAGAAGCCGTGCCGATGCACAACCCACGTAAAGATGATAATTCTGCAAATAACTGCAATTGCAGGTTTCAAACAGAGATGGCGACGGAGGCAAAACTTATGGACTGCAGCTTTAACTAATGTTAACAATTACAACTTTAGATTTTAAAAATGTATTAGTAAATGTAGAAATTAACATCTAAATAAGTTTAATAATGTTGTAGAAGTATTGTTTGTTTATTCATCTTAACTAGTTAAACTAATGTTAACAAACAAAACCTTATTGTAAAGTGTTACCTAAATCATTTTAGACAATTGGATGGAATACGCCAAAACATTTGTGAATTTACCTTATTTAGCCAACATTAGCTAAGTAGAAGAAACTGTTTCTCAAGTGCAGTATTATAAGGTGTTTTTGTATGAAGGTCAGAAACATAAATGTAAATGTAAGAAGCGGCTTTCATTTAAAATGCTGCCTTTTTCTTAGTGAGTCATATAAAGAGAAATGTTTCTAGGCTCCAGTTTCCAGGGTGATGGTACTATTCACACTCTTTTGGTGCCGTGACAACCACACTAGAAGGCAGACGAATGAGGGTGAGAGTGGTCAAAAATCAAACACGACACCCCCAGAGACATGAACAAACACAATCTGAGGAGGATTCAGTCTTCTTCAGTTTCATCTCTCTAAGTTTTTGACAGATCTCTACAGCTGCTTTGTAGATAAGCTGAGTTTTAAACCCAAAAACCGAGAGAAATTGTGAAAAAGTCTCATACCGTTCTTATCATCCGTGACAGTCCTGTTTGTTTGAAGTCCAAAATAATTATTTCTACATTAGGACAATGAGCCAATGAAAAGTTTTAAGCGGAACAATCCGCCTTCCCTTGTTCGTGCTTTGAGTCTCCAGCTGTTGAGATCTGACATCCCCACCCAAACATACAACAGCCACAGGGAGTGTAAAATCAAAACCAGACGTGGCTTCTTTCCATGGATTTTATGATAGATTATTGTAATGTAAACAAATGTGTGCGAGGATCATTTCAAAGGAATCCAAGATACAAGAGAATACAGATAGCCTTCACTTGGTGACCTAAGGTGAGTCTTAGATTTGGCAGTTTTGCGAGCACGTACCCCAGAAACACGAAACTGGAGTCACCCCAGTACGAGGTCGAGCAATTTTCAAAGGCTGAAAGGCATTCATCTCTTGATATGATATCCTTGTAGCTCCAGCAAAGTGCAAAAGTTGCTGATTTTGAACTTGAAAGCATTCAAATTTGTTTTGACTGGTCATGTGATATTTAACACCATCCTGCTGATGACATCACATAGCAGTAAGTCAAGACAGGTTGAAAATGACAGAATCCCACTTTATAATAAGCGTCTTTAACTGCTTTGAATCAGTTATTGTGCACATACATGTTTTATATTGTTCTAATATAAAAAAAAAACCTGCATGTAATTACATCTATAATAAATTTCTGTAATTACATCTAAATACACTGTTGACCCTTGTATTACCCCTTAACCCACCTTTAAACCAAATCATACCATCAAACCTGTTCCTAACTTACTCGTATACCACCTCAATAGCAGGAAAAGTGTTTTGCAATAGAACATGAACAAAATAAGTACATTGTACTTAACGTTTTTATGTAAGTACATAGTAGTTAAAGACACCTAATATAAAGTGTGACCAATTATAGTGATTTTTGTTGAGAAAATTTGAGAAAGTGAAGCCAAGCAGGCTATTTGTTCAGGAACAGAGAGGGTTAAAGGATTAGTTCACTTTCAAATAAAATTTTCCTGATAATTTACTCACCCCCATGTCATCCAAGATGTTCATGTCTTTCTGTCTTCAGTCGAAAAGAAATTAAGGTTTTTGATGAAAACATTCCAGGATTATTCTTCTTATAGTGGACTTCAATGGCCTCCAAACGGTTGAAGGTCAAAATTACAGTTTCAGTGCAGCTTCAAAGGGCTTTAAATGATACCAGACGAGGAATAAGGGTCTTATTTAGCGAAACGATCGGTCATTTTAGAAAAAAATACAATTGTATATGCTTTATAAACACAAATGATCGCCTTGCACATGCTTCCGCTTTCCGTATTCTTCAAAAAGCTTACTCTGTATGTCCTACGCCTTCCCTATTCTACTTACGGAAAAAAACGTTTGTTCCGTAAGTTTTTTAGAAAATGACAGATTGTTTCGCTAGATAAGACCCTTATTCCTCGTCTGGTATCGTTTAAAGCCCTTTGAAGCTGCACTGAAACTGTAATTATGACCTTCAACCGTTTGGAGGCCAGTGAAGTCCACTATAAGGAGAATAATCCTGGAATGTTTTCATCAAAAACCTTAATTTCTTTTCGACTGAACAAAGAAAGACATGAACATCTTGGATGACATGGGGGTGAGTAAATTATCAGGAAAATTTTATTTGAAAGTGAACTAATCCTTTAANTACAATTGTATATGCTTTATAAACACAAATGATTGCCTTGCACATGCTTCCGCTTTCCGTATTCCTCAAAAAGCTTACGCTGTATGTCCTACGCCTTCCCTATTCTACTTACGGAAAAAAATGTTCGTTCCGTAAGTTTTTTCGAAAATTACCGAACGTTTCGCTAGATAAGACCCTTATTCCTCGTCTGGTATCATTTAAAGCCCTTTAAAGCTGCACTGAAACTGTAATTATGACCTTCAACTGTTTGGAGGCCATTGATGTCCACTATAAGGAGAATAACCCTGGAATGTTTTCATCAAAAACCTTAATTTCTTTTCGACTGAACAAAGAAAGACATGAACATCTTGGATGACATGGGGGTGAGTAAATTATCAGGAAAATTTTATTTGAAAGTGAACTAATCCTTTAATTGTACAAGGGAAAGGCCAACTGTAAACTTCAATTCAGCAATTGGTGTAACTGCATGTTTTATCTTCAGCTGTGCAATATCATGTCTCAAAATGTGCATTTTAGATTCTAAATTGTCAATGAAATCATCTACAATAGAATTTCATTTGAGACCGAAAGTTTTAAAGGGACAGTTCAGATTCAATTTAAAACTCCTGCTTTTGTGTTCCATGGAAAATTAACAGCATACAGAACATCATGAGGGTGAGTAAATGATGACAGACATGTAATTTTTTGATGTACTCTTCCTTAAAGTCTTTGAAGCGTTACTGTGAAACAGCCTTACAAATATGACTCACAGCCCCACATTATTAAAGCATTCCTCTCTCCTGTGCTCCAAGGAAGAACAGCCCTAATGATTCATGGCTACCCTGCACTGTTTAGGAAGAAAGACTAAGCTGGTTTAGAAAGTCAAGAAAGAGAAAAGAAAGAAAAAGATTGAGATAGGAAAGAGAGAGGGGGATGTGATGAAATCATCCTGGCTAGCCTGTATAGTTTTTATCACTGCATTCTTTTTATGGAGTAGATTAAACCAATGCTTATTTCATCAGTGCATCTGTGTCTAATCAGGACAGAGAGCTATTTGTTTCTCTAATAATATGTTTTAAAAGTCCAGCCCTTACTATGTTGATTGGATAAGTGTGTTGTGTGTGGGTTACTTATGCTTTGGGGACATAATTGTCNTGTCCCCAGAAGTTAGCTAAATCTGAAAAAAAAAAAAAAAAAATCCCCTTTGGGGACACATACGAATGGGTATACAGTCTACAATATCAAAACACAGCAAGGTCGACAAACAGTTGCTTTGATAAAACTGGTAATATGTTTTCACCAAAAGCACAGCATTTTGAGCTAAAATGATTAATAAAGTTTATGTTTGTGTGTCAGGGCCTGTTTACACCTGGTCACTTCATGCGTTTTTATTGTATGTATGCATGTATTAATGTGCAAAACCTTTAGAAATTCTAGGTATTAAATGTAATTTGGACTCAGATGAAAAGTGATTGACAGAAGTGGAAGGTAGTAGCACTTTATTTTACAGTCCTGTTTCCCATGTAATTACTATGTACTTATTATTATAGTAATTGCAATAACTGGGTAATAACAAGATACTATCCCTGATCCTACCCCTAAACCTTAGCCTATACCCAGTACATGTAAGTGCACACATACTATAAAATAAAGTGCAAAATAAAGTTAAGTTG
>RJVU01042531.1:307233-349131 GCA_003731715.1 Anabarilius grahami
TTAATTTTTGGACCACACTTTCTGTACAAGTCAGATTGAGGTTCGGATTAGTGTTAGTCATTATACTTAACTTAAACTTCCTTTGTTTTTAAATAAATCTATATCTTCATTGAGATGGCTAATTAAACAAATGTGTTTGTGGGTTTATACTTAGTTATACTTTGGGGACAATTTTGTCCCTAGAAGTTAGCTAAGAATAACAAAACCTCCCTTTAGGGACATTTGGCGCCATTCTCATTTGCAACTAAATACAGCAAGTAATGTTATATGAAATTCTAAAATGTTTCTTGTATCGGTGAATTTAAGGTTTAGGTTAGTTTAATTATCTTTATATACAGTATAACAGCAATAAAAATCTATTCTTAAATGCAAAGTGCAGTAACTATGCCAAGTTTTAACTGAAAAAAAAAAACTCTTTTTTTTTTTTATATGANGTGTTCCATAGTCTAAGAGACCAGATATCACTCATAACTTGGTTTAAAATGTGTAGTTATTGTCTTGCTGTTATTGTGGGATGTATACCAAGATTCTGTCCGATAAGTAGTCTCATTATGACCACTAACCAATAAATAGCCAACCGTAAAACTTCACACTATTGTATCTAAATTAATTTAAATATAAAACACAAAATCAGTCTTTTCAGCCAATATATTTTGCATCATAAGCAGTATGGTTTGTCCTCATTTATAGACAACAACGTCATTTAGTAAACATAAGTGTGTGTTTTTTGTGCATTCCAGCAAGTCCATCGTCTATTATTACAACGATCAACCTGTTTGGCAAAAGGAGAGCCTACTCATGCTCAAACATGTTGAGTGAACCTCTCAACTTCCTTTCTCCTAGCTGCTTTAAAGAAGTACTTCTTTATTTTCTTTGCTTGGCCCTTGAAGGAGCTCTATGCCACTTAATCGTCTTTTTACACTGTGTGCATTTGTCTTTCCTCTACTCTCTTACACAGCAAATAGGTCTGAAATATGGTTCCATGGGGAGTAAGACAGGCATTGGATAAGGATGTGCTCTTGTTTCTCCATCAGATGGCATTTACGCTCTCATCTCTAGTGCAGGTTTTGTGTGTGTGTGTGTGTGCGTATTGTAGACTCAGCAGATGCTGGGTGATCATGCTTTCCTGGCCTGAGGCAAACGCTTACCATGTGCACCATGTGTTTGTGTGTGTGTATGGGTGTAACCATGCTGGTGGATTTGGGTGTAGTCTGCGTGTGCACTGAGGGGCTCCTGTACATTTGCTCGAAGTGTGAAAGTGCGACATCGGTGCCAAGCGTGTGTAACTTCTGTCATGCTGATTATCTAGTCATATGTTGCACAGTCTGCTGGCTGGAATGTCTGGGTACAGTTTGGTTCACTGTGAGTGAAAGGACCTCAGTCAGAAATTATGGCATATACTGTGTGTGTGTGTGTGTGTGTGTGTGTGTGTGTATATATATATATTAGAGCTGCACGATTAATCATATCGCAATCGCAATCGCGATGTCAAGCTTGTGCGATTATATGACGCAAAATGCTGCGATTTTATGAAATAAAATAATAATAATTTAATTAATAAATAAATACATACATGTGTGGACACGACAACCCATTTTCTGAGAGCTGTTTGCCCATTTTATACACCGCTAATAAAAAGAAGAGCAGTCAGTTTCAGTTTAGGCAGTGGCACGTGTGGCGCGCATGGTCATGTCACGGTGTGCAGCGCAGAGAACGCGTAAAGATGGACGCGGAGCAAACGGGACCTCAATGCACTTGGATGGACACATACACGCATTATGTCAATCAAAATACCCCTCTCGGCAAGTATTCTCGTAAACACATTCGGTTATGTCTTAATTGAACGAGGTGAGAATTCGGATGTGTATCTGTCGGATGTGAACGTGCATAGGGTCTTACTCTTAAAGTGACAGAAACCTATAAATACCTGCTGTTGTCTGTCATGTAAATCAAACAACAAAACGCATCTTTAACAAAGATTAATCTATATTAAATTTATACAGTGAACAGTGTCATTATACATTTAATTATTACATTTCTGTGCTTGAAAATTAATACTACAGTTAGACCTTATACTTTATTTGTAACTTTATGTAGTATTTATCTATGCTTGTTGTGATTGGTGTACAGTATTTGTTCTTTTTACAGTCTGTTCACTTGCCTTTAATAATGTATTACTTAGGCTAGTAGTTTATGCTGTGGTATCAGAATAGTTTAAGTAGGCTAAGTAATAAATGCAAAGTTAAGTTGCCCCCTATCCAAATTTTTTTTTGTGCTGATCCGAAAAATGATCCGATCCGTGACGTCATAACCATGATGTGATCCGAACCGTGAGTTTTGCGATCCATTGAACCACTACAGATTAGTAAAGAAACAAACATCTTAAATGGGATTATAACAAGTTTGCAGTAATGCAAAAATGTTATTTAATTTTGTAAAAATATTTTAATTTGAAAACGCTGTGCATTTGTTTGTTTTTGTTGCTATTTTGAGTTGAGAAATACACATTTCAGCATTATCAGTAATCTGTGTGTGCATTTTCATTGAGAACCAAGCAAGATGACTCATGATACTATTTGTTTAGTATATCGCTATCGCATATCGCAATCGCAATATTGACCTCAATAATCGCAATATGACATTTTCCCCAAATCGTGCAGCCCTAATATATATATATATATATGTGTGTGTATATAATTTATACTTTTATTTCATATATTTAGAATTTTACCTAAATTTATCAAAAATACAGTAAAACAATAATATTGTAAAATTATAGAAACCATTTCAATATGCGTATTCTTTCTGAAAAAGTTGTGCTGCTTAATAATTTTGTGGAAACTGTGATTTTTTGTAACATGACTGTCACTTTTGATCAATTGAAAAGTATAAGAAATCTTACTGACCCAGAACCTTAATTTCCAAATATCCAAAACAGTCCAGTGTACAAAAACATTTAGTTGTGAGAATTAGATGTGACCTAGAGTACAACCAATATAATGTGTTCAATTAAATACGACACCAAATTATGCTGCCTTTTGTCTTTTTTTCTTTTGCCTTTGCCTTATTCTCTTTCATCTCACTCTCTGTCCCTTTTTATTTCTCTCTCTCTGCCTCTTGCTGTTAGGTTGCCATAGACTGCAACTTCACCTTGACAACAGTCCCTCCCAATACCTTGTTTGAATTGTAAATGCTAGCACACTTACAAGCTGTGCACCTTTAGTATGAATAATGAATATACACAGCAAGTAGAATATTTGATGTTGTGTGCATGTACTGAAAGTTAACACTCCAATAGTGTACTATTATACCATATCAACATGTGTTGTGGATCAGTAAAATTTAAAACGAATCCGTAGGGTCTTGTATACTGGCCTCATAAAGCGTATCCCCATAATTTGTAAATCAGAGGTGCAAGTTTTTTTAGTGTTTAAAATGGAGAGAAAAATAAGATTTAAAGATTTTGCAATTTCTTCAATGACAGACATTTTCTTCCAAAAGTTAATGCCTAAAGAGTGCTCTTTAAAGTTATCTTTAACTGGGAAAATAGACAAAGTTAAATAATAAAGAGACCTTTCTGCAGTCAGATATTACCATGGTACATGAGGTTCAGATTAAGGGTAAAATTGTGTGAATTAGACATGAATCAAAAGGGGAATTTTCACTTGCAGAGTTTTTGTAGATTCTCCTGTAAGTCCAGGTCATTGTAATGCAGTGACTGTGTTAGCCACTGAGATCTAGTGCATATATTAGCTGAAGGCAATGCACTGTCTGACTTGATTAATGACAGCAGACAATTGACTGTAGAGCCGACGGGCCTTGCTGTGCAAATACAATAGGTCTGCCATAAGGAGACACACACATTCGGAGAGGCCTAGATCCGCTGGGGTTAGTCTTTATAGAGCATTTGTGATCCAGTAAGGGACATTCCATATGGTAAAACTATCTTTGGGGAGGTTTTATGAAATAAATTAATATTGCTCCATTTGTAAAGAGGAAATAGACCGTTATAATGTATTTTCCATATAGCTTTTACTAGTGAAGTGAGAGCTGAGACCTCCGGCTTTGTCTCCTGTCCATTGTGTCATCAAAAATAGTACTCATAATTCTCTCTAGCATGCGGCAGTAAAGCATTCGTAGTCATGAAGTTTCAAAAAGAGGTGATGCAACACTCCATAACAACATCGTGACGATGTTATAATGATGCTATTTCCAAGAAAATTGAATGACACCTTTGTAATGACACATATAATTCTCAGTTTGTCGCGGCTAGATGTTTGCAAATGTGAAAAACCGCTACAATTATGTTTTGAAAATAAAACTCACATTGTCAGAGTGAGATCGCATCTTCTGTTCTTGACTGATCAAAGTTGTGTGTATGTGTCGGTGTTTGTGCAAACTTTAAGGAGGCTTCGACATCAGGCTTTGATAGGACTAGAGTTTGAAATCCTTTAGATCATACTTCATCTCTGACAGCAAAATGCTCAGCTATTTTTGGAAACCGAAACGCAGTCATCCTCGTATATCTTCAAAGACCTGCTCATTATTGATGTACCACAAATGATGCTGAGTAATATATTTGTATTAATCTCCATAAAGTGTTGCTAAAAAAGAAGTAGCTGTGATTCATCGTGTAATTTGCATAGGAGACTGATTTTATCACCATTAAGGACATAATATGGGATTATACTTCTGTTTGATGAGAAATGTTTGTGGATTTGATAAATAAAATGACATTTTAGAAAGATACTTTTTTTTAAAGAGATTTAGGAGTGTGCTAGCATACGCACTACTGTTCAAAATTTGGGATCAGTATTTTTTATTTTTTTTTAAACAATATTATTTTATTTAGCATGGGAACTGATCAAACAGAAATCTTTTGTAACGTAACATATAAATGTCTTTAATATGTTAAATAAATAATAATATTATGGGGGGGGGGGATTATCACAGTTTCCACAAAAACATATTTAGCAGCACAAATGTTTTCAGCGTTGATAATAATAATAAGTGTTTCTTGCACACTTCATCACCAATCAAATTTTAATATGTAGAATGATCTCTGAATGATCATGTGACTCTGAAGACTGGAGTAATGGCTTCTGAAAAAGCTTTGTCATCACATGAATAAATTACGTTTAATAATATATTGAAATATAAAACATTGTGATAATCAGTGTAGGGGTAATGCATTTCAAGTAACTTGAGTTACATAAGCAGATTACGTTTTCCAAGTAACTAATAAAGTAACGCATTACTTTTAAATTTACAACTCAATATCGGAATTACTTTTTCAAATAAGTAACGCAAGTTACTTTGATTTCCCATTTATTGACAGATCTCCTGTCCGCATGTTGAGAGAAATCGTGAACTCATTTGTGTTTCATTCTTTGTTTTTATTTTTGAAGAGTGCTGAACTTTCTTATCTGAGTTGCGCCCTCTACTGTACAGGAATGGTGTGAAAGGGTCTTTACATTTGCCAAAAATAGAATAACTCTTTTGTTATTAGAAAACAAACAAGCAAGCTTAGCCTAGATGAGAAAACGTAATGCAAAAGTAACATAATGCATTACTTTCCATAAAAGTAACTAAGTAACGCAATAGTGTAATGCATTACTTTTAAAAGTAACTTTCCCCAACACTAGTGATAATATTGTACATGGACAACAGACATGGACTAAAATCAGATTGGAAAAGTCAGTGATAAAGTTGAGTTATTTTTAGCATTATGGGGTATAAAATATAATTAACTCAGCATAAAAAATAACAGAAGTCAATGAAAAGTCACCACCATGACACGTTTGTGAGCTACTGAGTGTGTTATGAGCTCTTTGATAAGGGCTTTGCTTGACTGCTTGACTCAACATTTACATAGTTCAGTTTAATCCTTAATGACCATCTGTTGTTTGACCTACTCCTGTGTGGCGAGGAGACTAGTAGAAACACACACATATTAGCAGGACTGTCTCATTTGGCATGTGCAGGGCATTGTGTCATTAGCAGATCCCAGCTAAGTGTCATGTTTCAGGTTAATAAGGTTAGAGACTTTGAAACACTTCAATAATTAATGTTCAGAGCAATTAATTCCGTTCTGTATTCATGTTCTGGGATCAATACATTTCCATCCTTTTTCATTAATTACCTCATCCAAGCATTTTTTCAGTTTACTTTGCTAGCTAACACACAGCACTCTAGGTTTTTTTTTGTTAGAATTAGTTTATCTGAAGATTCATCAGATTCAGCTATAAAAGTTTTATTTTATGTAACTGATTTATGATTGGTGCAAAAGTAATTTTACCCGCTTGCTCATGTTGCCATGACAGTGGATCCAAACCAACCGCAAAGGTCGAGCCGAACTTGAATTAAGCTGACAGTCTCCTGCCATAACCACTGCTGATTGCTCTACCTATTCATTGCAATCAGTTTCCCCCTTGATGACTTGATTTGCTTTATTCAATCAGATCCCTCTGCTCTCTGTTCAAGCACATGACTTGAGTCATGTCTGACATTAGCAGTTCTTATATCTGCAAGAGAAGGTGAAGGAAAAATATGAAAATAAAATGTTCACTACCATAGAAATGTTAAATTAATGTTTTTGAAAGAAGTCTCTTATGCTTACAAAGGCTGCATTTATTTGATCAAAATACAGTAAAAATAGTAATATTGTGAAATATTATTACACTAATGTAATTTTTAAAATAATTGTTTTCTATTTTAGCATTTATTAAAGTATTTATTCCTGTGATGCAAAGCTGAATTTTCAGCATCATTACTCCAGTCTTCAGTGTCACATGATCCTTCAGAAATCATTCTAACATGCTGATTTGGTGCTCAAGAAACATTTCTTACAACCCCGTTTCCAGAACTGTTGGGACATTTTGTAAAATGCAATAAAATCAAAAATCTGTGATTTGTTAATTCTCTTAAACCTTTATTTAACTGACAAAGGTACAACTGACTAACTTAATTGTTTTTGTAAATATAAACAAGTTTTGATTTTGATGGCTGCAGCACACTCCAAAAAAATTGGTACAGAGGCTAAATTAAAGTGAAAAGATTATAGAATATCCAAGTTAAACAGTTTTGAAACAGTCCACAATGCATGTGAATTGGTAATAGGTTGCGGTATAGAGGAACATCGACCAAAGGCTCAGTCTTTGCAAGCGAATGCAAGCATGGCTCATCACTTTGTGCCAAATTTCGTGAGAGAATTGTCAAAAAATTCAAAAAATCACATTTCCAATGCAAGATTGCAAAGAATTTTGGTCTTTCTCCATCTACCATACATAAAATAGCGTAAAGATTCAGGGAATCCATAGAAATCTCATTCTGCGTAGGGCAAACCTCTGAATGTGTGTGACCTTCGAGCCCTCAGATGACATTGCATGAGAAACTGTCATGTTACTGCATTAAATATAGCCACAAGGGCTCAGAAGTACTTTGGAAAACTGTTATCACTTAAGAGTCTGCCGCTGCATTAAGAAATGCAACGTTTGTCATGATATGGGGGTTTATCAGTGCAAACAGCATAGGTGACTCGCATATGTGTGAGCAAAGTTTTGTATCATGTTAATGAAGTTTAATCAGTAAAATCTGAGGTTTAAGGAATTTTACCTCTGTTATAAATGTCTGCCATGGCAGTTTCACAGTTATTTTACACAATTTTTAAATGAAAAATGTGAGGTAATCCATTTCTCTGGTCATTTAATGAACTATAGAGAAAAATGTGGCTTATTCTTTTTATTTTCTTACTCTCTTTTTCTCTCTCCATTTCTCTTAAAGGGTTAGTTCACCCAAAAATGAAAATGTAATTTATTACTCACCTTCATGTCGTTCTACACTACTAAGACCTTCGTTCATCTTCGGAACACAAATTAAGATATTTTTGATTAAATCTGATGGCTCAGCGAGGCCTGCATAGACAGCAATGGTGCCTCTCTCAAGATTCATAAAGGTACTAAAAACATATTTAAATCTGTTCATGTGAGTACATTGGTTCTACCTTAATATTATAAACCAATGAGAATATTTTTTGTGCGCCAAAAAAACAAAACAACGACTTTTTAACAATGTCTAGTGATGGCCGATTTCATAACACTGCTTCTTGAAGCTTCGGAGCTTTACGAATCAAATCAGTGGATCAGAGCGCCAAAGTCATGTGATTTCAGCAGTTTGGCGGTTTGGTACGCAATCCAAATCACTGATTCGACTCAAAAGATTCATAACGCTCTGAAGCAGTGTTTTGAAATCGGCCATCACTAGATATTGTTAAAAGTCGTTTTTGAGGGTTTTTTTGGCGCACAAAAAATATTCTCGTTGCTTTATAATAAGATAGAACCACTGAACTCACATGAACTGATTTAAATATGTTTTTAGTACCTTTATGGATCTTGAGAGAGGAAATGTCATTGCTGTCTATGCAGGCCTCACTGAGCCATCTGATTTAATCAAAAATATCTTAATTTGTGTTCCGAAGATGAACGAAGGTCTTACAGGTGTGGAACGACATGAGGGTGAGTAATAAATGACATTATTTTAATTTTTGGGTGAACTAACCCTTTAAGGACCCCCACCACTTTTCTCCCCCTCACCAAGCACTATATAAAAGACTTTAGACAGGCTCCTTCTTGAACACAATGCAGGAGCCTGGAAGCCAAGCTCACTTTTTCTTGGCTGTCTTCCCCGGTGTTCAAATTTGCATAGAAATAATAATGAATTGAAAACCAGTCCGGCTAATGTTTCAAATCAAATTAGGTCACTGAGCGCAGTCCCACCAGGCCTGGAGGTCTCCTTTCTTAATTATGAGCATAGTTCAAATCTCTGAAACGAGGAGTATCTGAGAGTTTGGCAGTGGATACTGAAACACTTTGTGATTTGTGTTGGACTTGACACATCTCCCATATGGTATGGTAGTACATGCCAGAAAATGTGCTCCTGTGAGAGGTACATATATTCTTCACCTCTGTTGAAGCATTATTGCTTTGCACAGAACCACCAACGAAAACAGTTTTTCTGGGAATGATATGCACGCATGCTGTTGATGTAAGGCTTCTTGGATAAATTATTATGAGTTTGCGTGTTCTCTCTTTCTGCTACCAACTGCCTCTCATTCGTTCTCTCTTCTCCATTCGGTCCCTCTGTAGACTTGTTCTACATTTAAGCTGAGACATTCTGTTTAAGCCTGTTATCCAAGAGAGTGATGTACATTTTTGATCTGTGGGTTATAATCAGATAGTATTCTGAGCTTCACACCAAGCAGATTGTTTTTACTTTATTAAAAGTCACATCTTATTAGACCAACTTACTACTTCTTTTGCGGTTGACTTCTGAGGATCTCTTTGAAGTGGAGCAAACTTGCCCACCCAGTCAAGAGCACAAGTGGTTTGTATTTCATTTTGAATCATTTTTAAAAGTTGGTGGTAAGGTAAACAACAACAAAAAAATTGTCCATGTGCCTAAACCTTTTTTTTTTTTTCTCCAATTATTTTTAAAGTTTGGTGCCCTTGTATATTTTTCAGCTTTAACTTTAGTTTGTTACCTCAAAATATAAAGAAAAAAATGTGTTTGTGACAGTGTACATTAACAATTTTTTGACTGATATAGCATATTGAGTGAGTCTAGGGACACTTGTAATATCCAAAATTACTTTGCAAACAAACAAGAAAGATAATACTTATTCCATTCAGTAAAGTTTAAGCTTTTTTCCACTATTTTTCTAATGTTTTTCCCCTATATTTCTAAATTATATTTATTTTATTTCTAGGTTATATATTTATTTTATTTATTTTATAACATTTACTGGTAGGTGACTTTTAAAAGTAATACATTGCAATATTGCGTTACTCCCTAAAAAGTAACAAATTGCATTATTTGGTTACTTTTTATGGAAAGTAGTGTTTTGTTACTTGTGCATTACTTTTTCCCAATCCAGCCAGGCTTTCTGTTTTTGTTTTTTAGCAAACAAACAGAAAGTTTCTGGCAAATGTAAAAATTACAAAAGTGAAATGAATAAGCCTCAAGCTGAAGGAAATTCAAATTCACGCCTGTACAGGAGAGGGTGCAGCTCAGACAAACCTTTCAGCGGTGCTGCCATTATGGATTGCAGAAGAATAGGAGTTCAACACTCTTACTTAAGCAATAATATTTTGTTGTAAATATAAAAGTAATGTGTTACTTTACTGGTTACTTGAAAAAAGTAATGTGATTACATATCTCACGATACTTCTAATGTGCCAACACTGGTAGGCACTATAAAGAATTTCATCATGACTTTGAGATCAGAAGTAATTGACTCTTCGCAAAGATCCGCCCCCCTTAGTTACTGTTGCTTTGTCCGACAATCCATGGCACTGTCACCCCACACACAGTGAAAAATAAATTGCTGAGCAAAGAGGACACTGACAACACGTTGACAGACAAGACAGAGCAGGTTACTTATGATATTAAACAAAGTCCCAGCTTTCAAGTTGTCTAATTTGTTAAGAAATTCGAACAATAAAAACCGTTTTGTGGCTCTTTAATGTGTCGTGACAGATTGTTGTAGTGCCTCAGCTCAAGTGGCTCATGAACCGATCATCTCTTCAACTAGTTAATTTATAGCATCAAATAAACATGAATGAACATGAGAAGGAATGTTGTTTCAAACGCATAAAGACGTAAATACACACCATTTTTCAAGTTCAAGTCCACCGAGGTTAATCTTCTAACTCCTGATTGCTTTGTCGGACAAAATAGCGGATTCAGCGTTATGATTGGTTAGATCGCTTGTCAATCAAACTCCCGGCGAAGGGTCAATTGTAATCCTAGATATGAAATAATAATTGTATAAATTAATTGAAAGATTGAAACTATCAAAGTTGATGTTGTATGCACTCCAAAAGATAACCAGTCCGTTCTCAGGTGCGTAAATCAAGAAGAATTTGATCGACCAAAAAACCAAAGTTGTCCGTACACTGAAAGACTAAAATTTGCCAAAAAATGACAAGTGTCTTAAAAACAGACCAAAGAGCTGGTGTTTTTTTTTTTTTTTTAAGATTAAAAACTATTAAATAGACTGCTAACAACAAGCACTACCAGTATTTGAATGTTGAGCCGTAGCTCATTGGCCGCTATTGCAACAGCAACCAATCAGCTGTGCTGTGTAGATAAGGACGTGATCGCTACCAAATTGAGTTAAGGACCTATCAGATTTTGCCATCTAGAGTTTCATGACAGAACTAGGTATTTTTATTTTAAAGTGTCTAGACTGTTTTTTGGCTTTACAGCTAATTATGTTTTACTAAAGAGGATATAACTAATTAAAAAATAGAAATAATAATAAAACATATTTTTAATCTTTTTATAATTTTACGAAATGTATTACTTTATAATGTCAATGTAGGCACCGTTTATTCCTGGCAGCTGAAATAATTTGCACCGTATATAGGTCAAAATTATTCAGTATTATATTAAGTGTATACATTTAAATATTACATGGTATAGAAATCGATAAAGCATTGGTATTATTACTTTGAGGCACATTTCTGTTTGGTATATTGTGGGTTAATATCGTGCCAATGTAACACAGGTGATTGTAAAACTCAAACTTCAATATTATAATATAAGTATTTGAATGCTTTTATTGGTATACATACACACTGGCACACGTATATGCTTCTTGCACTAGAAAATAGCAGTTAGATTTGTAGTTGCTTATGAGTTATGAAGGAAAATGTAAAACACATTTCAATTGTCTCCCCTACATTGCATGTGTGTGTGCTCCAGTCCTTGTTCCAAGTGGTGTAAATTAGCGGTGTAATTGCTGGCAATGAGGCCAAGAGCCCGGGGAGAGGATTTTGGGATAACCTGTTGCTCAAGCACCAGAGGGAATGATTATCCAGACACAAACACTCACGCATACATACATACATGCAGACTTACTTTGAAGTAACTTCTTTCTTTTTATCTCGCTCTTGCATTTATTTGCATCCGCATGATTTGAGCCTTTGTAGTGCAAAACTGAATCGAGTTTTACCTCTCTTTAATGAGCTCCCATCCAGTGCAGGGAATATTTGTGTGAAGTGAACCAGCAGCAAAAAGAGTTTAGATGGATGGATTGTGACATCAGATACACAGATAGTTTTGTGGACAAGTGAAGAGAAGAAAAAGAGTAAAATCTTGTTGCAAGTGTGATTCATGCCAGACACAAGCATCAGTTAACATATTCACCCTCACTGCATTTATATCACAGATGTTCCCCTTGAGCTAACTTTGATATGGCTCTCTGACCTCTGCAAGGTTCAAATTAGCTGCATATTCTTCATAAATATCAGTCTGACAGCTCGCGCCTCGAAACCTGCTTGGAAATGAGCTAGCTCACACTCGGCTGATAATGATTATATGGACTGAAATGTCTCCCACAGTCTCTGCGTGCACATCTGTTTCACACATTTGTACACTGTGAGTGATTCAAGACAAATTCATGTTAAGTGTTTATTTTCTCTGCTTTCAAATTATCTTGTCTCTTTGAGGGAGTACAAATGGGAAAGTCCCGTAATCTCACTTGGTATCTTTTATCTTTTGCTTGACCGGTCTTATTATGTCTACATTGCACATGGTTTGATTAAGCATTTAGGTTTAGAGTTACAATCTAAGAGTTAATCTTTGAACTATAGAGCAATAGACATGATCTATGTCTCCCAGATTTGTGAAACAAGTTTTTTTAATAGCAGTCTATTCTGATCTCTGAGTTCTGAATGCTGAAAATATCATGGAAAAGATTATTTTTTTGCAAATATGCTTTGACCTTCATATGGCCTGAACATTGACTGAGGCTGATTGTTTGAAATGAGAATTTTCTTTCTCTTTTTAAGCTGTCATTGTTGCAGCCACTTGGGAATCAGTGGCTCATCTTTGAAAAAATTGAAAGCTAGAGAGGTGTTAATGTAAAGATAAGGGGGCTGGACAGGGCGAATTGAGGAAATGAAGTATTATCATATTGTCAATCTAACTCACATTGTCTATTTATGCAGGCATATAAATGCATCCCACGTTCAACCGTACCACCGTAGCTTACAGATATTCATCACAGATAGAATGGGCTTGAAGAGATGGAGCAGAGGAAAGTAAAGAAGGGAGGATACGCTTTAACCCTCATGTTCTCTTTAAGTCCCACCACGTTGATATTTTTTAAAATAATTGATTACAAACAAAATAGTTTCCATGAGAGTAAAAGCCTAAATGAAATCTTTTCATCATAACAAGTGATCGATTCTCTTAAGAAAATGTGGACTAAACCGCTCGATTCATATGGATTCGTTTTCCGATCTCTTTATAACATTTTTGAAGCGTCAAAGTGGTAGTTGCAAAGGCAGTCAATGGAAGGAAATCTTACAGAATTCTGTCATCAAAAAGATCTTCATATATCTTCCGAAGATGAACGAAAGTCTTACGGGTGTGGAAAGACATGAGGGTGAGTAATTAATGACTGAATTTTAAATTTGGGGTGAACTAACCCTTTAATAACACTGTTAAATATACACTTGTATAGCAAATTTAAACATGAATATCCATGTGTTCATGTAAAATTCACTTGAAGCATTTCAAATGATTGTTTAGTTTTTTTTATTTTATTATTTATTGTAAAAAAAACATTGTATCAAATTGTATCATTTGCAGGCAAGTTGTTGATTTTTGTTGGCAAAATGCTACTATCATTTCCATAGTGCAGCTCATTAAGTGAACAAACTTCCAATGAGAGAAAAGCTGGAAAGTTTTATTCTTCAATTATTTTAAATAATAACACGTTTCACTTTGAAATCAGCACGAGTGCCTTGTTTGAAGCCAATAATAGCACTGTGTTTGACAGGCTGGCATTGTGCGCCCATTTCTATAAATTGCTCAGAAGTGAAGGAGCCCATTTTAATAGCCTTTCAATGCTGAAATGATTGCATTCACGGCAAATTGCCTTCTTCATTGTTTCTCATCAGTACCAGGAAAGAGAGAGAGAAGGAGGGGCTGTGGGCCGGTCATTGTTTGAGGGGAGACGTCTGAAAGGGGTCGTGTTTCAGCGTTCCTCCGTCTCTCTGGCTCTTCCTGCTGCCTCCTTATGATTAAATCATTCCCAAGCTTTCTGACACAGAAACACACATGCACACCCAACACATGCAGCTCGGGGGAGAGCGGGATGGAATCCACACTTCATAAAATAAAATAAAACAAAAGAAGAAGAGTCTTTCTGTCTGTCTTCCAGACCAGGCCGCGGATGACTCTTTGTTCTCAAGGCAGACGGAAAACCAGTTGGCTCTTATTGCAAGCTTCTTTGCGTTTAATTCCCTCCTGTCCCTCTGTTTCTCTCTCTCACTCACTCACTCACTCACTCTCTCTGATATATGACGTCTGTTTATGTGAAATTGCATTTCAGTGGGTCCCGTGTGGCAGCCGGTCATACGTCTCCTGTATTTTATTCAGGGTTGTGCAAAATTCGGAATTCAACAATTGATTCTCTTTCAATTCATGAGTTGTAATTTAGTTGGCCACATGCTCCACAGGATGTTGAATTGGAATTTAAATTGGAATGACAGGTAGAGGTATTGCAATTGTTCATATATCAAAGAAACCAAACAAAAAAGGAATTTCATTAGTCCAAAACAACAAATTTTACAAAGAAGATTTGTAGGTGTTCTGTTTAACTACCATTTGTCTATATTATATTACATATTAGATTATACAAAAATCTATAGGTGACATTTAAACATTGATTATTAATATACTAATAATTCAATAATCATTTGAATTCTGTTATACACATCCTGTTTGCTACTCCCGATTGAGTTCTCAATGGTGCACAACCCTGATTTCATCAGTGCCTTGTTCCCAATGTATAGGGGAAAGTGAACTAGTAAACAAGAGAGGTTAAGCCAGAAAGAGAGATGTGAGAAAAGCCAAAGGATGAAAGCAAGAGATAACAAGAGCAGAAAGACCGAGCAGGCACAAAGAAGGTGGTCTCTATGGTCTCTTCTCGGATAAAACTCTCTGATGCGTAACTGGCAGATGGGCTGACACAAGCGCTGTGAACTTTACACTTCACTGTCAGTAAGTGGATTGCTTATTTCCACATGGCAGTTGAACTCCATAAAAGTATCTCTAGCTCTTCTGAGTGCAGTTAATATCCCTTGTTTTCTGTATCCTCTGGTGTTTTACCCCACTTTTACTTTCACAGTAGCTCTGTTCTGAGATCACTCATGTCATATTTTGGCATTGCATGTATACCTAAAGGAATAGTCCACCCAAAAATAACAGTTCATTTACTTATGCTCATGATGTTCCAAACCTGTATGACTGTATTATTTGTTCTGCAGAACATAAAAAGAGGTGTTTTGAAGAATGTTCATGCTGTTCTCCTATACATATAGTGAAAGTGGATTGGGACCAGGAGCTGTTAAGGTCTAAAAGGACATAAAAGTACAACAAAGCATCATAAACGTGGACTATACAACTTATTCACTGTATTCCAAGTCTTCTGAATCCATTGTGTGAGGAACAGACTCAGTTTATGTTGTTATTCACTGAAAATCCTGCTTGACAGCCATGGTCACCAATCATTTTCATTATCCACCTTATTCCTGACGAGCCTACTGCGTTTTGAATTATGGGTGGCACTTCCTGTTTGGGGAACTTCAATTCAGAAAGACTGAAATGAATAATTTCAAATCATAATATTGCCCTAAAAATAAAGCTTATGTCCATTTTCCTTCATGTTTTCTTTTCAGGCATCATGATAAGGAATAACGTATCACTTGTATTTTAACGTGACATTTTATAACAAGAATATCTATGGCAAGAGCTCTTTTCAGTCGCTGCATTCTTCTCCTCATGATTTTTTTACCCTGTAATAGTATGAAAAAGGACAACATATACTGCACATTTGTGGTCTGTTCTCCCGATTTAATTTACGATATATCCCTTTAATAAATAACTGGAATGCATGAAGAATAGTTTTTCTCCTCAAATCCTCACGTCTTATTCCAGGTTTGTTTTTACGGGTAAATACAATTTATTATCTGTCAAAATGATGGAAATCACTTTGAAATAGTATCACGGAACACTGAAGTTAATGAACATTTTTGATTAAGGTAACTTATGTTATGTAATACAGATATATATTACCACAGTGATATTTAACCCGTCCGTTATTGCTGTGGAAAGAATCAGCTTCAGGGGTTATTCATGGTCTGTTGAAAGTACCTTGTTGATGCTTTTACACTTTTAAATGTCCTTTTAATGTTCGATAGTTGAAGGGTGAGTAGAATAATGTCATCTCATTGTACCCAGTTAAAAAAAAAAAAATGTATTGCGTTCATACAGCGAGCCTTTCAGTGATTGTTTACGGCTTAACGGACGTTACACCCATAATTTGCACAAAGCGTCATGGGGCGTACGAATAAGGTGGATATGGAAACTTATTCACATTTCATGGTTGAAAAAACATCATACTGTATGGGTTTCAAAATACATGAAATTGATTAAATGATGACAGAATTTTTCTGTTTCAGTCAACTATTCTTAAACAGTCCTGGCTAAAGTGTGCAAATCCTGAGGCTTATCATAAATTAATTCATTCCACCCATAAGAGATTCGATCGTACCAGATTATTTCCCAAATAGCCTTTTTCTTCTTTCATGTTACCTTTTAATGCATGTGATGCAATATCACCAAAATGAAATATTCATCAAGCCAGCCCGTGTCTTACCAGAGGGAGAATAGGCTGTTTTTGCCGTATTTGGTTGGTAAAGATCAATGATGTGTGCTTCCCTGTGTGTGCAACGTAATGTGTCGACCAACAGACCATGGCCTCTCCTGCTGCTTGTCAATAGAGGTAATATTTGCTGATTGATTTTGCCACAGGATGAGGCAACCCTGATTGGATACTGTTTTGTGAGTGTGTGTGTGTGAGCATCATATGTCACATTCAAGAGGTCCATAACAGGGAACCCTGCCAGCAACAATAGATTCTGAAAGGAATTTACCACACCTACTCAATTCTGTGGTCAGGATTACTTGACTGGTCTATTGTCTGGGTCGCTTTCAAGGCAATAGGTCTTTAATTACAGCAGGAAACCTGTTTTGTATCATTGGAGATGGTTTAATGGACTATTGTTTGGCTGTTCTACAAATGGCAATGCTGATAAGATAAACAAGCTTTTTGTGTTTACACCTACTAACCAAAGAATCCTTTTAAAACCAAGTAGAAAAACCCAAGAAAGCTTGTTTGGCACAGTTTCCATCCATCAACCATCATCTTTGGTTCTGTATTTAGATCTTACCATCAAACATTTGGTGGTTCTGACGTGGTTTGAGTTTATTTGTTTTGGGTTTTTTGTTAGTTAAAAGCCTCTCTAAACCCACATCATAAAAATTAATCATTTTAGGATGTTTCTGTACATATATGAGGTATTCTTAGCAGTATTATAATGCCATTAGTGCCACAAAGAGTTAAAGTGGAAAAGCATCAACCATTCCCAGAATGTGTTACAAAACCAAAAAGGTCCAAAAATGGTCATGTCTTTTGGGATATAAACATCTGAGATTTGTCTTTTTGTCTGCTATGTGTTTCACAAAGAGTCTGTTATCATTTAGGACATTCTTCAGTGCTGAATACTGTCAGTTCTCTTAATATGCTGATGCCAGGCTTTCCAGGAGAGGTCTTGAGTCACATCTCCACTGACCTTTGTCCGATATTTCTCCTGGTGGTTTTAAGCAGAGCGTGCTCTTGGAAACTTAATTTTATATGTGCAGTCTTGTGTGAGAGAACCATAGGCAATAAAATGGAGAGGGAAACATTGTGAGAGGAGAAGAAACAGTCAATCTCTGGAAATATAAAGGTCATGACCTCTAACTGTTTTTCATTGTCTCTTCCTGACTAATCAAAACCTTAAGTCTTCTCCCATCTTCTCCAGTACAGCTGTCGCCCCAGGCTGATTGGTGACACTAATACACACATCAGTTCTTCATTGGTTAAATGTTCTGCACAGTTCATTTGATTGGCAGCTGAATTAGATACCCAAATAAACCATGTCAGTGTTTGTATCTTCTGATGTGCCTTTTGGGACCGTCTGTGTTGGGCAAGTTAAACACACAGTAATGCTGTCCCAGCATTTGCTGCTCTATTTAGAGTACTTGAAGGTTAAAATTATGTCATGGAGAATGTCACATGTAATACAAATAAAGTAATGCCAATGAAAGCCAAAACTTAAAGTTGTGTTGTTTTAATTAGAACTTCATTCTGCATATTTTAAAATGATATATTGAAATTCTAGCATGAATTAATTTAATGGCCCCTCTTCTGAAATAACCATTGCCTTGTTTACATACAGAACATAAATGAACTTGGATGAATGACGGAAACGTCAAAAATTTCCCGCCAAATCAAACCCGATAGATTTTAGAGTATAAATAATTTTGGGCTTATCATGTATCCCTGCATGCACTGTAAACCCTAACACTCAAAATAATTACTTGGTTTGATAGGACAAACTTAATTGAAACAAATTAGTTCAAATTAGTTTAACTTTTGAGTATTTAGCACTTTCTTTTTCTTTCAAGTTCACAGAACTTATATATTTTAAGTGAACTGAACTGTTTTATGAACTTATTTCTTTTAATTTAGACAAACTTAAGTTTAACTGAACCTGAGATGAGATTTCTATTTCCCAGCATGCTTTGCCCATGGCACTCGAAAGGGAGAGTAATTGCTAAAATTAAGTGTTATATGTAAGCAATAAGGTACGAAAGGCTGTGCTGTATGATGAATAAGTCATGATTGAAGGGCGTTGTTTGCAACCCCTTCAGCTGTGACTTATTCACGATACAGCACTAGCCTCGAGTACCTTATTGCTTTTATAAAACGGTTACCACACAATACAAATATTAAAGCCAAAAAATATGTATCAATGCAACTTTCATGAAGTAAACTTTCACTAAAAGCCTTCCTTCCACTGGAAAAAAACAGTCCCTGACCGTGAACAGCAACAGAAATTACATTATTATGCCATTAGATGGCGGTAAAGACTGTCTTTATGAGTGTGTCAGTCAGTAGCGAAGAATTTTACATTGAAAAGACTGAATTGTTGTGAACACAGAACAAGACGCAACTGACAAATGCTTTGACTAGTGCTGTCAGTCACGGGAAAACCCCTTAACTGTTAAAAGGACAAGATAATACATCGGACATTTAAACAGATTTTTTTTATTATGAACAGGACTGACCTGAAGGAAAATGCTAAATCTAAATGCAGGTAATAAACTCGCTCAATCGATCTCTTTCTCACAATACTCTTCTACATAATACAGTAAGTTTCAATGAACAATATCAATTGAGAACATACAGTTAACGTTGCTAAGAGTGGTTGCTAAGGGTGTTGTGTAGTGATACACAGAACCGTTGGGTGAAGTGGTCATAGCCGTGTTTTATCGTAAATAAAATGCTTTGACCAATCAGAATCAAGGACAGGAGCTAATTTTTTTTATTTTTTATTTTTTTTTATTGCAAGATTAATGTTAAGTGTGAGATTTAGTAGTGATTAAAGTTTTGCTAAATTAGAAGAATTTATGTTAATGTGGGTTTTTAGAGAGCTGGTTGGTTTGAGATCAAGTATGTTAAATGTTTTATATTGCTGTACTCATTCAGAAAGTACTATACCGTGCTATTGTTAACATGTTAGCAAATTAGCAAGTTAGCATTTTCTGAATTAGCTTGTTATAGCTATCTAAATTTACACTAATAAAAATTTTCACATTGAGGTTACATGAAAAATACAAGTTAAATATATGAATTAGTGTACTCAAATATTTCAAGTTAAGAGGAATTAAATAAAAATCTGGCAGTTCTGCTTACTTAAAATTTGAGTTTTACCAACTTCTTTCCCTCTGCAGAATCTTATCCCTATCCCTGTTTGTCGTGTTTTAGCAGATTTACATAATAATAATAATATTACACAAAAATATATTTTCATGGTGAATAGATAATGCACTGCAAAGTGATTATACTATAATTTCCAATAAGGCACTGAATAGTGTACCCTTACAAAGTTGTCTACAGAGGGGGGTAGGTAGGTCTCTGTGGGGGGGATCTTGGATCTTGCACAACACCAACTCAATAATTCATTTCTACTGAAAAAATGAATGGGAATCCTTTCCCGGTGTACCTTTCAAGTTGTAGTTTTCAGTGCAAATACATCTTGAGCACACTTGCAGTATAGTCCAGGATGAAAACAGTTCAGAGTAGTACAATTACACTTAGGGTATTACAAGTAAAGTTCAGTGCAATCTAAGTTAAACTCAGTGCAGTTGACAACAACATAATGAATCTACTGCACTGCAAAATCAAGAAAGATTTCATATTGCATTGAACTGCATTTCAAAAGCAAAAGAAACAAGAAAATTGACATTGTAAAATGCATTTGCTTTTTCTGAGTAAAAAAAAGCAAATGGATTGGATTGTTATATCATTGTGGTTTGCTAATTGCTGTGATCTCATGTGAGTAACAGGTTAGTTTTGATTGTGAGGGCACATTCATTTAATAAAACATATGTGCACAGATAAATGCCAACATAGACTAGTTGCGTTTCAAAGAGCTAGTTTAGTCTGCAGCAGTGAACAATTGCTATGAGCCAATATCAGTAGAATCTCGAAATGGAGGCCATTCAGAGTTTATTGTATTAGTGGGGAATTCATTGAGATGGTGGATTTGGAGTGGAGTTTGGATTTGATGAACTGAGTTATTGAGGATTGAGAACTGGATTACATTGATGGAGGCAATGCTGAGACAGCTGTATAGAGTGAATGAGTGCTGCAGAACACTGCATGTGTGTTTGGCAGGGAGTGTGCTGGTTTTAGCTTTTACAATGAGGGGAAAATATATATTCAAAACAAGTCATTGAATCTCAGGTGCATTTTTATCAACATCATAATCATTATAGATGCAGTCGTTGTCACCACCATCATCATCATCTGTTTTTATCATTGAATTTGAGTGCTTGTGTCTAGTTGACTTCTTTTCTTCATTTTCTTTCTCTTTACTGTGTAAGAGCAAACTCTGGTCTGCAATAAGGCCCTGAAATCAAGCATTGAAAGATGTCCCTCCCACACCAGTCTGTGCTGAGACCAGCTATTACTCATCACTTCTCAAGAGATGTAAAGAAAAAAACAGAGCAAAAGAAAGACAGAAAGAAGACAATTAAAATGGTATTCTTGCCTAAGTCAAGTCAGCCTTAGCCTGGTTGTATTTGCATTTAACTGGTTTAGTTTATTGGCAAGCTGGTCTAACGGCATCTTAACCCTCTTAAAACCCCCTTTAAAAAAGAAAAAGAAAAAAAACTTTAAGCCGCTTTAAACTTTTTACTTGTTTTTAAGCAAGAATAAAAGAGGAAGAAGCACTTTCTCAGTAAAACTATCCTAAAAGTGGTGCCTAAATTAATAAATTGCCATTCTAACTGAATGTTTTTCAGAAGGCACAGCATTCACGTGTTCCCTCAGGATGAGGTTGTATTATATGCGCATGATGTTGGAGTCCATTCACACAAAACCTCAGAAAAAATAAATGATTTTAACATGTGATGGAGACATTTTCGTATCGTATTCTATTTCCTTCCCCTGTTTTTCTCCCGTTCTGTCCTAAATGAGAGTGAGTGTATTGATTTAAGAGGAAGAATGATTTTGATACATGAGTGTCTAACCATCCTGTACCCCTCCGCAGTCCAAAAAGGTCCTGTCGATGATGACTTTTCCTTCCCGCTCTCAGATTTCATTACGCATTTTCTTAATGCCTTCTTATGCATGGCGCTCTCTCGTTCTCTCTCTTTGCCCTCTCTTCAGAATATTTTGAGGTTTTCCGCACCCTGTGCTTAGTCAATGATGTCTATGTGGGTCACAAATTATTTTCCCACTTAAACAAGAATAGAGTGCATTTTGTTAACTGGCGGGTCAAGCTGTTTCATTCATTAAGTGTGGAAACAGTTCTCTCTCTGTTTTTCTCTCAAATCCCCAGAATCCTTCTTTCTCGGGACACCCCTATTGATTGATAACTTCAATTAATGATGATGTGAGATGGAACACGCAGGGAAAGACTTTCTCCCTTTCTCTTCTTCTCCTTTTCCCCAACTTCACTATTTTAGTAAAACAGTCACGATTTTGTCTCAACAAATTCCTTTACAGGTGTCATTACAGACACATCCAATATAAAAATCCAGACAAATACAATTTAAAAACAGATTTTGAAAAACACCCAGTAATAAGCGGAATGCAAATTTGTGCATATGCGTGAGTCAGAAGACAACAGCCGATTATTGAGGTGCTCTATCTCACATCATATGACCAACCACACTTAAATTGCACTTAAAAAGCTTCCATTCACCGAGGCATTCATAGCAGGTTGCCTGGTGCCGCGCTAACATATAATTACATTAAAGAGTCGTGCAAGCAGCCGTGGAATTTTTACTGCTCCAAGTCTTGGCATAGTTTCCAGCTCCTAACATTTAAAGATAATGTCAGACTAGAATGCTGCCTATAGGGTCATATTATGTGCCTATATATTGTGGCAAGAGTTGATGGGGTGCAAAAAATGGGAATTATCTGGAATGTTTCTAAATTTGTCCTTTGTAAGACACTGGACTGAGATTTAATGTTACTTAAAGGTGCAATATGTAAGAATTTTGCAGTAAAATATCCAAAAACCACTAGGCCAGTGTTATATATTTTGTTCACTTCAGTACTTACAGCATCCCAAATGTTTGCAACTATTTGTAAATCGTGAGAAAATTGCAATTTTAACCAAGGCTCCGGGACGTGTGAGGAGTCGCCTGTCAATTGCGTCATACCCGCGTTACCCTCGGTTTCCGGTTTTATTTTGTAGAAACCATGGAATCACCAAAGACGCTTTAATATTTACATGTTTTAATAGACAAGGGAACAACTGTTTGGTTACATTTATAGACAGAAAACTAATTGTTGTTATATAGCTCAACACTTTTAGTCTTATTGTTTAAATCTAATTTCCTTGATTTTTTGCGAGTACCATGCTTTACCATGCCTCAGAGAAAAATACTATCTTGTCAAGTAGCTAACATAGCATAATCAGATGCAGCTTTATTTTTAGTAACAGTAATACAGAATTTTCTATATCATACAATACGTTTTAAAATTAATTGCATGCCATTTATCAACCCGAGCCATCCAGCATTTAATATGATATTCTAAAATCGATCTAGCTTACTGCAGTGTCTCAAACAAGTGTCTCACAGCAGCCGCCGAGCGAACGCAGAGAGTAACGTTATAACATCATTTTCAACACTCTCAAATGTATCTAATATGATAAACAGAGCTGTGTTACCTCATAAGCTTGACTGGAAAAGCGGAAGTGGCGTCGGCGACTGTGGCATAATAAAAGTTCATAATCGCATCCATGAACATGATTTCTTCCAGAGTCCTATCCCAATTATTTTCCACCGGTCGTTGAGGTGAAGACCACATGTCCCAAGATTCCGTGCTAAAACTTGGCGTCATCAAGCTACGCCTTTGTTTTAAATAGGCCTCTAGCGACCTCTAGCGGACAGAAAATATTTCATAGTGCACCTTTAATGTAATATATTAATGTTCAAAAGGAACATCGTGTTAATTTAGGGTGTGGCAATATACCGATATTGACGATAACCACAATATTTAAAATGAATAGGACTCTTATGATATCATGACACGTAAATACTCCAGCGCCAGTACCTGGTTGACCTCTCAGGTGGTTGTATTGCACCTTAACGCTGACACCTGTCAAACAAGAAGAAGACGCAGCGCGCGCAACTATTCCAAGAAGAGAGTGGGAGGCTCTGTCCACACCCGAATAAAGTAAGCTTGACAGTATGGGAGTTTTTCGGCTTCAAAGAAAACACACTGCAGAATTTGCCTGGCTACAGTCAGTGCGAAGGGTGGCAACAACACCAACCCTTTTTTACCCACCTCCGTGTCCATCACCCTGCGGATTACGGCATTTTACAGAGAGTAAGTTGCGATTATTTTACTAGTCATGGAATGGGAAATGTTAGGCTATATTAACCTGTTAACAGCGATTTTCTGTGTTCATGTATTTAAATAAAGGGTAATTCTTTTAATAAGTACCACATTTTCTTTACTCTTCTTACTCAGCGTGATGTAGCTGCGTGCAGTTATATGCCCTCAAAATTCAAAATACACTGGCATTTTTGCCCCGACGAGTTTTTGTCATTAACTTATCATATAATATGATGTACAATATCACACGAGCAAGAGTGCCGTGCAACAGACAGAAATGTTTTTGTCATATTGTTTAATGATTAAATGACCCATTCAATAAAGACGGTTGCTTGCTTCCTGAATGAATGAATCATTTGAACAAATCAGTTGAATGAATGAATGAATGAACTCATTAAGACAGTGACTTGCTGCCACCTACTGGCAGTTTAGTTTCATTTTTTTTTTTTTTTTTGAAACTTTCTTTTTATTGTAATTTAGAATTTTTACAGAACATCCCCCATCCCAACATTCAAACCCCTTACATCTGAGAAAAATAAATAAATAAATAAAATAAATAAATAATTAAAATAATAATANATAATAATGTTAGTTTAGTTTCATATTTAAAGTACATTTTAATTAAAAAGTTAAAATTAGAAATAATTCCATATTTAAATATTGAATTGAATTTATATAGACACATTGTAAATACTGTGTAAATATATTAATGCCACTTCTCATTCTGTGTCACCTCTGTATTGCAAAGATGTATTTTGTTGATCATGATTTCATTTGATTGGTAACAGCCCTAATGTATAGGCTACTAGGCTAGTATTCATTTTTATTTCTTCAGGTCTTAAAAAGGTCTTAAAAAGCCTTAAATTTGATTTTTAAAAAATGTGCAGTAACCCTGAAAAAGAAAAACTAAATAAAAAAAGTACAAATTAATTTGACTGAAAAAAAATTTCCCCCCAAGAATTCTATAGATATCGCGATATATCGATATCGTGAATTATTTTGGCCACAATAACCGTGGTGTGAAAAATCTAATATCGTGACAGCCCTAATATAATATATATGCATTTACTGTCATTTTTGATCAATTTAATGCATCTTTGCTGAATAAAAAGCCTTAATTTCATCAACAACAACAACAACAACAACAAGAATCTTACTGACCCTAAACTTTTGAAAAATAGTGTATTTTATCATTCTTGTGTTGCCACAAAGGATGATGGGAGATGGGGAATCTGACTACTCATAAACCACTTAAGTAAATAACTTTCCCGGCACGTTTTATAGTTTTCATCAACAGTATACAAAGTGCATGCAAACAGTTCACAATTACANCATTTCTGTGCTTGAAAATTAATACTACAGTTAGACCTTATACTTTATTTGTAACTTTATGTAGTATTTATCTATGCTTGTTGTGATTGGTGTACAGCAATATGACATTTGTTCTTTTTACAGTCTGTTCACTTGCCTTTAATAATGTATTACTTTGGCTAGTAGTTTATGCTGTGGTATCAGAATAGTTTAAGTAGGCTAAGTAATAAATGCAAAGTTAAGTTGCCCCCTATCCAAATTTTTTTTTGTGCTGATCCGAAAAATTATCCGATCCGTGACGTCATAACCATGATGTGATCCGAACCGTGAGTTTTGCGATCCATTGAACCACTACAGATTAGTAAAGAAACAAACATCTTAAATGGGATTATAACAAGTTTGCAGTAATGCAAAAATGTTATTTAATTTTGTAAAAATATTTTAATTTGAAAACGCTGTGCATTTGTTTGTTTTTGTTGCTATTTTGAGTTGAGAAATACACATTTCAGCATTATCAGTAATCTGTGTGTGCATTTACATTGAGAACCAAGCAAGATGACTCATGATACTATTTGTTTAGTATATCGCTATCGCATATCGCAATCGCAATATTGACCTCAATAATCGCAATATGACATTTTCCTCAAATCGTGCAGCCCTAATATATATATATATATTAGGGGTGCAACGGTTCAAATTACTCACGGTTCGGTTTTTATCATGGTTTTAGGGTCACGGTCTCGGTACGGTTTGGTATGTGCTATGTTCAGGGAAAAAAAGGACTACTGTCAAATAAAAATGAAGAAAATAAGAACAAATAATCAGTAGAGCAAAGATAGAAATAAAGTAAACAGTGCTTTTCAGGTTTTTCAGGTATCTAACTAGTTTTCAGGTGCAGAAATTGAATAAAGTAGCTAAACAAATGTAAAACAACATTGCACTGTATTATTAATTACTTATTAATTGATTAACTATTAATTAAGTTATAAAAGCTATTCAGTCAAGAGCAATGAGTGATTTCCTTGTCTTTTGTTGTTTGATTAACATTAAAAACACATTCAGACAGCAGGAATATTAGGCTGCTGTCACTTTAAGACATAATGCACGGATACAGTACACTGATACTGAACACAATTGTTCTTTCTTGAGTGTTTAAGTTCACTTAAGACATAACCTACTATTTGCTAGAATTCTCGCCAAAACGGGCATGTTGACATAATTTTTATGTAAATGTTATCCATTCAAGCGCAAGACTTGAAAGAGAACTGTGCTGTTCAGGCGCTTCCATGTGCGTGCTTCGGATGAGTGCACAAATCTTTCCCAAGTGCGTGCACGAGTTCTCTTTTGCATCTTGCGCCCGAATGTTTAAACTGGTTAAATTGGTTTACATTTTTCTATTTATATATTTGTTAAAAGCTGCATTTCATGCAGCCATTACTGTGATACATTTTTTCAGTATTCTTTAATGAACTGAGAATTGTCTTTAATGTCACTTTTTTTTCATTTTGCAGTTTTGATTAATAAAAAAATTCTGATTGCCATTTGAACGGTGTGTGCACGCTTTATCATACTTTATTTATACTTATTTTACTTCACATTATGTCACTGTATTCATCAGTACATAGCTTATAGAGTTTATAGAGATTCAACTAGATTTTTTTAGTCATTAAATTCAGGCTGTGACTTTGGCACCACTTGATTTTACTTAAAAATGTCAAATTTTTTAGCAATTTGGGTGATATTGCCTCTACATTGCATGTTTTCGGTACAGATTGGAGAGCACCTGTAGCTTGTGTATAAGACAAAATGCATTACACTTTTAGTCTTTTGATCAAATTCTTTCACTTTTTTCAACTAAGAGGTGATTTTAATCAGCTGGACTGCTGAGCTGTGATTGGCAGAGAGATTGATGACTCATAATGGGGGGACGGTGGGAGAGAGTTTAGTGGGTGGAGGGTGCTGGGAGGCAATTTTAGTCTGAGAAAGCAGACTTGCCACCTCTCAGCACTGCGTGTATTCATTTTAACCTCTTTCTCTCTGTCTTTCTTCGTTGCTTATTCCTCCATTCCATCAGCTCTTGTTTTTAATGGCTCTGCAACAGCTTGTGGAGTGAATGAGTAAAATTGCTATCTGGCACAACGATTAGCTCCAAACATTTGTCTTTCACTTGCACATCCCATTTCGCCTGCTCTCTACTCTCAGATGTGCTGCACATTTTCCAGTTAAAGAAGGACCGTTAGGTTTTACTGAAGTCTGTCATTGAGAAGTGATTATTCCATGAAGGTGTATAACTTGTAAACTCTACTCAGAAACCTAGTGCCAAAAGGAAGTGGTGAGTACCTTTTACACACTCTTAGGATTGTGGTTTTGTGTGTTTCATGTGCTTTACTGACAACTAGGTTTGTCAGACCTGTCATACTTGTGCTAAATTTAAGTTCTGTTCTTTTCCAGTTTTTGTGTTGCTTTTCACCATGCTTTGTTGAGAATGTCTTTGTTTTTATGGCTGTATTGGTTCGATCCCAGGGATTGCACATACTTCGATACAAATGTATATAGTATAATGCAATGTAAGTCGCTTTGGATAAAAGCGTCTGCCAAATGCATAAATGTTAATGTAAATGTAAATGTATTGCAAGCAAATGTGTCTTAAATGCAACCCATATGATTAACAGACCGAGTGCAAAAGGAAAGAGCTAAAGAAATCCACAACCTCTTGTCATCTCAGCTGTTGAGATTTAAACAGACTGACAGCACACAAATCTTAAAGTATCTCACAGCTGTGCAGCATGCCTCTTGCTTTATTTTTAACCTCTGCTGTTGTTTTATTGGTCTACAGTAGTGGTGGGGCAGGCCAGCATATAGTCCAGAGCTGCATTGTATTGGAATGTATGCCACTACAAACATATTTATGAACTTTGCCTTCAATTCAAGATCCTCAAAGTTCAGGGTCACTGTCCTTGTTGCTTGTAAGTCTGCAATTTGAGACAGGAAATAAGCAGTATATTTTGTTACTGTCTAGTGTTGAGAGTTTATCTCTGTTGTGCATCTGGATAGGACTGTAAATCATGATGATGCATTCTGTTAGGACATGCTGTTGTCTTTATAGCGCTGGCTCTGCATTGGGGACAGATTTAACGTGCCACCCTGCGACATCCTGCACACGCCCAGAGGGGTTTTTCCTGTCACACGTGCACTATAGTCACCTGGCACTTCACTTATGAGTGCATGATAAAGAAAAAAAATAAAAATCTGGTTTGAAACACAACCAAGTTCTTAGAAATGTGCTCTTTGTATTCATGTGGTTTTGAAAAACTTAATCCATTTTCAAAAAAAGTTTGAATTTAATGATATCATAAAAATATTATGTGGTGTCACTGTCAAGTAAAAATAATAATGTATTTTCCTTAGACCTTCAATATATGTGTTATATCATTAGGGTCTGAAGGGTTCCACTTTATGATATCATTTTTTGTGTTGTGTTTTTATTTCTGCATGTCAGTTTCAGCATATGACTTTGATTTGGCAGACTTAAAAATAAAAAAAATAATAATAATCAGTGAATCAATTTAGTTAAAAATTTAGTTTTTTCTTCATTATGATATCAGGACAGTTGTGTAATTCAAAATTAATTTTAATTCAGAAATTAAACACAGGCTCAGAGTGTATTCAAGTTGCTGTAAAGTTTTTATTTTTTATTTTTTTATTTTTTTATATAAATTAATAGATATGGACAATGCACCGATACAAAAATTTTGGCCGATACGATAATCGATAATTGAAAGCCGATAACCGATATATTGGCCGATAAATCTAAATAAATTTTTTTAGATTACAAAAACAAAAGTTTCACCATTAAAAGCCATATCCCAAGCACACAATTATAATATTCTCATTATAATTTTATGTAGCTTATATGACAGACTTGCACTGCACATGTTGCACTTAACTGTATTTTCCTTTTTGATGTGATTTCAGTCATATTTCAAGCAATTCAAAACCATCATGGTGGACAGTGCACATCTGAAGTGTCTCAGCTGAAGGAAATAAATATTCTTATCTGGCCGATAAAGATAACATTAAAAATGAACATATATCGGCTGATAAAGATATGGTGGCCGATATATTGTGCATCCCTAACAAAAAATTGTCACGTCATTGGGCCTTAATACATTCACACATCAACGTTCCTGTCTTATTTCTCCACTGTCTCCTGCACTTATCTTAGTCTCTTTATTTCCCTCTGACTCTTTCCATCTCTGGCCTTGGCATCCTTTGTGGCACTCACAGGATAAGTGAACACGTTGTGGACTGAAGATAAATACAGAAACAGTAGCCCATGAATGAAGAGTCTAGTTGCACTTAGAGAAGAGTGATTATGAGGTGAATGTGTAGATAGGAAAAGGCATGTTGAGAGGTGACAAGGATAAAGCTCTCAGTCTACCTTTATGCACACTACAGGCTGTGAATGTGGCCATTGATTTTCTTTTTTTTCCCCTTCTTTTTTGCGTGGGTGCCTCCTAAACATCACACGCTCACAATCTTTCCTCTCTCCTGCTGCTCGCTCTGTTTCCTGCTCTCACAGTCACAGCCAATCAATGCTCAGCATACAGGGCTCCAGGAGATCTGAGTTCGTCACCCAGACGGCATTCGAGTCATGGACCAGTGATTCATAATGGCCCTCTTTAATACCCCATACATATATAAACACACACTATATTAAAGCATTGTTAAACAAAGGGTCATGAGTCTGGTTCACTTAAAGGGACCATATCATTTTATTTTATTTTCCTCTTGTAAAGTTAAAAAAAAGTTTGTTTTCATGACAATTTTCCAGCCTCTCTTTGACCTTTGATATCAAACAAGCTGTTGCTGTGTCTTTAAATTTATATATTGCTAGAAATTTGTAGAACTGCAGGTCTAATGTAGTTTGCGCTGCCCCATCTTTCAATAACAGCCTATTTGTACCTATTTGTTGACAGCATCACAAAACAATCACTTATAGATTAGACTTCAGTTCAGTCTTTTGCCCTGTTTACACCTGGTATTAAAGGGTTAGTGAAAATAATGTAATTTATTACTCCCCCTCATGTCGTTCTACACCCATAAGGCCTTCATTCATCTTCGGATCACAAATTAAGGTATTTTTGAATAAATCTGATGGCTCAGTGAGGCCTGCATTCAAAGCAATGACATTTCCTCTCTCAAGATCCATGCTAAAAACATATTTAAAACAGTTCATGCGAGTTCAGCAGTTCTACCTTAATATTATAAAGCGACGAGAATACTTTTTGTGCGGCAAAATAACGACTTTTCAACAATATAGTGATGGCCGATTTCAAAACTCTGATTCGGAGCTTTACGAATCGAATCAGTGACTCGGATCTCCTATCAAACGGCTAAAAATCACGTGACTTTGGTGCTCCAAATCACTGATTCGATTCGCAAAGCTCCGAAGCAGTGTTTTGAAATCGGCCCATCACTATATTGTTGAAAAGTCGTTATTTAGTTTTTTTGGCGCACAAAAAATATTCTTGTCGCTTTATAATATTAAGGTAGAACTACTGAACTCGAATGAACTGTTTTAAATATGTTTTTAGTATCTTTATGGATCTTTATGGAGAGGAAATGTCATTGCTGTGGATGCAGGCCTCACTGTGCCATCGGATTTAATCAAAAATATCTTAATTTGTGTTCCAAAGAGAAATGAAGGCCTTATGTGGAACGACATGAGGGTGAGTAATAAATGACACTGTTTTCATTTTTGGGCGAACTAACCCTTTAAGATGCATTTTGGTCAATCAGATCACAAGTGGACGACGCTAAATACAGGTGTAAACGGGGTCTAAAACGTTTTGAGCCTGTCCACTTTCGACCACTTCCAGAGGTAGTCGAAAAACGGATTGCTTTCGTAGTGCAATTGAATGTCGTCAAATGTGTTCGAACAACCACAAAAAGACCTACTGACTTAATGTGAAAACATTATGAGAAGCACGCTAGCCAGAGGGGATTTATACTTTGCCAGCTAAAAACACAAGTTTGGTTTGAAAACGCAACACTCACCGTGTTCTCCGTGGTCTTGAGGCTGTCAGAGCAGAAATGAAAGCTGCTACTCTCCGTGTTTTTCTGTCGTCTCTGCGCACGTTCACATGTAAATTTTGTGAGCTTATTTCATCCATTAGATCTATAGATCTGAAAAAGCTGATATATTTACCCGGCCGTGAGAAATCAGGACAGAAGTGGTCGAAAGTGGACAAAAGAGACGGATTAAAACACCAGGTGTAAACAGGTATGTGTCTCCCTCGTCTTTTTGTGATCCAGTCGACCAAAATGCATCTTTATACCAGTGTAAACGGGGCCTTTCTTAATGTTGGGATTGTTCTGGTGGTGCAGAGTGGAAGGTGCTACACCCAGCACAATGTTTCTTAGTTATGTTTTTTAGAAATAACATTATCTGTCATACTTCCTCCTTATGGGCGGGCCAAGTTTCTAAACACCAAATAGGCATTGTAGATGTGTAAAAGTGGGCGCTCATATACTAATGTTCCCGGTAGGGGTGTGCGATATCGACAAAAAGCGATATGCGTAAAGTGTAGGGAGATGAATCCAATAAACCCCCACACTGGAGCTAACTTTTTTCTTGTGCAGGTAGGCGCTTTTGAATTTGTTCTGCAGTAGCTAGCTACACACTGCTTCATCACCTTGTGTTTTCTGTTATGTCTGTTTTTGTTATCGCCTACTATGTTGGAGGGTCAACCAGATTTTAATATGATAGTATCATATGTGTAGTATTTATCATGATAACATTATATATATTGTGACACCCCTAGTTTCAGTAGATGCTTTTTGGGCTGAGAAGGACATTTTAAAGAGGACCTATTTATTCTTTTTTTCAACTTTCTTTAGAGTGTAATGTTGCTGTTTGAGTATGAAAAAGGTCTACAAAATCACAAAGCATAAAGTTATTCTCTTTTCCTAATCCTAACTCCCTGAAATGCCTCGATCATTTGAGTTTTCTTTCGGGAATCGCGTCACAATATTCTTCATTTAAATAATGGCTACAAGGCCTGGTTGAGTTGCGATAGTAGTGTTGAAACTAAACACGCTCAAAGCGATTGACCAATCACAACACACTGGTCCAGCCGACCAATCAGAGCACATTGCGCTTTTCGGAAGGAGGGTCTTCATAGAGACAGGAACTAAACAGAGCGTTACTGACAGACTGGGAAGAGAGGTGCTGCAACAATGTAAAATATGTGGAGAAATAATGTTTTTGAACATTCAAGCATGAATTCCAGGTGCTTTTACTACAGTACATGTTTTCTCTTCCATCCCTCTGCGTTTACTGTAATGTTCTGCTTGATTCTTTTGCATGAATCAGTCTCTTTGTTAATTGCAGCTAAATTCAAACTGGAAAAAAAATGACTCATCATTTTTTGTTTTCAATGACGTGAAGCGTGACGTGCCTCTGTGGGCAAGACAGAGGAGTTTTATAAAGGAACAAATTTGATTCACAGCGCCTTTCATTGTTTAGTTGTCAACGATATCAGATTGCGGCATGTTGCGACACCCCCCTTCCCCCATCCTGTAAGACAGAGGAAGGGAGCCAAACAAACCAGACTGCTACTCAGCACTCCCACCGCCTGCCTCCTAACGTCTCCTGGCCAGGGAGCTGCTATTCTGAGGAGCTGTCAGTCAAACACAAGTGCTTCTGTCCATCGTCCGAGGGAGTGAGAAAAAGATAGAGGGGAAATGTCAGAGAGAAAGACTGGGGGAGGGAGAGGAAGGGTCGCTAAGATTAAGAGGTAGAATAATGAAAGGCAATAACAGTAAGAAAGACCAAGAAACAGAATGAAAGGGACAGATTTTTTTCTTTGATTTTTCAACCGTCCATAATCCCTTTTGGTCAAATCATTTAGTTGTCAGTCACTGGATCACTGATCATCTTTGTTCTACATTCTAACTCTCCAAACTGCTGTGCTTAAAATACACACACAGACAAGCACACAACAAATGAACTACTAGTTGACATCTTCCTTCTTAAATTTCACAACGGTGGATTCTAGAACAGACCGTGCGTGCTATTATATTTCCATTAGAATCAATCTGAGCACAGACAAGTCCAAGTACACTTTCTTTCAAGCAATTATTCATCAAAGTGGAGCCGCATGTGTCACCAAACAAGGAAAGGGCTTCTGGGAAGGCTTGGTCGCCTGCATTGCGGATTCATGAACCATGAGGAGCTCTTTTGGGGTTTAACTAGAGGAGCTTGAATTTGAGCTGTTTGACTTAATTAAATGGTGTCATGCTAAACTGAGTTATAGGATTAACTGGGTTAATGTGCTTTTACTGTAGTCTCTTATTGGCCCACAGTCCTTGATGTTTAAAAAGGGACAAAATGTCAGGGGTTTGGGGTTTATTTAAGATTTAAATAGTTTATGAAATAACATCATGAAATATTTATTTGATCAAAAAATACATTAAAAACAGTAATATTATGAAATATTATTACAATTTATAATAACTGTTTTTGTATTTTATTATATTAAAACGTAGATTTATCTTGTGATGGAAAAGCTGAATTTTCAGTATCATTATTCCAGTCTTCAGTGTCACATGATCCTTCAGAAATCATTCTAATATGCTGATTTGATGCTCAAGAACCATTTCTTCTTATGATTATTATAAGTGCTGGAAAAAGTTGTTGGCTTTATATTTTTGTGGATACCATGATACCTTTTTTCAGGATTCTTTGATGAATAGAAGGTTCAAAAGAACAACAATTATTTGAAATAGAAATCTTTTGTAACATTATAAACAATATAATTTACTGTCACTTTTGATGAATTTAATGCATCCTTGCTGATCAAAAAAAAAAAAAAGATTTTCAAAATGTAAAAATTGCACTAATCCCAAACTTTTAGAATGACATTTAATTTATTAGTTAAATAATTTTAATTGATTATTCATTAAAAATATTTATCATAAATATTTTATTTTTCATTAAAATATCATTTATTACAACAAAACTCAGAGGTCTTAAAGAGAGTGCACCCAAGAAAATAAAGTCATACATGTTTAAATGACATGATTGTAAGTAATGGTAGAATTTTCAGTTCCAGTTGAACTATCACTTTAAAGGGTTAGTTCACCTAAAAATGAAAATTATGTCATTAATTACTCACCCTCATGTCGTTCCACACATGTAAGACCTTTCGTTCATCTTCGGAACACAAATTAAGATATTTTTGATAAAATCCGATGGCTCAGTGAGGCCTCCATTGCCAGCAAGATAATTAACACTTTCAGTGCCCAGAAAGGTACTAAAAACATATTTAAAACAATTTATCTGAGTGCAGTGGTTCAACCTCAATGTTATGAAGCGACGAGAATACTTTTTGTGCGCCAAAAAAACTAATTAACGACTTTATTCAACAATATTTAGTCATGGCCAATTTCAAAACACTGCTTCATGAAGCTTCGAAGCTTTACGAATCTATTGTTTCAAATCAGTGGTTTGGATCATGAATCAAACTGGCCATCACCAGATATTGTTAAAGTCATTATTTAGTTTTTTTGGTGAACAAAAAGTATTCTCATCGCTTTATAATATAAAGGTTGAACCACTGTAGTCACATGAACTGTTTTAAATATGTTTTTAGTAGATTTCTGGGCATCTGAAAGTGTTAATTTTCTTGCTGGCAATGGAGGCCATCGGATTTTATCAAAGATATCTTAATTTGTGTTCCAAAGATGAACGAAAGGTCTTAGGGGTGTGGAACGACATGAGGGTGAGTAATAAATTACATAATTTTCATTTTTGGGTGAACTAACCCTTTAAGGTTTGAAAGCTTAAAATGGTAGTTCAACCAGAGGTTCACATGGCAGCGTATTTGTTTTGTTGTAATAAATGGTACTTTAATTAAAAAATATATATAAATATTTAAGTAAAAAGTAGCTGTTGTCCTGACAAAATCAGTTGTAAAGAACCACTTGAAATGATTCAGTAATTGAGTGACTCATTAGAACGATTTAAACCAACTCATTTGATTTATTAAAAAGAACTGAATCATAAGAGTCATTTGTCTGTAAATCAGACTACACTGAATGTATTGATGGAAGAGTGCAGATGTTCATGAACCACTAACCGTCATGAAGATCATTCGTTCCAGTATTTTTTTTTTTTTAAAGTTTCTCAACTCTGTTGCTGACACACACCCACAAATACATGCACATCTTGGCAGAGCATTTGGTAGAGTTTTTGCATATGGAAACTTTGAAGGCTGCTCCAGACAGAGCATATATGGTTAAACCAAGGGCTATTGCAACCATTGCGGTTGTAATCACTTAGCATGGAGCCGTCTGTGATTATTGATGACACACACTAATTGGGATCATAGATCATCTCCCAGACACTGACATGACCACTAAAGTCAAACACTAGCCAGCCAAAGGTCGTGTGTTAATGCCAAGTGTCATATGTCATGTGTCAAGTTAAAGTGAGCCAACCCCAAAGGCATGTGATATATCTGCTGTGTATGTGCATATGCAGGGATAATTTGTCATATATGCACATAAGCTATCATGCTGTCCTGGAACAGACATGCTTGCATTCACAATAACTGAATATTCTGTAGGAGGATCAGCTCTCTCTTGGACCTGCGATCTTCTCTGGCTTGTGGATACTCTGTGAACATGACCCTCTTGGTTGGAAAATGGTGTGTCTGCAGCATTTGGGATGGTAAAGTTCATAGTCGCTGGCAAATGTCCCTGGCATGTGATACTACTGAGACTGGTGTGAGAGGCTGAGTGGAAAAGACAGGCCTAGATGACAAACTTAGGCTTTAATGAGGGAAAACTTGTGGTCTGAATATTATTAGTTTAATAGTTGCAAAGATTTTTTATTATAAAAAACGTAAAGGTCGCTGACTAACATGGAGCCAAAAGGATCTTTGTGTTATTGATGACAATGAACTGAATGTAGTGAGTCATGCGGCCTCACTGTGTGTGAGATTTTTAAAAGATTAATTTATCTCAGAGTATTTGATTAGAAAGGCTGTGACTCAGTAAGCATAAAGGCATGATGACTCTTCAGAAAATGAAGTCTATATGTGAATATCGATAGTGAGCATTTTAAGATAGGAATATGAATAATGTGTATTAAAACACCAGACAGAGGTGTATTTAATGGTGCTCTTTATAATAATTATTTATTCAAAAGTTTAAAATAATAATTAAAAAATGTTTCAGAATTTTATAGACTTCAATTCCTATGCTGTTTAAACTGTGGGAATGTGCTTTCTTTTCAGAATATTTTTGTGCTGATGTCTCATATCTCTTATGCTGACCAAGGTTGCATTTGTTTGATCAAAAATACAGTAAAAACAGTAATATTGTGAAAATATTTTTACTATTGAAAATAATTTTCTATTTAAATATATTTTAAATGTAATTTATTCCTGTGATGGCAAAACTGAATTTTCAGCATCTTTACTCCAGTATTCAGTCACATGATCCTTCAGCAATCATTCTAATATGCTGATTTGGTGCTCAAGAAATATTATTATTATCAATGTTAAAAATTCAAAAAAAAAAATATATATTTTTTTTTTAAATGTAACATTAAAATTTGTGACCAGTGCTGGCAAAATGAGTCAGAATGCGCACGGGCTAATTTCGAGCTACAGGCAAAACAAATGTCAATTTTGGTCGAAATTGAGGTTTTCACAAAAATGTGTTCATTAAGGCCCCGACTAGCGATCCCAATACTCCACCTAGCAATTAAACATCTAGAAGTATCTTTATTTGTACATTTTCTGAGAGGAGTACCTTTCCTTTGACCATAAAAATTGTTTGTTTTTCTCTGCTCGCTTCTTGACTACTGCCGCTTCCTCTCAGCACAAGTTTGGTATCGTTGTAAAGCACAGCATTCCAACTTTGTGAATATTCAAAGCAAATTTTTGATGGCAAGAGTCTGAACCAATGAAATGTGATTTTCAAACTCATGCTGATGTAAACATAACGATCTTACTCGCGCTGACTGACGCATCCGAAGTGCGTGATCCCGATATACACATATACACAGAATTACAGTATTTCAAAAATCTGTCTTGGCGAGCATTCACTCAAACATGATCTGTTATGTCTTGAGTGAACGCTTGGTTAACTGTTGAGGAAAAAACATCTAATGTGTAACATTATATTAGATCCGCTTGGTAGGTATAGGCTATCTTATTCATTACTGTTAATCAAACAATTGTGGAATCATACAAAGTTGAATATGGGTTTTGAATTGGTTTGTGCCAAATTTGGTGGTATTATCAGGGATTTTAAGGTATGGTTGCTAGGTGATTTTGTTTTGGAATGTGAGAATAACTCCTTTTTGAAAATTTGCTTATTGCGACTCATTTTGCCAGCACGGGTTTTCAGATGCCCAGAAAGCTACTAAAAACATATTTAAAACAGTTCATGTGACTACAGTGGTTCAACCTTAATGTTATGAAGCGATGAGAATACCTTTTTGTGAACCAAAAAAAAAATATATAATAATAATAACGACCAATATCTAGTGATGGGCAAATTCAAAACACTGCTTCATGAAGCTTTTGTTTCGAATCAGTGGTTCGAAGCGTGTATCAAACTGCCAAAGTCACGCCCCCTAATGGTGAACCATTGAAATTTCGAAAGACTTATGACTTGTTTACTGAAATCACGTGAATTTGGCAGTTTGATACATGCTCCAAACCACTGATTCGAAACGAAAGATTCGTAAAGCTTCGAAGCTTCATGAAGCAGTATTTTGAAATCAACCATCACTAGATATTGTTGAATAAAGTCGTTATTTAGTTTTTTTTTGCTGCACAAAAAGTATCGTCACTTCATAACATTAAGGTTGAACCACTGTAGTCACATGAACTTCTTTAAATATATCTTTAGCACCTTTCTGGACATCTGAAAGTGGTAATTATCAGTGCAATGGAGGCCTCACTGAGCCATCTGATTTTATCAAAAATATCTTAATTTGTGTTCTGAAGATAAACAAAGGTCTTACGGGTGTGGAATGACATGAGGGTGAGTAATTAATGACATAATTTTCATTTTTGGGTTAACTAACCCTTTAAGATGAATGAATAGCAATGCATTACGTTCACTTGTATGAATAGCCCGGAGAGGCCTGCTCTAAATGTATAAAATCATCTGATGTTTTGGGAACAGGTGGTGGAGACTATAGATGAGCTCCTTTAGAACTAGAAGTACTGATCCACAGTCAGCCTGAAAACTGGATATGTGTATGGGGACGCTGTTTGTAAGTGAGCCCAAAAAAAAAGATGACACATGGATGCAGTTAGAAAAGATTAAGATGGAGAACAGGAGTCAGCAGGTTTAAGGAAGAAAAAGAGGAATATAAAACGAACGAGGAAATAAAGAAGGTGCTGCTACAGTCCCTATGATGATGAATGAGTCTATAATGAAGTATCCCTCTCCCCCTCTCCCTTTTTTCCTTCATCTCACCCTCTTTCTCTTGACTCTTTCTCTCTCACTGGCTGTCCAAAACCGCAGCCTTGGCAGCTAACACCGACCTCCATCACATCAGGCCATATGCGATCAGCAGACCTCATCTATACACACTCGTTTTCAGAATGTGTATAGATCCGCAGACCGCCACGGATGACTTTCAATAAGTCATGTGTAAGTGTGACAAGAGTGAACTTTTAGATCGTGTTCTTGATGTGATAACACAAATGGATGTCAGATGAAACAGATCATGCGTGGTTATGTGTTTGTCAGGCTGTGACAGCATCATGGGCCGCGTACCACCACTAGCCTCTCAAAACTTTGGCGTTGGACACCGAGAACAAAGAGAAGGAGAGAAAAGCTTCTCAACTGAAGTGTTCCCACTTTGTAATTGAGCCAGCATTGCTGTTTGTGTACCTCTGGTACTTTCCGAATGTCCCGTATAGTGTGTATTTGGGTGCGTATGTGTGTGTGTGTGAAAGAGGATACAACTGCTGGGCATGCTTGAGATACCTCTGCGTGTTTTGCCAGACAACAGGCAAGATCTCCACAACAGTGCTCCTTCTGTGTGCTGAGTGACACAAGGGGACTTTTTCCACCAATTTGCAGTGCGTGATGTCTTCATAGTCCTGTCACAGTTGGAGGCTCTTGACTAAGGGAATGAGAAAAATTATAGGTTTGTGCATGTGTGTACGCGTGCAGAAAGCAGCGTGCTTCCAAGTAATGCTAATGCCCTCAGAGATTCCTTTGGAAGGAAAATGAAAAACACACTTGAAAAAAAATAAAGGGAAAAAGAGCACAAGAAAATAAGAGAGGGACAGAGACAAACAGAGACAAAGAGTTGTAAGATAATTTTTAAGAATCATACTGTATGCGGGCTTGACAGATGTATTGTTATTTTATTGTAATATTATTTTGATGTATTATAATTTAAATTCACCGATTTTTGGAGAGCTTTTAAAGGTGCAATGTGTAAAATTTGAGAGGAACTATTGACAGAAATACAATATAATATACATAAACATGTTTTCAGTTGCACATAAAGGCCTTACATATGTTTTTATTACCTTAGAATGAGCCATTTCAATCTCATACACCGCGGGTCCCCCCTCCATGTCAAGTTGCCATTATGCGCCAGCATGTTTCTACAGCAGCCCTAAATGGACAAATTCTACAGAGCGCGTTTAGTCACCATGTTGTTCTTCTTCTAAATCGTTTGTGTTTTTAGAGGCAGCTTGCATTGTCACTATGTTGAATATGCACGAAGTAGTAGTAGTAGTCGTCGTCGTCTGGTTTATTAGAAGCAGAGACTGTTCTTTGTTAGAAGTAAGAAGAAACCTCATTGCTTCACACAGGCTACTCTCTGCCCTCTCAGACGATTACATATCGACCAGATGGCCACTGTAGCTGCTTCGAAAGGGATGCGAGGGGTGTGCGCCGTTAGTTGCAGTTCGCAACCTCACCGCTAGGTGCCGCTAAAACTTATACACTGCACCTTTAAATGCATTATTTTTTGAGAACATAGTAAAATGTAATTCCTGTAATGGCCTTTAGTAGCCGCGTTTCCATTACCCTTTAAATTGCGCAAATTGCGAATTGAAAATACGCTCAATGGAAATTTCACAAAAACTCCAATATATCACAAACTTTTTACATTTACATGATGTGGTTTTTCAGGCAATTCAAAAAAGTGCTAGTGCAGTGGCTGCAAATTATAAAAAAAACTTATTAGCATCCGTTGCCATGATTTTTGGAATGACTTATCGCAAGAGGAAAAAAAGACGTTTTAGAATCATAACATCAGTTAATGGAAACGCCATCATTTCGCAATAGTTTTTTATCGATATTTAGAAAATATTGCAAAAGTTTTGCGCAAATCTGTAATGGAAACGTGGTTAGTGTCACATGATCCTTCAGAAACATTTCTTATTATTATCAATGTTGAAAGCAGTTGTGCTGCTAAATTTTCTTTTTTTGTTGTAAACCATGAAATGTGACACTTTTTTTCCAGGATTCTTTGAATAGAAAGTTCAAAAGAACAGCATTTATATGAAACAAATCTTTTGTAGCATACTAAATGTCTTTAATGTCACATTTGATCAATTTAATGCATCCTTGGTAGTATTAGTTTACTCACTGACCCCAGAGTTCTGAACAACATTGTATATTTTAAACTATTCAAATAATTTTATTTGTCATTATATACGACTTTTGAATGTCTGTCAATGGAGAACAGTGTTGCCTGCCCATGTCTAACCATTTTACGTCTGTTTCTCACAGCCACATTTTAATTTGTGGTTTGCATGATAGAGCGTTTTATGAAGTTGCTGCCTGTGAAAAGCATCTCAAATCGCTTGAGGTTCCAATTTGGTTAGGATGCCTCAAACCATGCAGTATACTCTCATTTTGCTAAAAGAATCTACTTAACAAATGTATTAGTAGCCTAAATCAGATTACAGAACATTACGGTATCCAAATCCCAAACATACTCAACTCTAATGCTTCTTTTCTCCTCATTCATAACCATTAATTTAGGCAATGTTCAGCCAAGCTTAAGTCCTGATCATGTTTCAAGTTAAAGATTCATACTGAAGTGTGAGTGTGTGTGGGCTTGATGACTGTAGCCCTGCAGTATTCAGTAAAGATTAACTACACAGTGCTGGCCTTCATGCTGACAAAGCTCTGCCAGTAAAGGCATCACTGGGCCATCACACTGTTTTATCTGATCTTCGATCAGGTTTTTGTTGGCTTCCTTATGCACAGCAATATGCAGATACTGGTCCAAGCCTGGCACTCTCTCATTCACTCCCCCAGCCTGACAATCTGTCAAAAAAATCAAGCATTTGTTCTCTTTCTCTGGCTCTGTCCCGTTTCCACTCTTGTTTACCTCAGGGACCCACAATCATTTAGGAGTCTTTTCCAAACAAGTGAAAATGCTTAATTGATTTCCCAACTACAACAGATGACGTAGAGAGGAGAGGAGCAGTGGCATTTTTTTGGGATAACATCCACAGTAGTGGGTATTTGGGTATGTAGGG
>RJVU01042531.1:349181-361094 GCA_003731715.1 Anabarilius grahami
GTGAAGTTTATATATATATATATATATATATATAATATATATATTAGTTTTTGTTTATTTTTTTTGTTTAAAAAAATGCTTACTGTACTGTAACTTTATTTTATTTTTCCCATGAACTTTGGCATGGCATTTCTTTCTTTTACTTTTCTTACATTTATATTTTACCATATTTTAGATGCATGAAAACAATTAATGTATCATGTACAGTATTAAGCAGCACAACTGTTTTCAACATTGAAAATAAGTCAGCATATTATAATGATTTCTGAAGGATCATGTGACACTAAAGACTGTAGTAATGATGCTGAAAATTCAGCTTTGCATCACAGAAATAAATTATATTTTAAAGTATATTAAAATAGAAATCCATTATTTTAAATTCTAATAATATTTCACAATATTACTGTTTTTTTTTTTGTTTTTTTTTTATCAAATAAATGCAGGCTTGATGAGCATAAGAGATGCCTTTCCAAAACATAAAAAAATAGTAATGTGTCCAAACTTTTGACCAGTTCTGTAAATCAGAAAGGTCTCTGTTAGAATTAGAACCAGATATAAACATGCACAAAATACAAACAAATATTCCTAAATAAAACAATGTTTGTTCTCAACCTCTGACCAGAAATTTCCTAATGCTGAATCCAGTCTTTCTTTTCACACTTACACACACACACACAGCAACAAGCAGTCATTTTATTATTTGTATTTTTTTTTTTTTTCATTTTATAAAATATAAAATAAATTTTACATTTTAATAGCATTTGCCTTAAAGATTCTGTGCATCCTATAAATCAGAAAGGTCTCCATAATTAGAACCAGAGTTGCTAAACATGCACCACACACAAATAAATATGCATTAATAAAACAATGACGTGACTGTCGTGAACCCCTGCCCTGTAGCCATTTCCTAATGCAGCATCCAGTCTGTTCTGCTCTTCACACACACACAGCAACATCTAGTGCTTGAGTGCAAACCACACGTCAGGAATATTAAAAAGCCGTTAGTTGATGGAATAACGCTGTGGGTGCAGTTTTCATCCGCTGTGTGAGTGAATGTGTGTGTTGTTCGTGGCCTCGTCTGGCCCGTCGGTATTGTTTCGCAGGTCTTGCTAAGCAGTCCTTCGCTCATTAAGCTGGTGAAAGCTGTGCTGAGTGTGATAAGACTGCTAGTGATTGTTATTAATGTAACACACTCCTGTAGCCTTTCACTGGGACTGACTGATTCTGTAGATGTAATTAGGTGGAGCTGTAAATGAGCAGAGACCATGAGTTTTAGTGCTTAAATATGGCTGAGATGTGGACTGTGTACTTTGTTTGTTCATATCGCTGTGTGTAACTCCAGAGGACAGAGTACTTCCCTCCAAGTAATGTTGCTGGCATTCGTTCTGGTTTGCAACCGTTGCATTTTAAAATTACACAGACCACCTCTTTAGCTTCCCTCGGGCTTTACACCTCCTTACCAGCCACGCGATCTGCCCTGAGTGCCTTTAATGCTTGTGTATATAAGACTAGAAGAAAATTCACCAAAAAGCTATAAGGAGATTATATATATATATACACATACATGGGTCAATGACGTGACGGGTCATTTTTTTTGTCCAAAGGTCTTAATAATAATAAAAAACAAAGATATGCCATTCAAAGTATGTAAGGTAGTACAACTAGATCACTTTTATTGAATCTAAAAGGTTTTAATTATATTTTGCTACATATAAAGGTAATTCGGTTTAATAAATGAATATATATTTTATTCTGGCATGATTTTATATCATCATATATTAACAGTGCAAAATGGTATTAAAATTATGTGTAGAAGTCGTTGCTTTGTTATGAGAAAGAATGTTCGGAAAAATGAATTTTATTGATGTCATTCGGAATAACCAATATAAAGGGACCATTTTGGATCAAGTCATGTGGTCAGTATCATGTGACAGGATGTGACATCATTCAGACACCTGCAAAGGACCACATGGCCGTAAAGCAAAGTAACTAACTCTCTTTTAACTGTATGAAAAATTATTTTTTTTCATTGCTCATACGCATGTCCCGAAACATCAGGTCATTCGATACAACCGCTATAAAACATGGAAAATGTTGTAATATTTAAAAAATGTTCAGTTGTCCTCTTGCTTGCTAGCTAGCAGCCTGTTAGCATTGTTTGAAAATATCGTCATTCGGTATAACCAAAAGTGTCATTCGGTAAAACTGAATTTTGGTTAAACCGAATGATTTTTTTGGTGACAGATTTTGTCAATTTGTCCATGACAAAAGCAGTGTTAATTGATTATAAAAAACACATTATCTCATTGTTAACACTTTATAAAATTTCGAAATTATTTATATATCCATTGTTATTTTTTACACTTTTAAAAACCTTGTTTGTCAATGACCCAAATACATAAAATGTAAACAAACTTTTGTGTTATATGCAGTTAATCACGATTAATCAATTTGACAGCACTAACTAATATAATAATTGAATGCACTATTTCTATTCTTATTCCTTTTTTATGCCTTTTTTATGATTTAACCATTCATCATTACATTTCTACAATTTAACAGTTGGTTTAAGCTGTTCCTAAGGCTCACAATAGATATTTGTTTTGACGCTCAGCTCTATAGAAAAATTTGACTTTGTAAAAGAGGTTTTGCTTTCACCAAGAAAGCAAAAGAAAGACTCATGTTGACTCTGTCAAGGCAAGCATGAGCGAGCAAACTTTGTCTTTTCTCTTTTCCTCCCTTTCTCGTTTTTTCATCTATTCCTCATTTTAAACACTGACACGTAATACTTCTAGAAACGTATCCATCTTTCTGCCTGATGCCTCGGTCCAATAAATGCTGGCAAATAAAACAGGCTTCTTTTTGAAGATGGAAAATGACCTCAAAATTTAAGGAGCCTTTTTTTATTGTTTATGTCAAGAAAGAAAGTGTAGAAAGAATGTTCATTTAAAATATCTAAAGCTATTTGTAGTATTTCTCTAAGATCAATCTCATATCTACGACCAGAGATTTAGCTTTTTAGGGTTTCATGCACCCAGAACCAGTTTCTCCTTGCGTTTTGGTCTAGTTTCAACCACATGCTGTGTTTTAAGGAAGATATCTTTATCCAATGACATCAGCACAAGGCGAGCAAGGCATTTAACCATTAACACCCTAACCCTCCCTTTCTAATGACCCTTCCCCCAGACACACTCATTCCCACAAAGCCTCAAATCTGACTAAATAAATGGTTGGCCCAACATCCTCCCAGACGCTAGCAAGAGGAGAAGTGTGATAGATCCCTTCGAACGGTCATGGTTCAGTAGATGAGCTGGATGGCTGATGTCTCATTCTCTGTATTTGGCTTCTAGTCAGCATGTTATATGTTGAACGTTTACTCACATGAACACATTTAGCCCCATAGCGCTTTTTCATCATTGCTTGACTAAACCATTTGCAAACAATTATGTTCCTCCTGAAGCCCATTGTCAACTTCACACACACACATACGCACACATGCACACAATTCCCTGGGGCTTGAGGAGGGGTTGTTTCTCTAATAATGAAAGAGAATCTGCCATGGCCACGAAGAGTTTTCAAGTCTAATCATTTCTTCATTTGATCAGTCTTACTGAGACTTACACACACAAACAACTCTCTGTAGCACCTAACCCAAATCTGTCATGTATTCTCATTAAACTCTGATGAACAGAATTTGAACTGAGCTTTAATTACCTACACTATTAAAAGAATGGCTCACCCAAAAATAAAAATTCTGTCACTGAAATTTAGATTGAAAATTATTTTTTGTGCATTGAGGTCATGAGAGAAGTAGCGTTGTCTGATTCATGAAAGAATCTCAAGTCTGATCTTGATTCTGTTGATCTCATTTTCAAAACTGGTCTAAATGATTCATTCACAAATTGAACTGATTCAATTCTTGAGTTCAGCTCAATGACTCAGTGATCTGGTTTTAGGTCATATCAAACTTGGAAAATAATGCATGAGTTGTGAACCACTGATAAGATACTTTTATGGTGATTTTATGTTCAAATAATTAAAAAAATCTCAGGCAGAACAGTTCAATTCTTTATAATTATATAGTATAATAGAACTCATAATGTGAAAAAATGAAGCAGTTACCCTGAGATGTTTGGGACCATTTTGTATGGTCAGTTATTGGCTACAGACATCAAAATTAATTATTCAATTTAAAAAAAATTTTTAATGGCAAGTAGCCCTAAACAATTCCCTTGTGAGATCAATTCTTTATTAGGCATATAATATAATATAATATAATATGATATAATATGATATAATATGATATAATATGATATAATATGATATAATATAATATAATATAATATAATATAATATACATGATGATATTTTATTAAAGTATTCTTACAGCGACTGATTTGGCACACATCATTCTCAGACCTGTTGACTACATTCACCGGTTTTAACACAATAGCGGCAATTATTTCTCATTTACTAGATTATATTTAAATGGCTCTCCCCACACTTTTTGTTTCTGCGAGGCTAGTTATTTTTTCTGCACTGCAGTGACATCAGAAGTGAATGGAATATTGATGAGGGTGCTTAAATTATCATTTTTATTTTTAGGTGAACTGTCCCTTTAAGCATTATGCACTATCCCAATGTCTAATCATTTGAAAATACCAGTATAACCAACCCTATGCTCTACTTACAAGACGTGAGATTTAAAGCTTTGCTCGTCATGACAATGTCTGTCCTTAATGGGCTGCTGTCATTTATCATCTCTGTAATTTAATGCCTGACAAAGAGGCAGCCGACTTAGTCATGCGATGAATTGCCCATTTAAACAAATCTAAGACTGTGCATTGTAGAGCCCTTGCAATGGCCTAAAAAGCGTAGTTGAGAAAGCTGGTAGCAGATGAGCAGAGAGAGGGTGAGACCCACACTGAGTCATCTCTTCAGTATTAATGTCAACTCAAGGCAATTATAGGCAGCAAAACTCGCTTAGAAAATGTAAAGGACATAGAAATGAATCATGGTGATTGTTTCCTCCATTAAGCAGGTGTCAGGCTTTGATACAACTGATTTCAGTTTTGTCTTTTTTATGTATCTGACTCATATGCTAAATTTTGTTTTTCACTATAGTGTGAAATTTAGTTTCAAAGCTAAAGTGTCATTTCTGTGCCACTTACATGACAACATGAATTTGCAAAAACAACAGGTCACTTTCAATAAGTGTGCATGCACACAAATTTGTGTGTGAAATCTGTGTATAAATGTTTTCACAAACAAATCTTGATTCATCAACAAGTTTCGTACTAAAATGCATTCTAAATATATGAAAAAATGGAAACATCTGAACATCTGAAACCACACGTATGCAAAGATCACATACTCTTATAATCAAATTAAAGTGTTAGTTCACCCAAAAATGAAAATTACCCCATTATTGACTCACCTTCAAGCCATCCTAGATGTATGACTATCTTCTTTCAGATGAATACAATCGGAGTTATATTAAAGAATGTCCTGGCTCTCCCAAACTTTATAATAGCAATAGGATGAGATTTTGAAGCCCGAAAAAGTGCAACCATCCATCATAAAAGATAACCACACGGCTCTGTGGCGTTAATAAAGGCCTTCTGAAGGGGGGCGATGCATTTGTGTAAGAAAAATATCCATATTTTAAACTTTAAAAATAAAAATAATTAGCTTCCGTCAGACGGCCGTACACATAGATTTACTCTGATACTCTGAGTGAACTCTGACCTGACACATTGACGTATTGAGGAACGTGGAAGCGCAGAGGATAGAGCAAAACAAAACACCGGTCACGAATTAGAATGATATGATAAAATTATAAAATGAAAGAGAAATGTGGGAGGATTTCGACATAAGAGAAGAGGAGCTTGAGTTTGTTGCACAGCCCTATTTGTTTGAACAGCGAGAGGCGTCAAAGCTTACGCTACTCCTACATCGCATAAGGGGTTATTCGTTTGGCGTAAGTCGATGTGCGTACAACCATCTGCCGGAAGCCAGTTATTTAAGTTTTTAAAGTTAAATATGGATATTTTTCTTACACAAACACATCGCTTCACTTCAGAAGGCCTTTATTAACCCCCCAGAGCCATGTGGTTATCTTTTATGATGGATGGTTGCACTTTTTTGGGCTTCAAAATCTTATCCTGTATTCACTACCATTATAAAGCTTGGGAGAACCAGGACATTTTGTATCCGATTGTATTCTTCTGAAAGAACATAGTCATATACACATAGGATGGCTTGAGGGTGAGTAAATCATGGGGTAATTTTCATTTTTGGATGAACTATCCCTTTAAGATGAAGTTTTGTAATATATAATTTTGTATTTATTTAAAATATTTCATCATAGTGAGTTATAGCTCGAGCTGCAAGGTTTCTCTGTATAAATATGTGATTGTACAGCTGGCTAATGAAAGGTCTATAATCTGGGTCTGTTTAAAAGGTGTTTGTGTTTGAACTGGTTTTGAGGATAACATGCTTGGCCTTGCTACAGAGCTTCATATGTTTTCTGAGAGTGAAAGCCCTTGAAAAGCTCTTATATGAAGATGGTTTGGGCACGTTTTATGCAAATGATTAGTCTCGGGCATATTTAGAATTCTCCATATTCATTAACATTAGAACGAGGTTAAGAACTAATTCACATGCATATGCACATGTAGAGAATTAAGAAATTTTTCGTGAGAAGTTCTCCTGTCCATATAATCCACACAATTATTAGTTAGAGACCCAGTGATTGACAGATAACCAGTTAGCTCCACCCCCAAATTTACACCAGCGGTGCCTTGTCTGACTCGTTGGGATACACAAACAAACAAAATTAATAAAATACCAGATTTTTAATTTTTTTTCACTTCTAAGAATATTTATGGGACATTTATTAAAAACATCTTGATCTTATCTTGATGGAGACAAAAGTTAATTATTTCAGATTTGAAACAGCATAGAGATTGACCCAAGCAAATTCCCTCATGAAAACCAACTTTTTTAACTTCTCTTGTGTGTGTGTGGGTTTTGTTCGAATTGAAGAGCTGTTTTTATTTGTGTGCAAGCGTGTGTGTTTGTGGCCGACACAGGATCTCTAAAGTTTACGAAGGTCACCAACTTTGGTGTGTCAAATTCCTCAAATGGCCTCTAAAACAGAGCTGTCTGTGGTGGAGACTCCTGTGAGTGTGACCCATCTTGTCCTGAACTCTTTGTTCTTATCTCAACAACATCTCTTAGATGGCATGTTCGTCTATTTGCAGACAAAGAGATGAATCTTTTGAGGGAAGAATAAAACTGGACAATGAAAACTTGAGATGCTACTTTAGAAATGGGAAGGATTTGCACACACTAGCTGTAAAATAGACCAGATGGTGGAGTTCATACATTGTTCGCACTCCCACACACAGAATCCTGTGAGGAAGGAAAAACTGCTTACTAGCGTCATTTCAAATCTGTGAGCCTTACATATTTATTTAATTTCTTTGCCTCTGCACTACATGATGATATGCGTACTTAAGAGGTCTGTTTGATCATGTTTAGATGCACATATGGCCTGATTTGCTACATCATTTGCTTCATAGTAAGCAAAAAATTATAAAACAAGATCTCTATCTGTGAGTAGCTTATAAGAAAAAACTCTTCAGGCTGAGATTAAACACTAAATGATAGTATAAACAGATCAATAATGTGATCCAACACAGCTGTGGGTCTGTTAGCCTCTCTACAGAGAAGGTCAGTGGAGGCAAAGACTACAACCACGCTGACTGATTTATGCTAGTTTGGCGTTAAGCTAGCTAGTGAAACTTCATAGCCAAATTGCAGCCAGCAAAAGTTATCTGGTGACGTTGGTTTTTGCAAAGAAAGTCTTGTTGGTTTAGCTAGTGAAGCACCCTGCTAGAATCTAAAACACAATAAATCCTGCAAACTGGCTAAACTGGTCTTTTTAACGGCATATAGTGGCTTTTACTGCACACTAATGCTGTGTTGTGTTGTTATACTATATTAGCAAAGCATACCTGTATGACAAGACCTTTTAATGCCAAAAGTGCTAATTATCATGTCAGCACCGAACCCTCACATGCTAGCTGCTGAACTGCTGACCTCTAGCCTGAAAATGGTAATTCACGACAAGCATGATGAAAACAGACACAGTGCCCTTTCCTCTAGCCTTGTGTTTTTGACACTCACATCTTCATTTCATTGTTTTTACGGGTTCATATTCAGGGAATGATAGCTAGCGTGTAACACAGACGAACAAATGGATAATTATGTCATATCCTCTGACTTGTTACGCCCGCACAGTGACGAATCGCCGGAAGGGGTGACAGATGCAGCGTTTGGTGGATTGGTCTCTCAGCACCATCCGTGAATGATAAAGTAGAGCGATTACATATTCCAGCCACAAGCTAAATTGTTTTAACATTTTAATCAGTAATTAACATCAACCCAAGAGCCGTTGGGATGCAGACAAACTGGATTGAATTTTTCATTATGGTACATGGCTTTCATTTGGTTTGTGATTCTTCAGAAGGTACAAGCTCAGTCACATAAACAGTTAACATATTTATGACGCTTTAAGCGTAGCAGCATTTCATACAATGTTCCATTAAATTCGCCTATTAGATTTCAGTGTTTTAAACGTCTCGTTTTTTTTGTTTAGTGAAAGTGTGCTATTTATGTCCTTTCTACACCCACATGCTTGGGGGTTTAAGAAACAGCTCTGATTTGGCACTGTAGAATTACAGCCTACCTTCTCTCAGGCGTCCATGGAAGGAACTGTGAGTTATTTCAGATTTCAATGACTTTTACCGAGCAATTAACAGGGATAGAAAATAGCTCAGAGTCTATATATTTGTGTGTGTGCAACTTTTGGGTTTTAATGGCAACTCTCTGAAAACGTAATGATATTTGTTAAAAAAAAAATTTAAAAAATAAAAACTTTTTCCTTGAAAAATAAAATCTAAAACTGTTTCGTAAGTACTGATTAAGTAGTTTACACTAACATGTATTTTGTAAAGAAACTGTGGTTATTACTTCTTACTTGATGGTTACACCACATGATATTTTTAGAATAATTAAAGGGATACTTCACCAATGGCAAAATGGGCTTTCAATAAAACTTTGCTGCCTATACATTAGAAAGGCGAAAAAAAAATGAAATTGGTGCTACCTGACTAGAGAAAACGTTTGGCAAAAGGGAAAAGTACAGCCTTTTTTCTTTAAGTAGAAAATGTCAACACCCATAATGTACTGGGCATGTTGCCATCCAAGGCCACTCCCACTAGTCTGCTATGGATACGCTTACTTGAGTCAAATGGTTGCTTTAGTAGGAAATACTCCTTAGCAAACTTTTAGTCATGGTGTCGCCTTCTATTGTACTCGGGTGCTAGAATTCAAAGAGTAAACATTTACCAACAGTGAGTTACTTTCGGTTTCCAGTGACGGATCCAGCGCATTGTAGGCAGTGGCTAAAGGGTGCAAAGAATCGTAAATATGTAGAGAACACCACAACAGAAAATCAGAAAAACCTCTGTGTTTGTAGTTAGCATTTCAAACTGGACTACAAGCACAGTGTTTTAGGCCAAACGGAGGGGAAAACTGAAAGAAACCTGTTGCCATAGTGTTCTATTTTTACCATAATGCTGTTTAAAGAGTAGACAAAGTACGAGACAAATTTCAGTGATAAACCTACCTCTACAATAACTGTTCTGTTAATAACCCTCTGTGGATCTGACTCTCCGTGGGCGGGGATACAAAAATGTGGAAATATAATCTGTAGTTTTCACAAAACAGTCCATTTTAAATGAGCTTTGGCCCACAGGACACGACGGGGCTTCTGGACCATGTTCACATATGGCTTCCTTTTTGCATGATAGAGCTTTAGTTGGCACCTGCAGATGGAACGGCAGATTGTGTTTACCGACAGTGGTTTCTGGAAGTATTCCTGGGCCTATTTAGTAATGTCATTGACACATTCATGCCGATGAGTGATGCAGTGTCGTCTGAGGGCCCGAAGACCACGGGCATCCAATAAAGGTGTTCGGCCTTGTCCCTTATGCACAGAGATTTCTCCAGTTTCTCTGAATCTTTTGATGATGTTATGCACTGTAGATGATGAGATTTGCAATTTTACATTGAGGAACTTTGTTTTTAAAGTATTCCACAATCTTTTTACGCACTCGGAAAAGCCCTGGAGCGTTTTGCGTCATACTGTAGACTTTTGCTGACAGATAAACGTGAATTTCTCGATTCACGCAAGTCAACATTGTTCATTTACACAGTCTACCGACATTGTAACAATACAAAGTGGGATGAAAATCGGTGAAGTTACACTTTAAATGTGAAAATGGTGAAAATAGTATAAAGGTTTTTGAAACCATATGAAACCAAAATTAATACAAATATTACATTGCTAAGAACGTTCTTTAAACTATATTAAGTATTATAAACTGTTTATATATAATTTTTTTACTTGATCACTTACTGCTCTGGATCTAACAACCACCCCAGAATAATCTCCATATTTAATCACAGGCAGCTTGCTTAAGTAGACTGTGGAGATTTGGAACGGCTCCAGTTGATGCCATTGTGTGGCAGAAGGGCTGCTTTCCATATGTGGATCAGATCTGGCCTGACAATTCCCACAGTGCCTCAGTTTCTTCTTAGTAAGTGATGAAAATTAGTAAAGACAAAGGAGGGTTTAAGTCCAAGGCAAAGAGGTTTGGGGTGTGTGTATAACTCCACTCTATCCCTGCACTCTAATCCGTCTCCGGATACAGAGGAGTGTCTGTATGAAGCCGAGGGAGTCTGCGAGAAACAAGCGCACTGTGAAAAGCATACGAAGAGTGTAGATATGTGTAAAATGGACCAAGAACTGCAGTTTAACACCAAACCTTCTCCATATCCAGAGTCCCTCACATACACACACAAACACTCCATCCCCCATCATTTGCAGTTCAAATAAACACACCAAAACGGTAGGTGTGTGTGCTCCCTTTCTGCTTGATGCCTGCCTGGGCCATTAAAGCCATGTAGGGTGTAACGTTCTTCTTGAGAGAAATGTAAATAAGCAGAGACCACAGGGCGAGATTTAGAGAGATGAGGACTGGTGAAGTGCAAAGAGGATTTATGGAGCTAATATGGAAGAATAAAGTCCATATTTCCTTCTCACTAGATTTATCACCTCGGTCTTTTCTCACATTTTTGTGTTTTAACTTTTACTTTCTGAATATTATAGATACAGCTGTTTAAAAGTGTGGGGTCATTAAGATTTTTTATGTTTTTGAAAGAAGTATTTTTTGCTCACTAAGGCTGCATTTATTTGATCAAAAACACTGTAAAAACAGTAGTATTGTGAAATATTATTACAATTTAAAGTAACTGTTTTTTTATATATTAATATATTTTAAATGTAATTTATTCCTTTAAAGGATTGATTCACTTCTGAATTAAAATTTTCTGATAATTTACTCACCCCCATGTCATCCAAGATGTTCATGTCTTTCTTTCTTCAGTCGAAAATAAATTAAGGTTGAGGAAAACATTCCAGCATTTTTCTCCATATAGTGGACTTCAACGGCTACCAACGGGTTGAAGGTCCAAATTGCAGTTTCAATGCAGCTTCAAAGGGCTCTACATGATCCCAGACGAGGAACAAGGGTCTTGTCTAGTGAAACGATCGTTCATTTTCTGAAAAATAAAAATGTATATACTTTTTAACCACAGATGCTCATCTTGCACTGCTCTGTGATCTGCCACGCAAGACGTAATCAAGTTAGAAAGGTCATGCATGACGTAGGCGGTAGGGCGAAAATCTCATTTTCTCCTCCAACTTCAAAATCGTTCGACATCGTTGTTTTGCCTTTGGTCTAGTCTTCACACATTCTTCACACATTCGCTTTGTAGACA
>RJVU01042531.1:370644-386571 GCA_003731715.1 Anabarilius grahami
TGGGCGATATATCGCATGCGATTATCACGCGCATTTCGTCAGTAAAGCCGGTTCCCTGATTACCGCAAAATCGCCATCACCTGCTTTCAAATGGAGCAGCATATAATAGACAGAACCGTAGATCACTGACAAGCTACGTAACATCGCGTTCATATCGCAGATGAATCGCCTTCGATAATGAACGCGATATTGCGTGGCTTGTCAGTGAACTACGGTTCTGTCTATTAAATTCCGCTCCATTTAAAAGCAGGTGATGGCGATTTTGCAGTAATCAGGGAACCGGCTTTACTGACGAAATGTGCGTGACAATCGCATGCGATATATCGCCCAGCCCTAATATATATATATATATATATAATATGCATGCATTTTTGCCCCCACATGACCATATGTGACCCTGGACCACAAAACCAGTCATAAGTCACATGGGTATATTTGTAGCAATAGCCAACATTACATAGTATGGGTCAAAATTATCGAGTAAAGATCATGTTCCATGAAGTTATTTTGTAAATATCCTACCATAAATATAATCAAAAATGTATTTTTGTGAGTGGATATGCATTGCTAAGGACTTTATTTAAACAACTTTTTAAAGGCGATTTTCTCAATATTTCGATTTTTTTTTTTTTTTTTTTTTGCACCCTCAGATTCCAGATTTTCAAATAGTTGTATCTCGGCCAAATATTGTCCTGGCCGAACAAACCATACATCAATGGGAAGCTTATTTATTCAGATGATGTATAAATCACCCGTATGACTGGTTTTGTGGTCCAGGGTCATATATATTTAGAAAGAGCCCATCATATACAGCTAAAAACAAAATAGATTTTGTGCATGGCAGGTAAAATGAATTTGTCAAATTATTATAACAACAACAATTATAATATTATTATGTTATTATAAAAAAGTAGGCTATTCATGTTGAAATTGATTCACAACATTTCAAATATTTTAAGTGTGAAACTTTCTGGCTGATTTATGATAATTTAGACTGTATTGTGTATTAGTAGCCTAATTTTCATTTAAATTTGTTCAAAATGTCAATCAATCATAAGTTAATAAAATAAGATAAAATTTTAAGCTAATGCATCACAAATACTGTGTATAAATATTACAAAACATCTGAAGGTATGGTGCTACATTATTTGCATATAAACGGTGTTCTTTCCCCTGCTCGGTTACTTTTTGCCTTGTGAAATGCCTGTATTGTCTGAGCTCTTTACAGTTGGAGAGAAAGTGACTGATTTGCATGTAAATGATTCCAACAACACCAGCTATTCACGTCGCTAATTAAACTAATGTATGGGACGTTGACTTGCTGACATCATGGACGCTCATTACCATTCACAAGCTCGAGTGGGCAGAGCGAACAGCGAGCCAGTCGAGTCCAAGCCACGGTTCACTGAGCTCTCATAGCCTGTTATTGACGAGAAGCGCAGGCTGTTCATGGCTTTACGCCCCGAATGCTGCTGCTGCTGGAACTATCACGGAGAATCGCGCTGGATCTGCGGGGACGCTCCGTGCTTTCACGTTATTCTAGATGTTTTATCAAAAGCGCCAGAGCTTGAAGCATGTCTTTCCAGGAGGATACCTTTGTACGAACTAAGACTGGTCAGTAGTGTTTGACAAAGACGTGCGGGTTGAATCGCAGCAAACGCTTGTTTGTGGAGAAGTGAAAGTGCGCCAACTGATCTCTTTTTACGCTGGAAATGTGTAGCGCGTGCTTGGATCGATTCACGACTGGCCACATCAAACTCTCTCATCTTCGTTCATGGTAAAAGGTAAGTGTACGTGGCTCGATCTGTTACTTCCATCGGCTCTGCCCTTTGAAATCTGCGTGATGACTTTTCCCTTCGCTGTGGTTTTCCGAGAAAGTTGATCCACAAACTTCATTTTATAAATCATACGTAGGCTACTTTTTTCATAATGTAGGCTAATGTTACGGATTTACGCGTCTGTTTAAACAGTGTTTAAAATACTGTTATCATAGAGAGGTCTTTTATAGCCTTTACCTTTTAGAGGCTACGTCTATTTATCTAATAAGCCTGTGTGAAAATGACTGCAAAAGACCGACATGGATACAACTTTTCACCTTAGTTATCTTGTATCTTCAGTCATTGCTAGTTGACCTGTTCCTGTTAGTCGGATTAAGCCTTTGTTTGGTGGTGTTTTGTTGGATTAACACATGAAGGGACAAAGTGGAGAATAATGCCCAGGAGAGAATGAAAAACCAGGCAGCTGCTGTTGAATTCATACAAGGGTTTTTCTTTACCCCATTTACACACTCGCGCTTCTCTTGAGTGCAGACTGTAGATTATTGTAAAGATGCCCTTTTCGTGAACGAATCGTTCTTTTTAATCGGATTTTATCATTGAATTGGTAAACCAATCTGAATTATTATCGAATCGGACAGAGTCGGTCCGTGGTTTTCCAATCAACAACTCACTGAACCGAGAATCGTCTATTTCGTGCACGTTGAGTCGATGAACGCGCTCACAGTGAATGCCTGTTCACACCGTGGATAATGACGGTGTAAATAATAATCTTTATAATTCTATGAGAACAGGAAAGTCCACACCACGGCTTTATAATAACGATAAAGATTAAATATATGGTTGGAAAAATTTAGAGCGATTATTTTCCTACTGAATACTGATGGGAGACAAAAACATTGACAGCCAATCAGAATCAATTTGACTTTAAAGAGCTCGAGCGTTTAAATCGGCAGAGATCATAACTGCAGCTCATGCTTTTAAACAGAACGTTATCGTCCAATGGTGTGGACGCTATTATAGTTATCGCCTAGTTATTATATGAAGAGTTCAGATGCAAAAGCCTCTTAAGTGCCATCTGAAATTTTCTTCTAAAATGAGCATTTTTATCAAGCTTGTATGTTTATGTTCAGTTAATTCACTTTAATGGCAATGAAAATGACCTATTGACATTAAAGTGAAATTACTGAACCTAAACATATGAGCTTGATAAAAATGCTCATTTTAGAAGAAAATTTCAGATGGCACTTAGAGGCTTTTGCATCTGAACTCTTCATATATAGAATGGTGTGATCGGGCTTAAGAGCTTTTTGAGTGCACTGAGGATTTTACTGGTGTGGCGTAAAGTAATAGTCAAACAGCTCGAATGTTAAAAAAAGGACTTAATTTAAATTTATGATGTGATTATGACATTTTTATCAAGATGCATGCAGAACAGTTGGTTAAAAATTCAGCTCTCAGAGATAATGTTGTGACGCAATTAGGCTAAGCAATGACAAAAGAACTGAATCAGTTTTTTTTTAACCATTTGGAAGAACCGACTCTGACTTTCCATCGCATTGCTTGCTTGCTGTCAATGGGATGTTACTCCGGGCTGAATCCATCTTATTTTACAGCACTATTTCAATTAAATCAATATCGTTTCCACCCTCACCCTTCGTCATTTGAAGCAGACTCCATTAAACTGATTTCTTTTTCTTCAAATAATTGATTTATTCATCAGTCTAAGTTCATATAGTAGTGGGTCATCAGTCATGAGGGTTGTCTTGTTTCAATTACTTTATTTTATAGGAGCTTCTAAAGTCATAAAGGCTCAGATATGTGATTCTGCTACAGTAGTACAGTCTTCCTGTGAATACAGATGTCTTGCATTTTGTGTTGTTGAAGCAAACTGAGTCAATACCACAAAACAATGCTTTGAATATGAAGTCGACAGAATTGGATAGTCGTCTTTAAAAAAACACCAATGTTTAAATGTGGGAAAAGTACACAGAGTTGCATATACACAAAAGATAAGTGAGAATAGATAGTGAATTGGCTTTCACTAGCACCCAGCTGTGACCAGCTTCTCCACTGTGTGTTGCCCTTTAGAAAGGTTGTTTAATTCATCCGGAATGATGCCATGGAAAAGCATGGGAGCTTCATCTGAGACTGGAATTTTGTAAAATCTACAGCCAGTTTTATTCAAGTATATTTTGAATTGTATTTGTATTTTTATAATTTAAATTGATATTAAAGTTGTAGTAATTTTGTTGTGTATTGTTGTTGTTGTTTTCAAATGTTGATAGTTTTTATCAGTCTTTTCTTTAAATTTTATATTTAGTTATTTCAGTTAAATGAAAATGACAAATGTTGCCTGGCAACTAGCAGAAATAAAGTTTTATTTTTTTTATGGGTTTTGATAACAGTAACAACCTTGGCTACAGCAGACATGGTTTCTCACTTTTTAAATGGCAATTGTATTAAAGATGACAATGCCACTGTTGTCTAGCCATAGGCTATTGTTAAAAAGAATTAGATTGTCTGGTGATGGCACAGGGCTGGTTTTTAAGAGGATAAGTTTCCCTCAAGCTAAAAAGAAGTCCACATCTGTTGTCTGAACAATTTAAAAATGCAATGATTAACCCACAATAAGCAATTGTCCGATCAAATCATAAATCACATTTACCATGTTCCGCTTGGATGCCTCAGGGGCATAACAACCTTCTGTGTCATCCCTAGATTACATTCCCAGTCTTCCATATTTGCTATATAGGACAAATCCTCTCTAAAGGCTCTCAGCGCAGGCTTGTAGATCACATTGACTGGATCTTAGCATGACGTTTGTAATGAATTCAGCATGCGTAGTTGCAACTCGGCATCCTCTTTAATTCAAATCACATTTAGATGATTGGAAGAGCATTATCGATGGACCGTGCAGTGGTACTGAGCCTGGAATTTGCAGTCATGTGCGAAGCATGTCAAAACGTTGAAGGAGTTTCACTCAGTTCTTTTTTTGTGTGTGTGCGGTTAAGGACTGAGGAGGGAGTTACGGTCAGTGACCTCATTTTTGTCCAGTTCATTTATCTGGACCAGACCAGCATCTCTGTGAAATCTCAGTTCAGCTAAATGTTCATCCTTTCCAGATATGCATGCATTATTAGTTACGATATTAGTGTTCTGATAGAAGACTACACTTCCCAAGCATTCTGGATTGCTCTGTAGCAGTTCTTTTTTGTTTTCTGCCCTTACATTTTCTAGTTAATATGCTCTGCAGAATGACCAGGCACTGTGGGAGAGACCGGATAGGTTTCTCAAGTGTTTGGTATTCACAGATGGCCTGTTTGAGGGCCTCTATGTTCCTGTGAGTGTTCAGTATTAGAGTTGTGAAGTTGCCACCCTCAAGTAATGCAGGTGAATTGTCCTTGCTCAAGGGTGTTGGAACTGCAGAGAGACCAGCTGCATGGCCTATATATATGCCTGCTCACCAGTTACCTCCTACAGAACCTCCTTTCATTTTGATTCAAAGAGATGCTTTTAAACTACTTGAGGTTCATGCAGGTTTTAAAGCACTTCATCCATTTATAGGTTGTTTTTGTTTCCTTCATCTTAAATATTTATAAGTGAACTATTGTGTTCAAGGATAGTGTTTCCCAACCTTTTTTGTCTTATTGTACCCCCATATCCCCATACCCCTTCACTGATGCAAAGGAATGTGTTCCTTTTGAGTTACATTGGAATGTCATTTGACGTTACTAATAAAGTCAGCATGAAATTGAAATTAACCCTTTTTTCTAAATGCATATTGTTTATCTTATTGTAAACATTTCATCCATGCATATGTTATAACTTGTAATCTTTTGGTGAAAAAAAATCCACCCATTTCTTACATTGAACCAATCAACAGCTGATGGATAGAGCCAAGCCCCGCCATTTATTAAATTTTTTTGGGATAGTCCATTTCACTCGTATGTACATTACAATAGGGAAGAAAAGATCTGTTGCTTGCTACTTCTGTTGCATCGTGACTTTAATGATATTAAAGTGGCCAATATGAGACACCTGAGGTTGTTAGTTATCCACAAGTTTTGACCGTTTTGCAGCCTATCATAGATAAACCTTCCCTGAGAGACCTAATAGAGAATTTGTTCATAAGAAAACACAGATGGGATGTTTAACAAGAGTGAAGTCATTTGCACTCTTTCTGGTATTTAGATGTCATAAAGACTCAACTAGTATGAAATATCATATCACTCTCAAGTGAATACATGGATAGTGTTGCAAATTTTAATAACATATGAATTACAGTTATACAAGTGTTAAAGTTTGAGGTCAGTACTTTTTTTTTTTTTAAGAAATCATACTTTTATTCAGTAAGGACATGTTAAATTGATCAAATGTGATGGTAAAGACGCACATAATGTTTCAAAAGATTTATATTTCAAATAAATGTTATTTTGAACTTTTTATTCATCAAAGAATCCTGTATAACGGTTTTCTATTTTAAGCAGCACAACCGTTCAACATTATCAATAATAACAAATGTTTCTTGAGCAGCAAATCAGCATATTAGAATGATTTCTGAACTGTCATGTGACACTGAAGACTGGAGAAGTGATGCTTTGCCTTCACAGGAATACATTTTTTTAAAATATAATAAAAATCAATTTATCAATCATTTTTAATCAATCATTTATCAAATAAATACAGCCTTGGTGAGCTTGAGAGACTTCTTTCAAACCATCTTACTAACCCCAACCTTTTGAACTGTAGTATACATTCAACAAAGCAAAATCAAAATCTATCCATGTAGCCCACTGAAAGCAGTTTACGGATTGGTGTGATTTTAGTTGGACTAAAGTATTTATGTGACATTTTAAAAAGGCAAATAATTGTTTTAATTAGAATGAAATCTCACATTTAGATACGTGTTAATGTACTTAAAGCTTGTAGAGGAAATATCATGACTCACTCTTCATATCCTTAGGACAATAGAGGCATAACACAGATTTGCTGATGGCTTAAACTGAACCAACAGAATCTTTTTTGTCTTGCTTCCATAGCAACTAGTGTTCTTTGACGTAGATGAACATGTTCTTAAGTTAACCATCTGGCCAATGTGAAAACGTCAGTCAATCATTGGGTTACTGGCCGGTGTCTGTCTTTGACACCTTGCAGCCTGTCAGGCCTCTGAGGTGCTAATGGGATTGGCCCTAAGTGGGCGGCTTGTTTTCTCTTCCTTTGGTCTAAGAGGTTAGTTAATCTGACCAACTGGCCGGCGTGCTTGGAAAGTGTGGTTTTGGCAGAGCTTGACGCCTGTGTCTGCTTGTCTGGACGCTAACCAGACGCTGCGTGTTTGACTGGAGGGTGTGTTTCATTGTGACATGAGTCATTGGACATGTTGAGGGTTTTGGTTGGAATCTTTGTGCCGCCCCTGGTTATAACCAAATGTGGATATGATGATTGACAAAGTAAAAGAATAAAAAGAGAAAAACTTGGTGGGAGAGTTGCTTGAGAATAGAGCTGCATGATTGATCGTTAAAAAATCGTGATCTCGATTCAAACACCCCACGCAATCTTATTCCTAAATGACAAGGATTTGCCTGTGTCTATTAAACCTTTGACAAAATCATACCTGAACATTCAAATCTGCGTGAGCGCTGCCGCATTTGTCATGAATGGGTATGAAACAGCTTCACAAACAGTCTTTTCAACTATACCGTATTATTATTTCTGTTACAAATATTCACAGAAGTATTAGGATAAAGGTTAAGTTTGGATATTAAAACAGATGTCTACGTTAGCGATCAAAATAGAGTAAATCACTTTTTGAAATTAACTTAAACTTTTTTCATTGAATCATTCATTCAAAAGATCCGTTCACAACACTGATTCATCCCGTAATGAAACAAGTGAAGTAGCTTAAATTTTGTAGTTTATTTTTGCCTTTATTTTATTTTAAAGGTAATAAAGGCCATGTTCTTGCCCTAAGTATAGCCCTAGATGCTGACATAACTTAAAACACCTGATTAAAATTATGTTCCCAAAGTTGACTTGGACGATTCAGAATGAAGATTAAAAAAAAAAAAAAACTCAATGTAATGTGTAGGTTAATCCTGATACATTTAAAATTATGGAAGATGGAATGAACTGTCAATTTAAAGGTCTAATAACTAACCAAACCAAAGTAATCATGACTGTTAACAGGGATTTTCTTTTGAAAATACACAATTGGCAAGGTGTACTATTGTTTTACTTGACAGTTGTTTTCTTTGCCATTTTAGGAAGATCTGCCTCCACTGTAAGTGCCCTCGTGAGGAGCATGTTGTGACCGTCATGCCTCTAGAGATGGAGAAGACAGTGACCAAGCTGATGTACGACTTCCAGAGGAACTCTACATCCGACGATGACTCAGGCTGTGCTCTGGAGGAGTATGCCTGGGTGCCGCCCGGACTCAAACCTGAACAGGTAACACTATTTACTGCCCTGTACTCAAATTAGACTTACACTACCATTCAAAAATTTAGGGTCAGAAAGTTTTTTTGGTTTTTTTTGGAAAGAAATTAGTATTTTTAAATTAAATTGATCAGAAGGGACAGTGAAGACATTCACGTGTGAACATTTTAATAATCTAAAGAAACTTTTTTCCACTATAAAGAACAATTTGTCGAATGGAAAGGTTCCATAGATGTTAAAGGTTCTTCATGGAACCATCAATGCCAAAAAATAACCTTTATCTTATGTATTAAAATGATTTCTGAAGGATCATGTGACACTGAACTGGAGTAATGATGCTGAATTCAGCTTTGCTGTCACAGGAATAAACTATATTTTAAAGTATATTAAAATAAAAGTTGTAATATTTCACAATATTACTGTTTGTACTGTATTTTTGATCAAAAAACAAAAAATCGTACCGATCCCAAACTTTTGACCAGTAATGAATATTATTCTTATAAAAAAAAAAAGGGTTAATAAATTGAATGCAGCTTTTACTTTCATTGACATGTTTAAACAAGCATTGAGGCATTCTGCATGAAATTTTGACAAGGTTTTAAACGTTTAGAAGTGAAATACCATTGAGATGAATGCCTCTTTATGATCTCTCATTCCTGCTGCACTGATTTTTGTTACTATAGCAATGCTCTGCTTCAGGAGGTTGGTGTATGAGATTTATAAGGCACCGGTGTGTGTAGAGCTCTTTACGGGCCAGTGAAATCATTTATAGATGTGAGTTTCATTTTCATGATGAACTAAAGAAAGTCTTGTTAACGCAGCAGCAAAACGGGTCAATAAGCAATAAAGCACCTCCACCATCTGCAATGGCTGTCGGCCATATTGTGTCTCTGGAGGTCACCTGATGTGCATCTGATCAGCTCTAGTTTATTAATTCACATTTGCCTGCCTGAATGATCCTATCTAGGAGAGATAATGAAATTGATGGTCGACGTTGGACTGATATATGAAGCATTTTTATTATCTCTTGTTTATTAGAAATACTTGATAGAAATGATGGTAGCCAGTGTATATAGTAGAATAATCTCCTATAGATATTCTGTATTATAATGATAAATGATTCTCTAGGCTGTATTCCAAGAGCCCTTGTTTTGTAGTGGCTCTGGTTTAAGTCAATACCAGCAGTTTTGCAGCATTCAGGCAGATGGATGGAAGGAAGTTGCTGGGATACAAGAACTCGGTGTCCATGCATGTTATTAGCAAGCTATTAATTATGCCTCTCTCTGTGCTTTGAAAGCTGGTGTCTGCAGTTTCACCCAGAGACAGTGATTACCTCAGGCCATGACAAATTAGCTTTGCTTAGACATAGAGTGGAAATTTAGGCCATCCACATCCATAATAAGATAAGATGGCAGATCCCCGCTGTGCATTTCAGAACATTTGGGATCTGGTTTAGAACAAGAAATCTGTTTAAGTACATGAAAACATGATTTGCTGTAGCTCAGGTATTTAGGAAGTGATAATGTTAGCTGCATGGGCAAACTTTTACATCCGGCCTCTGCTTTTGTGCAAAGTTGTTATCCACCAAACATTTTTGCAGTAAAGACACCGGCCTTGTTTGTTTCCAGAAATCTCTCTGACACATGCTTACATGAGTGAATTAGTCGAGTAATCCAGTTAGCCGTGTTAGAAATGTAATGGTCCATCGTCAGCTAAGCGGCTCCATTAGTCACAATACATGTTGAATACAAATAACTCTTATGAACTGGTTTATCTTAGTGAATCAAGAACATACTATGTAAACCATGTAGTCTGATTTACAATCAGTTGACTCATTTCTTTTTTTATCAACTGTCTTCAAAAGCTATGCACTAACATTTAAAGTATTAATTTGATACAATGCACTTGTGTACATGTTTTTTTTACATTGTACTTCATTTCTGTTTCCATTACCCTATAATCCACCCTTAAACCTAACCATACCATCAAACCTGTTCCGAACTTAGCCGTGTTCTACCTCAAAAACAGCAAAAGTGTTTTGCAATACAGCGTTGGGTACAATAAGTACATTGTACTTAACAATTTTTTTATGTAAGTATTAGGGGTGTAACCATGTAATTGAAATTGTGACTGTGTAATAGTGTACATTGAAAGTCTTTGGGATGTGCTGAAGTAGACTTTACAGAGTGCTCAACTCTTGCATTATCACTACAAGATCTTGACCAAAAATTGGTGCACCTTTGTCTTGATAGAAATAGATGTTAAGTCTACTCCAGCACATCCCAAAGACTTTCAATGAATTTAAGGTCTGGACTCGTGCAAGTCATGTGTGAAAAATGATTCTTCATGCTCCCTCCCAACTATTCTTTCACAATTTGAGCCTGATGAATCTTGACATTGTCGTCCTAGAATATGATGTCTTCCTACATGGTTGTTTTAGAAATGAAAAGCTACACACTACATCAGTTAGGGTTAGAACTGTTTCCAAACATATAACATGCTAGAAACATCATAATCACTGCAATAATGATCCAAATATATATATATANTTTTTTATTTTTCTATTTTTTTTATTTATTTATTTATTTTCATCAACAAATTATGGTGCATATTTACTGTCATCCAGTGTATGCTGTCTCCTTTCTCTGAGGCTTTGGCTTTATTCAGTGGAAAACAGCTGTTTGGGCTCTGGTTAGTTTGCCCTCAAATCAGGAGCATTTGCATTTTCTTCACCCTCTCTCTGTCTGGCGCAAAATGCAGTTGCCAGTTCCCTTGACACTGGGGCGGGTTGCCAGATCCCTTCCTGCTGATTATAGTTATTTCCACAAGCTGTTCCTCTGTGTGAGTGCTTTGGGCTCTGGGTCCATGTCCTTCTGATCGCTGCGTCACAACAGTTCTTTTGCTGGCCCAGGGAGCGTGTTATTGTTGGAAGTCTCCACTGTAATTTACCAGGACCAGACCACAGTTGGTGTTTCGTGAAATTTTTCAGCTATCCCAAAAGAACCTCTGCACGAGTCCTTCAAAAACCCCTTGCTGACACTGTACCGGCCAACACAAGCAACGGAAGAGCAATCAGCTCGTTTAAAGAGACAGCTCCTTATTACAGGGGGGCTTTAAACACCGGACATGGACGGGGCTCTGAAAACAAAGCCCACGTATTACTGAAGAAGGTGATGATTTTGTTTCAGAGCGTAACCCAAATGTTTTCTGGCTCTTGTAAAACACATTTTGATGGGATTCTGAGATCAGCGGTATTTCATCCGTTTCTTTACATATAACTCATTCACGCTGCTCTGTAAAAACAAAATGTAGAGTAATATCACATTCATGTTGTTCTTTAAAGGTGAACGTGTCATTTTTGCACCCCTAGCGACACCAAATGGAACTGCAATCTGTTTGTTAATTAAATGTGTCATGAGTATTTAGTAAAATTATTAGATTTTGCTGTTGTGTCAGAGGTATGAAGGATTGTGAAATTTCATGTGTAACATCAACAGATATTTTTGGTATTGTGACAACCATAAATATAAAAATGGACGTGGACGTAGTAGTTGGAGTAGTAGTGGTGTGTGTTTGGGGTCAGTAAGATTTTTTTATGTTTTAAAAGAAGTATCTTCTGCTCACCAAGACTGCATTTATTTGATTAAAAATACAAACAAAAACAGTAATATTGTGAAATATTATTCAAACAGCTATTTTCTATGTCAATATACAGTAAAGTGTAATTTATTCCTGTGATCAAAGCTGAATTTTCAGCATCATTACTCCAGTCTTCAGTGTCACATGATCCTTCAGAAATCAATCTAATATGATGATTTGATGCTCAAGAAACATGATTATTATCAATGTTGAAAACAGTTATTTACATTTTTATTTCATGATGCTATGATGAATAGAAAGTTCAAAAGAACAGCATTTGTCTGAAATCTAAATCTTTTGTAACATTAAACACTACCGTTCAAAAGTTTGGGGTCAGTAAGAATTTTATTTTTATTTTTGGGGGATATAAATAAAATTAATCAATACTTTTATTCATCAAGGATGAGTTAAACTGATCAAAAGTTACAGTAAAGACAATTATAATGTTAGAAAATATTCTATTTTAAATAAATGCTGTTCTTTTGAACTTTCTATTCATCGAAGAATTTTGAAAAAAATTTGTACACAACTGTTTTCAACATTGATAATAATAATAATGAATGTTTCTTGAGCATCGAATCATCATATTAGATTGATTTCTGAAGGATCATGTAACACTGAAGACTGAAGTAATTATGCTGAAAATTCAGCTTTGATCACAGGAATAAATTACACTTTACTGTATATTGACATAGAAAACAGCTGTTTTAAATTGGAATAATATTTCACAATATTACTGTTTTTGTTTGAATTTTTAATCAAATAAATGCAGGCTTGGTGAGCAGAAGATACTTCTTTTAAAACATTAAAAAAATCTTACTGACCCCAAACTTTTGAACGGTAGTGTATATATATATATATATATAATATGTGTGTGTGTATTTGTATATACAGTCAAACCAACATTTATTCAGACACCTTGAACATTTCATTCATTAATACAGTTTATTCACTATAGTTTAAAGAAATTGTAATAAAATATGACAAGATCTCAAAGTTAAACTGTCAGAAAAAAATAATCTTAATTATGTCAGATAACACTTAAGCAAAACATGGTCTGAATAATTTTTGGTTCCAAATTTTTATCAGTTTCACTGGTAGTCCACTGTATGAATAACTTTTGGGTATAATATAAAAAAATATATTGCTATCTTCACTTACATAAATTATAGTGTCCTGCACCCACTAGTAAAAATATACCAAAAATATAAAAATGTCTGAATATTATTATTTTTTTGGTTCATATATGTAAGATAATATAAAATAATAAAATTGTGTGTGAATAAATAGGTATAATTTTATTTTTTTTAATATTAGAACTGTGCCAGTTAAGTTTATGCTTTTAGATTTTCTCTGCATTTTTGACTTTTTTAGAAAAGAGTCATTATTTTTGGAGGACAGTTATTTTAATATAATTTCTGTACTATATAAGTATTTAATAATAGTTTTATATAATAATATTTATATTTTATATTTAGTTTAGTTAAAATTTTTCACTTATTTTATTTCAGCTTCATTTCATTTAACAAAAGCTATTTTTAATAGTTTTTTGTTATAACAACAACTATGTTCAGACATAGTGAAAATGCTGCTTGCTTAGGCTTTATTTCATTACAGTTTCTCAGTTGCTATTCAGCACTGTTTCTTATTCCTTGCTGCTTATATGGTATGGCGACGGAGGCAGATGGCCCCCGATATATATCAGATTAAGCCATTAGGCCATCAGATCTGTGTAATAGGTTTGGACGGGTGGTCAGAGGATGCACAACCTTATTATGGCTCCTGCTAAGTCTGGATTCTTCACTGGCTTGTTTGCGTTCCAAAAAGTACTTCAGCCACGAGTCAACAGACAATTACATTATAGCGTAATGTAGACTCATGTTCTCACTATTTGGCCAATTATAAAATGAAATGTGTGATGTAATTACACTTAAATTTCATTATGTTGATTAGACAACTGTGATAATGTCCATTTTCGCCCAAAAAATGTAAAGCTCATATAGTTAATTAAATTGGGATGAGATCTGGACATGTATTCTTATCATCTTGAGATAAAGGGTCCTCCATTTAAGCACGTCAGGGGGGATAGTAGGGGCCGATTCCATTAACTCATGCGTTGCTCATCCATAAATCACTTTGACTGTTATAGCTGTGTGTGAGTGTGTGTGAAAGGCAAGGACCTTGGGCGAAATTGGGGGAAGGGGTTAACACCAACAGGGATATAGAAATTCCACCTCTGTGTTTGTGACTGTGTCACCCAAGTGCCAAAATCCAAGTGTTTGATTTAACAAACCATGTGGAAACAAGACTTGGTTGCCCTCAAACCTTCTGGTGTTTTAATATTTGTTTTATGAATTATTATATTATAATATAATATTTATTTATTTAAAGAATATTATTAGTTATTANTTTTATTATTTGTTTTATGAATTATTATATTATATTATAATATAATATTTATTTATTTAAAGAATATTATTAGTTATTATTAATAAAATTTTTATGATTAATTTACTACTTTATTACTTGAAGTGATTCAGAGCTGCTATTGTTCTCCACTGTCATTCCAGGTACATCAGTATTACAGCTCTTTGCCGGAGGATAAAGTACCATACGTGAACAGTCCTGGGGAGAAGCATCGCATCAAACAGCTTCTGCATCAACTTCCCCCACATGACAATGAGGTGAGATCAGCTTGGGCTCTTACACAAAAAGGTCACAACTCAGAATGCATATATGTTTGTGCGTGCCATCATTTACACACGTGTCTGTCCATGTCTACCGCGACACCACTGACCTGAGCTCTTGTTGTGCAGGTGCGATACTGTAACAGTCTGGATGATGAGGAAAAACGAGAGCTGAAGCTCTTCAGCAACCAGAGGAAGAGAGAGAACCTGGGCCGCGGTAACGTCAGGCCCTTCCCGGTGACCATGACTGGAGCTATCTGTGAACAGGTGTGCAAGTGTTCATTTGTGTGTGTGGTATTTGAATGAACCGTGGTTTGGGGTTGAGGTGTTGTGGCCACAGGAAGAGATCAGCTTCAGTGGTTCATTGAAACTGCTACTTTTGTTCTTAGTCGCTTATTTTCATTGTCGGTTTTAAGGCTTCCTCTATAGGTTTTGTGTGTTAGTCCACCTGGGATGTCATATAAGTGCCAGTAAGTGAATTAGAGCTGAGTCTAAGCTGGATATGCATGTCTGTGACCACCTGCCTTGTATCGCTCCCCTTCTGTTACCTCTCAGGAACAGATGTCACACTGACACAGTTTGGCTTTTTTCGCAAGTTTTAAATTTATCCTCTACTGTGACACTCTTAAAGATTTAAGCCCCCATTTAGCCCAGTGCTGTTGAAAAGATGCGGTTTTTCCAATAAATATTGGTCTCGAAGGTAACTGAGGCACAAGTGTGTGTATTTGTGGATACGTGCATGCATCTGTCTATCCCGTTAAACATTTGCTGACTCTATGCATAATGCAAGATATAGGAAATGCTGAACAAGACCTTTAATGAAGAAACCAGCTAATGTCAGCTGTTCCTTTATATATACTAGATAGAATATGGTGGCCACTTGTTGTAAATTCCCTTTTTTTCTCCATACTTTGTCTTCGGATGTGCAAAAAAATACACTTCCATACACAAGTTTGGGGTTGGTAAAGAAATTAATACTTTTATTCAGTAAGGATGCATTCAGTTGATCAAAAGTAATACTAAATACAATTACAATGCTACAAATGATTTCTGTTTAATAAAATAAAATTCAAAATAAATGCTGTTCTTTGGAACTTTGTTCATCAAAAAATCCTGAAAAAAAAAAATGCATCACAGCTTCCAAAAAAATATTAAGCCGCATGACTTTTTCCAACATTGATAATAATTAGAAATGTTTCTTAAGCACCAAATCAGCATATTATTGTGATTATGAAGGATCATGTGACACTGAAGACTGGAGTAATGATGCTAAAAATTGAGCTTTGACATCACAGGAATAAATTACATTCTAAAATATATTAAAATAATAAACAAAAGTTATTTTAAATTATAATAATAATATTTCATAGTATCATAAATGCAGATTTTGT
>RJVU01042531.1:386745-407002 GCA_003731715.1 Anabarilius grahami
GAACTTGTATATTAAAACATATTTTAGTTTTTATATCTAATCAGTTGATGGAGAGCTAGTCAATCTATAAACACATCTGCAGGGTACTCATAATATTCGAGTCTCAGATAATGATTATTGATTTAATCTTGTGACCTGCTGCTAAATGACCTATAAAACTCTCTTTTATTAACCCTTTAACTCTCTCACATTTTCAGTGTGGGGGACAGATAAACGGAGGTGACATTGCCGTCTTTGCGTCACGGGCGGGCCACGGAGTGTGCTGGCACCCACAATGCTTTGTGTGCAGCATGTGCGACGAGCTACTGGTGGATCTTATCTACTTCTACCAGGACCGGAAGATCTTCTGTGGTCGCCACCATGCTGAAAGACTCAAACCTCGTTGTTCGGCCTGCGATGAGGTTAGACACACTCACCCTGACATGACATGAACCTCTAAACATTAGTATGTATCTTGTATGCGCTACTAATTTAACCATTACTCCCTAATATAACACTGCAGATATTTGGAATATAGTCCTTTTTAAATAATAATAATAAAAATGCTAAATGGCACAAGACGTCCTGAATCACTCTTTCTATTTAAGGGTTAGTTCAACCAAAAAGGAAAATGATCTCATAATTTAATCACCCTCAAGCCATCCTTGGTGAATATGACTTTCTTCTTTCAGTCAAACACAGTCGGATTTATATTAAAAAATATTCGGGCTCTTCCAAGCTTTGTAATGGGAGTGAATAGTAACCATGATTTTGAAGCACATTCATTCATCATAAAAGTAATCCATATGACTCCAGGGGGGCCTTCTGAAGTGAATCAATGCATTTTTGTAAGAAAAAATATCCAGACACTCTGGATATTCTGGATACTCTGGAAGTCTCTGTTATTGTGCAGATAAAAACTGATTGAGCCTTTTTCTTCTAGTTCCCATTTTATGTAAAGACAGCTGAATAAAATGTATGATTACCATGGATACAGAACTTCATCTCTATAGTGATAATGGAGTTACTGCTGTGCTGCAGCTCAGTCTGTTGCCTCAGCAGAGCCTTTAGCTTCAGTCCTGTCACTTCTACTGCAGAAAAATGGTCTCACTCTTTTCTCTGCTTCTGTCTCTTAGATCATTTTTGCAGATGAGTGCACAGAGGCAGAGGGCAGGCACTGGCACATGAAGCACTTTTGCTGTTTCGAGTGCGAGACAGTTCTGGGCGGCCAGCGTTACATCATGAAAGAGGGCCGGCCATACTGCTGCACCTGCTTTGAGTCCCTGTACGCAGAGTACTGCGATTCCTGCGGGGAGCACATCGGTAAGAGCCCATCTATCAGTGCCGACCTGGAATCCCCTCAGCGTCCATGCAAGGCCGGTCCGCTTTGCTCTTGCAGAAATTGCACCGTAGCAACTGCCAAGAGACGACTGACCTGCTTTTTGTCTATCGTTAAGATATTAAACATAAAGAGCTTGCAAGTTGATAGTTTAGTCTAGCGTTCACGTTCAACGTTTTGGCAGCTTGTTTTGTGGAAATTCAATCCGGAATTACTTTCCACACAGGACCACAGAAAGTAATTTCATGAAACTGATTATAAACAGGAAGCATCAGTGTGGGTTTTCAAAACAGATGTTGTCCATTAGAGTGTAGCTGCTTTAGAGCTGTGATTAAAATCGAATGTATTTCTGCAATATGTGGCACACCGTATAATCAGCTTTCTCCAAACACATCTACACCTCACGAGAAGGATGCGGTCCTTCAAAGACATCTTTATTCTGCATATGTTTACTTGAAGTATCTGTCATTTAAAATCCACACAATTTTAAGCTTATGTAACTTTAAGTGCTCGTATGTCATGTCTAAAGGATTGCTCTCTTGTGCATTTGCAGTCAGTGACATGATGCTTTATTTTGTCCCACCTATTATTTTAAAACTACACAAAATGCAAATCATGTATACAGTAACTTGAATAAAACTCTTCTTGGATGGTTTTAATTTCCTTATTAAAATGAATTTTCCCCTATTATTACAAAGCTTCAACAACTGCTTCACTGTAGAGCTGCACGATTCTGGATGAATTGAGAAACACGATTTTTTTGTTTCAAATAGAGATCACGTTTCTCCCACGATTCTGAACAGACAACTAAACTAAATAACATGTAATTTACTAGAGGTTCTGACAAAATGTTAATTGCTGCAGTCATTTTAAAATGTTTACTAATCAGAATGAAAAAAAAAATCAGCTTGAGTGAATGATTCAATGACTCATAAATACTTATATTTGTTTCATTCACTGGATGAATCAGCTTTTTTTTTTTTTTTGAACAAATCTCTTGGATTAATGGTTCAATTACAAATAAAAAATTTTTAACATTCACTTGTTGCCACCTACTGCTGTAATGATGTAATTTGAAATGAGGTGATTTACTCTTTTTTTGATCTCTTCCATAGACATGCGTTTATATCCAAACTATAAACTTTTATCCCAGTACTTCTGTGATAATATGAATATTTGTGACAGTAATACTGTATGGTTAAAAAGAGTGTTTGTGAAGCTGTTTCATACCTATACATGACAACTGCTCTCTGTGGGTCAGCGAATTTAATGTTCCAGTGTGATTTTGTAAAGGTTTAATAGGCACAGGAGAATCTGTGTCATTTAGGAATGAGATCATCTGAGTGTTTGAATCAAGATCACGATATTATTTTAATGAGTAATCGTGCAGTTCTATTTCACTGCTTAACTTTTGTAAACCATTATGAATGTGTATCAAGGTCAATAAGTCTTAAAAAAATCTAATTATCTTATATTTTAAGATGAGACAAAGTTAGTTTAGGTTATAAAATGTAATTTGGTGTGATGCCTCAAACTTGAATGAAGTCATGATATTTATAAAAACAGCATTTTACCTCGGAAAATATATTTAAAAAATGTAACTTGCATGAATTCAAAGAGTACATTAAGAACTTGGCATGTTTAAAACGACATGGTTTTTCCTTTTCTGTGTAGTAGGCTCTTTTGTGTCATTGACCCATAGTTTATAAGCACTCTATATATTTAATTTTGGCATAGATGCTTGTGGACCTGTATGTAATGGATGTCTTCTTATTGTGCAGGTATTGACCAGGGTCAGATGACATATGATGGCCAGCACTGGCATGCCACCGAGGCCTGTTTTAGCTGTGCTCGCTGTAAGAAGTCCCTGCTCGGTCGTCCTTTTCTACCCAAGCAGGGTCAGATCTTCTGCTCTCGGGCATGTAGCATTGGAGATGACCAAAACGGCTCTGATTCCTCAGATTCTGCATTCCAGAGCGCCCGTTCTCGTGAGGCCCGGCGCAGCAGCTCCAAATCCAACAAGAGCAATAATGGTGGTAGTGGAGGAGATGGAAACCAGGGAGGGAAAGGTTCAGCTGGGCGTTACTCTGCTGATGTTGACCCACTGTCCCTGCAAATGGACTTGCTTAGTCTGTCCAGTCAAACGCCCAGCCTGAACAGAGAATCTCCATCTTGGAAGACGCAGGCTGAGATGTATGGTTACGAGAGCCGTAATGAACTCTCTTCAAACCCTCTTCATTTGCTCAGTCAATGCAACATCCGGACTTCCTATTCCTCAAATCTGTCCCCTGGTCACCCAGCAGATCCAAGGCCCAAAGAGCCTGTGGCCTCCAAGAGACCCCCTGTATCTGCTCTCAAAGGACAGTCTTTGAATGAGAACTGGTTCCAACCGGGACCAGAGGACTATTACCAACCTGCACTGCGAACACAGACGAGCTTTAAAGAGGTTCCACACAACAGCTTCATGGATAAGCGATCAGTGAGCCTGCATGTATTCCAGAGGGAGAAGGAGAAGGATGTTGGACCGCAGATGGGCCGTAGCAGGAACCCAATTAGTGCACTTGGCTTTAGCGAACGACTCACACCACTGGAGCAGACACCACATGGCTCTATGGAGTCACTGGCTTTATCTAATGCTACAGGTATTTTTTTATTTTTTATTATTTTATTATTATTTCATTTATTATTATAGTTTTTTTTAATCTTCTTTTTTTTATTTTTTTATTTATGTAAGATTTTTTTATAATGTTTTTGATAGAAGTCTTTCATGCTCACCAAGGCTGCATTCATTTAATCAAAAATGCATTTAAAAAAGTAGTATTTAAAAATTATTACAATTTAAAATCACTTTTCTATATTTCAACATTTTACAGTGTAATTTATTCCTGTGATGGCAAAAGCCTAATTTTTATCAGTCACTACTCCAGTCTTCAGTGTCACATGATTTGGTGCTTAAGAAATATTTCTTATTATTATATGTGTTGAAAACCATTGTGCTACTCAATATTTTTGTGAAAACTGTGATACTAAGTTCTTCAATAAATCTCACTGACCTCAAACTTTTAAAGGGTTAGTTCACCCAAAAATGAAATTTCTGTTATTAATTACTCACCCGCATGTCGTTCCACACCCGTAAGACCTTTGTTCATCTTAAGAACACAAATTAAGATATTTTTGATGAAATCCGACATCAAAAAAACTTAATTCAATCTCTTCTGTGTCATTCTCATACGCTATTTACGTTCAGCGCTTCCAGGTTCTACGTCTGAACACCAGCTCAGTATTGGCAGACGCTGATCACGTGACCAGCGCGACGCATGCATGTGATGCTGACGCAGGAGCTGACCAATAACGAGTCGCCATTCGGACGTAGAACCTTGAAGCGCTGGACGTAAACAGCGTATGAGAAAGACACAGAAGAGAAGATATTGTTGAATAAAGTCGTTATTTTTGTTTTGTTTTTGAGCACAAAACGTATTCTCATCGCTTCATAAAATTAAGGTTGAACCACTGCAATCATGTCGACTATTTTAACAATGTCTTTAGTACCTTTCTGGAACTTGAAAGTGGTGGTTAAATTACTGTCTTTTGAGGATTTCATCAAAAATATCTTAATTTTTGTTCCGAAGATGAACGAAGGTCTTACGAGTGTAGAACGACATGAGGGTGACAGAAGTTTCATTTTTGGGTGAACTAACCCTTTAAACCATAGTGTATATTTTACTGAATCATGTTTCTAGTGGATTGAGAACTGAAAATCTTAATAGATTATCTTTTAGTGGTGTTTGCCTTTGCAATTACTATTGGTCATACTTGGAATTAGGGATTGTAACGAATCCAGTTTATTATTTTTCAACTTTTTTGTGTATTGTCACTCAGTTTATAAGGCAAGAGAATATTACAGCTGTCTTACATGTCTCATGTCTACAGGCACCTCTGCAGATGGTGGCAGTAAACGGCAGGAGCACTTGTCTCGCTTCTCAATGCCAGACTTGAGCAAAGATTCTGGCATGAACGTGTCTGAAAAGAGCAACATGGGCACCCTCAACTCCTCTGTGCAGTTTCACAGCTCTGAATCTCTGCATAGCCTGAACTCTGCGCAGCCTTACCTGGAGCTCGAAGCCCCGGTGCAAGTCAAATTCCCCGTGCAATACCCCCGTGAACCTCCTGGAATTAATGCTTTACCACCTGGTTTTGCCTATCAGGAGGAGGATTGCGTAAGTTTGGTAAGCAACGCCAACAACGCCCGTCTACCACCCATGAGTGAACGGACCCGCCGTAGAAGCATCGACCACGAAGAGCCACGGCGTCGACACCACCACCATCGCTCTCGCCGTTCCAGGCGTTCCCGTTCGGAAAACGCACTTAACCTTGCTGCCGAACGCCGCCCACCTCCCAAACGATCTCAGCTTCATGTTTGTGAGGATTATGACCAGTTCCCTCCGCCCCGTGGGTCACGGGACCACTACGGCAGTGGAAGTGGCAGGCTGAGACAGCAGCCTTTCAGACCTTGCCCTCGGACAACCTCCGACCTCACGCTTCAAAATCCCGCACTGCACCGACACCAGGGCCCTTATTCATGGGACCAGTACGATTACGATGACGATTGGTGCTCGACCTGTTCCTCATCTTCCGAGTCAGAAGATGAAGGGTATTTTCTGGGCGAGCCAATTCCCAGACCGGTCCAGCTGAGGTACATGACCAGCGAAGAGCTGCTGCGCAAATACAACTCTTCAGGACTCGGTGCATCCGGTCAGTTCGGGAGCCGAGGACAGTTACACACTCGCAAACGTAGGAAAAGCAAGAACTGCATTATCTCCTAAAAGTCACACCTGCTGCATCATGCACAACCTTGCACAAGATTTTTTTTCGTCAGTATAGTTTAAAAGGCTTTTCGGTGTTGTGAGGCTATCAGTGACTAATACGCTGTAATTTAATTTGTTCATGGCTCAATTGCATATGCATGCTTTCTCATGTGATATTTACAAATTATTCTGGATGTTACACTTTTTTAGGGACTTCTTAAATCCGCAGCACTGTTGCCACATTTGTTACAACTAATGTGCAATTTTTCGTTATGTAATCCATTCAGGCACAGTGATGTTTTTTTTTTTTTGTATGGTGTTTGCTTTGGGCTGAAAATCCCATTAATAAGATGTATATAGGCAACTGAATGAAGAAATTTACTAAGTTAAGGATGTAATGTAAATTATCTGTAAATGATGTACCACATATTTTTATATTTTGTATCAATAGAATCATTTATGTAAGCAAAATGTAGAGAAAATAGTAAAGGCATGCACGTTAATTTGCTGATTTTTGTCCTGTATTGGAAATTAAAGAGTATTTCTGTGAGAGATTTGATTGACAGCTCTTGGTTCTTCATCATCAGAGCATTCTGTGATCTCTGACTCAGATTAGACACCAACACGCTCGCCATCTGCTCAATGTATTAATGCAAAAGACCACAGAGCAACGAAGGATTCAAATGGCTGGCCTCGCTTACTGATACACCTCATTGCTAATGACAGTGCTTATGAAAATTCAAGGATTAGTTTCGATATACATCTTCGACTTGGGGTTTTAAAGGTGCGGAAATGTTTTTGCATCTTTGGCTCAGGCTTTGCTCCGTTTAGATTCTAAACCATCATTCTGTCAGTAATGCTGCTGTTTAAGCAATAAGATAGGAGACTATAATTTTACACGGATTCAGAATGCTATTTACGCTGCTAGCGACATATGTGGTTTTCATATATTTAACCATAAAATATAACCACAGTCCAGTGTGCTATATGCCTGAAAAATGTATCTGAACTTGTTTAAAAGTGGCAAAGAGTTAATGTCCTCGACAGGCCAGAAACATGAGATGCTTTGTGCTACTGTCTGAGGAATGTTTGTCCTCATATGTACTTCGTAGTGGTCAGAAGAGTCTTGAAAGAAAGTTTAGATAGTGTTGTTCTGGTATAACCATCTGCATAAAATTGATCTAGAGTTTTTCTTCCTGTATTTTTCCTCCTGTTCTCTCAAGTTCTTGCTCTCTTTCTGTTTCCTCTCTTTTACCTCAGAGAATTATTAATTGGCAATCCTTATAACAATAGTTATAGAGAAAAAGGCCTATTTGAACTGAGAAATTGGTAATGTTATATATGCCTGGTTTTATGTATTCTGGCAGATATGTCACAAATAATTAGCTTTCGATCTTAAGCCGAGGTTTATTCACAGATTTATGCCCCTGGTTTCACAGACAAGGCCTAGTCCCAGACTTAACATGTTTAAGCTGTTTTACCCGAAAGTAACTTATCTTAAAATATATCAATGCCATTTGTTTGTCTCAAAATGCACACCAGTAATTGAACTAAAGCCTAATCCTGGCTTAATCTAAGCCCGGTCTGTGAAACCGGGCCATTAAGTCATACACAAAGCATTCTAACAGTATAGGCCTACTTATGTGTCGTGTGTTACATTAGGAGTCTTCTAAAGTCAGACCGAAATTTAAGCCAATGTATTAATTGTAAATCTTGACATCCACCCGAGCTCATGGTGCTGTGTTCAGATTCGTGAATTAACTGTACTTTCAAATCGTTGATTCGTTTCACAAGCTTTGTGTGAGCAACAGACCGAAATTTAAGTGAACATACACTGACCATCTTAATATAGCCTACCTGCAGTTAATATTGAGGTATGCATATAACTGCTGTTCCCAGAAGGAGGGAAACAAGGTACAACACATGACGATGCGATATCTTGGAGTCATGCGTTATACTACTGAATTGGTTCAATTGAATGGGAACGACTACGGATCATGAAACTCGAGAACATAGTTGCGTCCCAAATGACGCACTATACACTATGCACTTATACATGTAGTGCGTGAATTATATAAGGTTATTTTGTCATTTAACAACGGAGTCCGATCCTCCCTTCCCCTCCACTACGTAATTAAAGCTGCGACGGTTGAGTGCACGAAGTGTCCAACATTCCACACTTCGTTTTTTCCGTTAATTTAGTGCATCATCCGGGTATTTAAAGTGCACTTTTTCTTTTTGGAATTTTCTGTGTGAACGCACTACTCGGACTATTTATACTTAAAAACGTCATAGAATAGTGCATAAGTATGCGAATTGGGACGCACCTATGATTCGTGAACGAATCACTCAGACCGGCATTGAATCAACCGATTCATTGAAAAGACTTGAAAGAAAGAACGATTCATTCACGAATCGGATATTGATAGCCTACTGAACTCGTCGCGCGGAGCTCAGTTGGCTATTTTTAATGAATAATATTGACGTAAATTTCGTTCTGTTTCTATCGTTAGACTAAAAGTAACGCACGCATGACTAAAATGACGATGCTTTTGTGTCCTTTTTGAATCTTAAACGATTCAGTACACCTAAACCTCTTCAAAATGTCAAATTTTTCCTCAGAAGTAAAGAAAGTCACATGGGGTTTGAACAAACAACATAAGGGTAAGTAGATGAACTGTACCTTTAATGACAGTATAGTTTATTCTATCACTGAAGTGAATTCCGAGATAAGCAGTTTGATTCTATCGATCAATAATTTCTCAACCTCAGAGTGCCACTTCAGCACATGAAACACATTTCTGTATGATGGTTATTTAATATCAAGAGTTTTTCGTATGGAGTTTTGCTGGATGTCAGGGGCAATTATAAAAAGCACGGCAAATTGGCACAGACTGCATGATATAATGTTAAAAATAGCTCCCAGAGGTCCACTGAGGGCTGATACTGCAGACAAAGCAAAACCATGAAATTGTGAAAGAGCCCAAGCGTAACTTATAGTCATAATGGAAAGTGTCAGACCTGTCTTTGCCGTTAAGGGCAGTGAACCATGTCTGTTTTTCCCTGACAATTTCAAATAATTTGCAATCGGCCTCCAATCAACCATTCTGCATCTCTGATTGCTGGGTGGTGTTGGCATTGTCCTGTCTGTACTAATTTACAACATTTTAGGTGGCAAAGGCTTGTAACTTGGTCTGTTTGGAGTTTTGGTTATTTTACTTAATATTATCTATCTATTCCTTACATTCAGAGAGATTGACATCTTAATTTAATCTTTGATAATATTATAAATGACATGTTTTACCTCACAAGTAATTACAGATTTGTTCCCCTTGACCGTTTAAATCATTTATAATAGAGTCCTTTTACGTTGACCAAGAGTTTCTGCTGTCTTTTATTGAAGGAGCACCTCATAAAACCAGAAAGAGACTCATAGAGTTGACATTCATCCCCCTTATGACCCAATATTAATCTGTGGGCCATGACTGAATTAATCTAAGGGCCAGACCTGAGAGCGGGCATTATACTTAAAACCATTAAGACAATATATATAAAAAATATGTGAGTTTATAATCTATCCATCTATTGTGGAAATGACATGTCGGTTAAGCAATTTGTGGTTAACTTTATGCTTTTAGAGCATTTATGTCAGAGGTAACTGATGTAAAAAGCACTTTCAATGACGTGACATGGCCATTGCAGTCATTATTTGTTGACTTGAGAGAGCCAACTGCTGGTATTCCTATTTAAATATTATTGTCTTTTATCCAGAGATTTGGATGCACATTTATCTCTAGGGCATTGAAGTTAAAGCCATGAACCTTTGCACGAAGTTTACATTCGAAGTTAATACATTTTTAACCCTTTTGTTTTTCAAAGTCATCCAGTTTCAAACTGAAAAAATTAATTATTGAGCAAAAGTGGCCTCAGACTACCTGAAGCTTGAAACTGCTTGGACAAAAGTTGGCCTTTTTAAGGATTTTCCATACAGAGTTAATTTTCAAACCAATCTTGCTGGGACAACTGTATGTATATGGTAATATGTTATTTTAAATGCACTAATTTCTGTCAATCCAAATTAATTCATCTATTTTCAGATTCTGAAAGATCTGTTTATATGAACCCAAAACTTTAAAATCCGATTCACGGAATTTGTTTACATGAAATCCAAGTATTCTGCATCACCAGAGAGAAGTCTTTGTCGTTTCACTGAAAGGTCCGGTTATGAAATTTTGATGAATTACTACAAGATCAAAAATAAATAAATAAACGCATGCACATTTGAATTGCCCTCTATAAGTTCTGAAAGGGTGAATTTTCATTTCATGCCGACTTTAAAGACATTTAAAAACGAACGTTTTTTTTTTTATATCTAAATCTGTAAGAGTGATACATATTGACGGTATGTTTAGTCACTGTTCCAAAAAGAATGAAAAGTGCTTGAGCTGCCTGCTGTTGCTATGGTTACCATATCAGGTTAAAGCAATTTTTGCAAGTGCCTATTTACCAGAGAAAATATGTGACCTGACTAACTTGGTGGTGGATTCAACATACCTTTTGAGCAAAGAGATGTCAGATCATCAATGTTTGGAATAATGCAACTAGAGACATTGATTTGATTCAACATTTCTTTGTGCTCTTGGAAACATGCATTTAAAAAGAATATGTGCTTTCTTTTGCTATGACTTCTCTCTCTTATAATTCAAACCCCATCCTTATATAAGGCTTCAGATTCATTGCTCATTCAGGAGATGTTATGGTAGACTGAATATGAAGCTTTAATTCAGTCTGCATGATTTTATGCATTGATGAGATTCTCATGTCACCAGCTGGATGTCACCAGTCATACGCCAAATATATGACATCAAACCTCCTGAGGGTGTTATCATTTCAGTCAGTTATGCCAAAACACATATATCCATGCACAGGAAGCCGTCATGCATGTAGCTAATTTAAAATGCTGCGAATGTATTATCAGAGACAATGATCCACGATACAACACATTACCTATGGATACTAATAGGGCAAGAATGACGTCAAAACCCGGAACACTAATTCGCCACTAGTTCCCTCGATATTTTCTTATGGGGTTTTATAATGGGGTTTTTTCAATGTGTAAATAACTTGATGATACTTGAACGTTTTGCTCTTCTAGATAAATTACACACACCCATATTAAAAATGTGAATTTTGAAACTTAATTTTTATTTTACATTTTTCTAATAAGTAGATAAGAACATTTGGGGTGTGAGTGTGTGCAGTTCACGTTGTAGAACAAAACGTTAAAGTATTGTTAAGTTATGTTTAACACAGACCTTATTTTACTTATAAATTGAAAAACCCCATTATAAAACCCTGTAGGAAAATCTCAAGGAAACCAATGGTGAATTAGACTTCCAGGTTTTGACCACTCTATAAACTCAATTCAAATCCATTCTGCACTATTTGTTTCCATTCTGAAATGCCCATACAGCAACCTGTGGTATTTGTTCATAATGACAGCACACAAATCCATTACAATGAACGCCATGTGTCTACATTGTGATGCCACCACAGCTAAATGGAACTATTCAGAGCTCATAATCCTAGGATCAGGAGGTCTCAGGACTGTTTAACATTCATAGAGACATTCATTTCTTACTCGCACATAGGAGATAATCCCATAGTGCCAAAGGCCCCATGATTTCCAGCTGCAACCCCAGTTATTTTACAGACATTAATGACCTTAGTGAAGCAGGCCCATCTGTGCACTTAAGCTCATTTAATATGGCATGTTGGCAATCCATATTAATCAGCTGATAATTGCATATAATTTAAAATTTTCGTCATTCTAAGTGCTACTTTTAAGGTTGTCTGAATGTTCTTGCTATTGTTGTTTTTTGGCATTTTAAATGTGTTAAACCTTAATTTTTTAAGTTATACAAGATTGAACTACACTGAAAAAAACATTGGTGTAGAAGAAAAATTCAATTGCTAGTAAATTTTATAATGACAATAAAGTTTCTATTCTATTCTATTTCACAAACAATTACAAAGAAATGGCAAGTAACACATTGAATTAAACAAGAAATTTTGATGTAGAAAAACTAAAATAGTATTCTCTTGTTAAACGTACTCCAATAATCTGTTTTATTTATATATATATATATATATATATTTTTTTGTTTACAAAATTAAGGCATTAACTGAACTTAAAGGGATAGTTCACACAAAAAATCCTCACCCTCAAGCCATCCTAGGTGTATGATTATCTTCTTTCAGATAAACACAATTGGAGTTATGTTAAAAATATCCTTGCTCTTCGAAGCTTTATAATGGTAGTGAATGGCACTCCTGATTTTGAAGCCCAAAAAAGTGCATCCATCCATCATAAAACTAATTCATACGGCTACAGGAGGTTAATAAAGGCTTTCTGAAGCGATGGGTTTTTGTAAGAAAAATATCCATATTTAAAACTTTGTAAACTAAAATAACTAGTTTCGGCCAACGGCCTACACAAATCGACTTGCGCCAAATGAGTAACCTCTGACGTGATGTATGACGCAGGATACAGGAGTAGCGTAAGCTTAAACGCGGTTCTCACGGTTTAAACAAATAGGGCTGGACAACAAACTCAATCTCCTCTTCTCTTATATCAAAATCCTCTGATATTACTGTTTTAAAATTCTCATTTAAGACTGCGTCATCCGTTGGGTCAGAGGTTACTCTTTTGGCGGAAATCGATTTGTGTAGGCCGTCTGCCGGAGGCTAGTTATTTTAGTCTATAAAGATTTAAATATGGATATTAAACCATCCCTTGACTTCAGAAGGCCTACCTCTGGAGCTTTGTGGATATCTTTTATGATGGATGGATGCACTTTTTTGGACTTCAGCACCATTCACTACCATTATAAAGCTTGAGGGAGCTGGGATATTAATAATATAACTCAGACTGTGTTCGTCTGAAAGAAGATAGTCATATACATCTAGGTTGGCTTGAGGGTGAGTAAATCATGGGATAATTTTCATTTTGGGGTAAACAATCCCTTTAAGTTTTTAAGTTGAATTTGGTGGCTTTTTACAGTGTGGATGTTTTAAAAGATGAAAGTGACCGTAGAGCTTTAGGATGTGGTGAACATTGACTTTGAGATGGATACTTGCTTTGTATATTGACCTTGTGATGCATCTGCTTGCAAACTCATTTACGAGATTAATGATCGATTTCAGTTATGCACTTGACAGGACGGCAACTGAACATTAATAACGAGCTGCAGGAATGTTAATGAAGCTAATTATATTAACATTGTCTGACGTTCTCTTCACAGATTCCATACCATTATGTAATTTGCCTTTGCTGAGTGGCAGCAATATGACTGGAGAACAAATTACTTAGTGCCGTGTCAGTATGCCGGTCAGCTATTATTAGTGTGTTCAGCCCTTAATGCATTTCACGCTCTCAGAATTGTCCACCACTTAACAAGCCAAAGACACTCAGAATGAACGAAATCCATCTGCACACCAGAGACAGGACTGGTGTCACATAGTTAACACAATGAGCTTTTCATGAGATCATGACATTGTGATTGAGCAGTGACTATAACTGGTTGTAATGGTAATATTTAGGCTGTATTAGGTTGTCTTAATGGAGAACATAAAGAAAAACATGTACTACTCTTAGGTTTTTTGAAAGAAAGAAATTAATACTTTTATTCAGCAAGGATGCATTACATTGAAATTTCCATTAGAGCTGTTTTAAACATTGATAATAATAAGAAATATTTCTTGAGCACCAAATCAGCATATTAGAATGATTTCTGAAGGATCATGCGACACTGAAGACTGGAGTAATGATGCTGAAATTTCAGCTTTGCATCACAGGAATAAATTACATTTGAAAATATGTTAAAATAGAATACAGCTATTTAAATTGTAGTAATATTTCACAATATATGCAGCCTTGCAGAGCATACAAAAAATCTTACTGACCTCAAGCTTTCGTACTGTGTTTAACTCATTCTACTTACTGTATTAGCAAAAATAAACCATAAGCATATCATATCTCAGCACAATTGACTAGTACAGTGCAAAGAAGAAAAAAACTAAGAACTGCATTAACAGCAAAGCATTTTATTAGACAAAAATGAGTTCTTCAAAAAATGGTAGGCTACATTTTTGTCAATTGTTGTGTAAAACCTTTTTAGTTATAGTTTTACAAAGTCACAGTATAGATCAAATCGGTTAAAAAAGAATCAGAATGTTCAAGCAATCAGTTTCACTCAAATACATTTAAAAGGAAACATTACTGACGACTATATAAATAACATTGTCATAAAAGAGGTTTACAAAGAGGTAAAATCATAGTTGGTAATAAAGAAAAGTGCTTCTGGTTTAACATTCTCATGTATCATATTGAATTAATTTAATAACACTTCACTCTTTGGTTCTTATTAAAATCTCACTGCAGTTTGCTTTACTGTAACTCTGCAGTGAATATACAGCGCCACCCTTTGGCAGTTGAAAATATTGTGTAATATCCCATAATTTAAATCGAAATGAAATTATGTACATGTGGTTATTTAACTCATGTCGCAGATATTGATTTCTGTTAAAAATAACAAATTTCAGCTTTTTTGTTGTTTTCACATAAAAAGTCTCTATTTATTTGTGCTACTTTTCAAAATGTATTATACATTAAAATATTAAAGTCTATTCTAAAATCCATTATAAAAAGATATGAATTTTGAATAACTAAAATTATGTAAATAATTTTTCAATTCATTTCTTTTTATTTATCAGACTCTTTCATCCAGAGTGACTTACATATAAAAACCTAAAGCAAAATCTGAAGAAACACCCAAATATAATATAGTAATATATACATGTGATGCTGTATAATATACATGATATGTAAATGTAGTTCAATCAAAATGACTGTCTTTGGGTCTGTGAGGTTCTGTGTTGAAGCCTGTGCCTATTCGAATGTCCTCATTAGTTTCTAACTAAAAATGGGTCATTCCCATCAGGGAACATGTTGTTCACATAAAGTTGTTCCGATATGATTAGGGTGTTTTGGGATGTCCATAATCATTAATCCTCCAGTTAATCCTGTGAAACAGCTGAGGCGGTGATAAAGTATCTAGTTATGTCAATCATTATTGGTCTGTGAAGTTCACACAGTACCTATTAACCTGCTAATAAGGCTGGGAAGCCCCAAACAGTCTGTCCGGGACTGATAAGAGGGCTAAACCTTCATGGGTTCTACAAACCCAGAGCCTCTGCGCAATAACCTGGGTGGGCAAATACAACGGGGTTAACCTCACTTAATGGTTCAACTGTCTGCACTATCATGCAGAGATTACAATGACATTATAATGTTTGATTGGCTAGTTAATGTACAACTAGTACGTCAGAAATAAGCATGGGTTGCTTTAGACAATACGTAATGTAGTTAGACATTTTCAGTCATTGAGAAAAAAATGAAAGAAATTACAATAAAAAGGTCCTGAATTTTACAAGGTGTTCTGAGTGGTAAACAAAAATGTCGCTTAAATAACAGTCCAAGTTTTGTATTTCAAATATTTTTAATCATTTAAAAAAAAACTAAAAAACTCTAGTATTTATTTTATTACACGGCTCTCTGATCACTAAAATGTACTGACCATTCTAGCTACTGATTTCCTCTGCCTTCATGCTTCTGTACACTTTTTCTTCTCACATAATAAGTTAAATCAATATTTCAAGTCCATTTATTTATTTATTGTTAAGTAGCCATGTATTAAGTGGGATAATGTACATTCATCCGACCATTATCGCAAAATAAACCCAAGACCATCAGTATCCTTTTCTTATAATGTTAGCTAAGCAGTCTTTATAAATATGTCGTTGATAAATATGATGTTAATGTAATGCCAGTCCGCATCCATCCAAATTTACATCAATATACCAAGGCAAGTTATCTTGAACTTTTACAGCTTAGTCTCTAAGCACATGACATCTTCTTTGGAGGATCCACACGCTCTGATGTTCTTAAACTCTTGGGAAATTTCAAGTGGAGTTTTGCCTTTTGTTTCAGGAAGGATGAAGAAGACGTAGAGAGCGGCTATCAGACAAACGCAGGAGAAGAGAGCAAAGCTCAGAGACTTCAGAACGGCCTGCAGAAACATGGATGAGAAATATGGCCTTTTGTTAAAGTGAGTCTTTGTGTGCAGCAACAGACAGCAGAGCAGTTTTTAAAGGAGAAGCAAAAAGGTGTGATGAAAGCCTGGTATTACACATTGTTCAGGAAGAAGACATATAATAGGGCACACATAAAAGAATCATTCTGTATTTTAGTTGACTTGAAAAAGGAGAGAGACTTTGAGAGAATCCCGATAAAGTCATAATAACTGGCTTTAAATGTGGTGGCAAAAGCTTCTTATGTAAACCATTAATGAAACATTTTATAGCAATGACATTTACTGATTATGCATTTGTGGAGCATACACAATTGACTATATTTTAACATTTTTACAGTTTATAAAGTGGCTGAATCCACAAACATTGCTTTATATATAAAGGTGGATTTTTGTGCTATTGTTGGACTTACAATAAGGAATGGGAAGATGAATCCAAGCATGGTGAATCCTAGCCAGCGCAGTAAGCCGGTAAACACAAATGCAGCTGGGCGGTATGACTGGATGAAGATCTCATTGGCGAGCGATGGGGCTATTCCAGCTGTTTGGAGCAAAATGGTTTGAGTTGTTTGCACGGACTAGTCAGTTTACAATCAATATGGTAAGTTCTTATCTTTCACAGTATTGCACAAAGAATGTTGTTTATAATACAACATGATTGAGAGAGTGATATTGCTTATGCAACAGATCAATAATGGAAATATAGCGAAAATTGCATTATCACAATAGTGACATTTTGGAGACATTTCAAAAGTCATTGAAGTTATCACATGGGCGAATCCCTGTGACCAACTTGAACAGGATGCGAATTTGCGTGCAAATCTTTTGCCCTGGATTCCTATTGAAATGACTGGATTTCACCATGAAAATTTGCAGAAAAATGGTAAATGTGACTGCATGTTTTAGAGGCAGTATTGCTAGTTACTTTGTTATGCTCCATGAAAATAATTCTAAGTAAAGCAGAATCAACCATCGCGCATATCGACTTTTTAATGAGCCGATGTTTTTGAATGAATCAGTTAGGGGAATGATTCAGTGATTCACTCACTAACACTGACTGGAACCTTTTCACATTTCAGGGGTTCTCAGAAACAGAAGTCATCATATTTGCTCCAAAAGCAAAAAATGTGAAGACATTTAGAGAGATTGATTATGTTGGTCAGAAGAGAGAAAGATGTCAAATTTGCCATCACTGAATTAGAAACATCCTGGCAGCAGCATTAAAGGATTAGTTCACCCAAAAATTAAAATAATGTCATTTATTACTCACTCTCATGTNGAGGTATGCCCCCCCGTATGTCCTGGCGCCGACCCTGTTTCAGGGGTTTCTCAGAAACAGATGTCATCATATTTGCTCCAAAAGCAAAAAATGTGAAGACATTTAGAGAGATTGATTATGTTGGTCAGAAGAGAGAAAGATGTCAAATTTGCCATCACTGAATTAGAAACATCCTGGCAGCAGCATTAAAGGATTAGTTCACCCAAAAAAATCTTCGGAACACAAATTAAGTTATTTTTTATTAAATCTGATGGCTCAGTGAGGCCTCTATAGACAGCAATGTCATTGAACTTATCAAGATCCAGAAAGGTACTCAAAACATTTAAAAATATAACCACACGAAAACGTTTTGTGCGCCAAAAAAACAAAATAACGACTTTTCAACGATATCTAGTGATGACACTGCTTTGAATCTTTTGTTTCGAATCAGTGATTCAGAACACCAAAGTCACGTGATTTCAGCAGTTTGGCATTTTGACACGCGATCCGAATCACTGATTCGAAACAAAAGATTCAAAGCAGTGTTTTGAAATCGGCCATCACTAGATATCGTTGAAAAGTCGTTCTTTTATTTTTTTATTTTTGCCGCACAAAAAGTATTCTCATTGCTTTATACTATTAAGATTGAACCACTGAACTCACATGAACTGTTTTAAATATGTTTTGAGTACCTTTCTGGATCTTGAGAAGTTCAGTGGCATTGCTGTCTATAGAGGCCTCACTGAGCCATCGGATTTAATCAAAAATAGCTTAATTTGTGTTCCGAAGATAAACGAAGGTCTTACGGGTGTGGAACGACATGAGGGTGAGTAATTAATGACATTATTTTCATTTTTGGGTGAACTAAACCTTTAAATTAGTTTTTTGTCATTTACTGACAAGTTATAAAACAATATAGTATAGCATTATAATGTGTAATACATTTTTAAAGAATGAAAATATGCGATGTTGATAACTGTGGAAATAAGTCATCAGTCTGTGAAAAGGGTTCCTTGTTTTGCTTCAGAATGAATCAGTATTTTTTAACAAATCAACTGAAAGTCGTAAAGATGGCCACTTGCTGCCATATACTATAGCGTAATGATGTAATCATGCTGAAATATTCTCTGAAACATCCCCACCACTGATACAAACCGTTAAAAGTCCCAGTGCTGTTTAGGGGCCATTCACACAGAATGGGTTTTGAGTTTAAAAATGTGAGATTCAGAGAAGTGGAATGGAAATAATTCAAACAATAGACACGTTTTTAAAAAAAGTTTAACTTGAATGCTGCATTAGAATGGCATGATGAAAATGGAAATTCTGTGCTGGAGAATGTAAAAATTTATTTTGAAATTAAAAACAACAACAACAAAAAAAAAACAAGGTCTAAAGTTAAGTTAAGCTTTAACTTGAGCGCCACATTTTTCAAGTTTCGTCTGCATGTTTGTATAGAAAACAATGAAAATGTAGCGCAGAAACATTCTTTGTGAACAGCCTCTTATATTTAACTGTTATATCAGCACTTTCGGAATGCCAACCAACCAATCAAATTAAAAAACAGAACTAAATGTCACATAAATATGCAAATGCTTTACCTGGGCCTCCCCCATAGGAAATGATGAAGAGGAAAATGAGGATGACTGTGATGTATGGAATCACAGGGCTGTAGTCCTGCAGATGAAACAATGAAGATGAGATGATAAAGGACTGATCGGTGCTTGATGTGGGCTGTTAAATGATAGAAACTCACCTTTAGGTACAGAGTGACTGTGATTAATGCCATAATGGCTGACATGCCCCCAAACCCTGTCCACATCAAGGCTCTCCTCCCCACACTCTCAATGAACAGGCCCTACACATGCACACAAGCAGAAATACTGTTTAAAAAAAAAAGGCCACAGAGATGATTTATGATGTTCCTCCATGCCAAATGATCCCAGTCCCATTTCAAGTTACACACTTTCATGTGTGCTTCTCTGGAACTTACACAGGTCATGGAGATAAGAACTTCTGATGCTCCTATGCCCAGAGTGACATAACGGATCTTGTCCACCGGAATTCCCGCTTCCAGAAATATATTGAAAGAGAAGACGGTGACCTATGAGTGAGAAGGGTAAAAGATTTTCACAAGGTACCCAGTTAGTACAAAGATCTAGTTATTCTGTAACCATTAAAGGATGTCTTGGATACTTTTTTGACAACACAACGACATGAAAAGCTAGGTCACATTTGAATCAGAACACATTTCTATATAGAAGCATTATATGATTAATTGACGATAAAAGCTAAATGATTTACAGCAGAGACGCCGCTGAACTGGATGCATCCGATTATGACCAGCAGGGAAAGAAGCTGCCAGCGCAGGTGTTTGTCTCTCAGAAGATCCAGCAAACTCTTATTGTGCTTTTCTCCAATGACTGCCTGCTCTTCTGACATCTCCTCTATCTCCAACTTATAATCACCTGGACCCCATAGACACTGCAGTGCTGCCGATGAAAACACACATATACGTGATTTAACACAAACAATGTTTGCATTGACATATAAAGGTTCAGAATCAGAATCAGAATCAGAAAGAGCTTTATTGCCAGGTATGTTGTTTACACATACTAGGAATTTGTTTTAGTGTCAGAAGCTCCACAGTGCAACAGAGTGACAGCGACAAGACAAGACACATAATAAAAGGAATAAAATAATAATATACGAATTTACAAGATAGACA
>RJVU01042531.1:414904-469570 GCA_003731715.1 Anabarilius grahami
GATGTATTTATTAATAGTAACGTAATTTTATGTTGTGACATGCCTGCCATGACTACAAAAAAAAGGATATTGAGTTTTTTAATCGATATATTCCTGTATTTAACGCACGTTGACCTTGTGTAACAATAACAACCCAAAATAACAGGGTATAGTAACACTATATGGGGTAAGTTGTCACAATGGGAACTTGCTGTTAAATCATTATCATTATAAACTTTATAATTGTATACATTTATGTAGGTGTGATTAAAATGAAAAAAGTTATCAATTTAATATAGTTCATTTTAATATAATTGTAATATATTAGATTAAATAAATACAAATGATATTAATATGAAATAAAACATTTTACAGTACTATGAGTAGAAATAAATAAAGCTTATAGCTAATGTCGCATAACTAATTTTAGATTTATAATAATTTTTCGGTGTACAAATTGGGAGTTTATAAAACATGGATGCCTTTTTGATTTTTATGTATTTTTCTCTCAAATCATCATCATATTTGGGAGTCTGTGACATCTTAAATATTGAAAAGTCCTTATTTACTTTCTCTGCTGTTTCTCTTTTGATGTATTTCCTCTCGTAATTATTTAGAATTGGGTGTATTATATAAGTGAAACTCCTAATATATGCATATGTTGATGATATGATACTCTGTTTTGTAGATATGGCCCCATACTATGAAGCTCTGTGTAAAGAGCTGAAATGGCAGGCAGACACGGATCTGTTGATTAAGATGAAGAAAGCAAATGAGGACGAACTGAAACGACTGGATGATGTTTTGGAAGATGCTGAGAAGAACCTCGGAGAGAGTGAGATCAGGGATGCCATGATGGCCAAAGCTGAGTATCTCATACGCATCGGTGACAAGGTAAGAACTCACTAGGGATGGGCATTTCAAGCTAAAATAATATTCGATGATTGCTGGGAATTAATAGATTATTATTTGAAAATTGCACCCCTCTTCCACATGCACGCACGCACTCATGTATAGGCTACTCACACATAAACAGAGAGAAAGAAGGAGAGAGACCATTCACGCTTTAAATCTGTATGATAACAAACTGTGGGGTGGGGAGGGGGGTTCAGCTTCCATAGGAATTTTGCGCATTTTACTTTCACTTTCAAATTGGCGCCAATTCGGGAGAGGCGATTGCTTGAATGGTGGGTTCATTATTATTCTTAATGAAAAACACAACAACAAAAACAGTACAATGACAAACTCGCTAAAATGTGCGCTTTTACATTTTGCTTTGAAACCAAATCTTCCGCCGTCGTGTTGTCAGTTAAGAGTGAGACGAAATGGGTGAAATGAGCAGTGTTGCCAGATTGGGTGCATGACTTCCAGCCCAAAAGCTCACCAAAACTTGCCCACTCTAACAAAAAACCACCCAAACTATCAAAATAATGTGATATAATTTTATTGCCATGTCAATCAAGGTTGATATGGACCATATTTAACTCCTTAAAACAAAATAATATTAAAATAGATAAATGTCCAAGGAAAATGGATCAAATCAGGGCAAATAGGCTACATTAAAGAGAATCACCAAATATGACTAAAATGTCCAGGTAGACTGTCAAAATGGCAATCAAGAAATTAACCAATACCCTCGGAAAAACACATCCTTAGAACTCACATGCTCACACCATTTAATAAATGATGATGATGATGATGATTCGAACAGTTCCTGAAAGAACTGTGTACTGCATTTTCTGTTAAATAAAATTCATTTTTAGACCTGAACTAAGTTTACACTACATTTACAAGTTTGGGGTTGATAAGAATTTTTAAAGGATTAGTCCACTTCTGAATGAAAATTTCCTGATAATTTACTCACCCCCATGTCATCCAAGATGTTTGTCTGTCTTTCTTCAGTCAAAAAGAAATGAAAGTTTTGATGAAAACATTCCAGGATTTTTCTCCTTATAGTGGAATTCAATGGACTCCAAACGGTTGAAGGTCAAAATTAGTTTCAGTGCAGCTTCAAAGGGCTTTAAACGATACCAGACGAGGAATAAGGGTCTTATCTAGCGAAAAGATCGGTCATTTTCGGAAAAAAAAAAATATAACTGTATATGCTTTATAAACACACATGATCTGTGTGTAAAAGTGCTTCCAACATTCCGCTTTCTGTATTCTTCAGGAAGCTTACGCTGTATGTCCTACGCCTTCCCTATTCTACTTACATAAAATATGGAACTGGCGCCGCGTTCGTTCCGTAAGTAGAATAGGGAAGGCGTAGGACATACAGCGTAAGCCTTTTGAAGAATGCGGAAAGCGAAAGCACTTGCAAGTAGGGTTGGGTATCGTTTGAATTTGAACGATTCCGATTCCGATTCCTTGTTTCGATTCCGGTTCCTAACGATTCTCGATTCCGATTCTTTTAAGAGGCAGGGTCAAAAAAAGTTTAGGATATTTTAAATGAGCTAGCTAACCAACGGTCTTTCTGAAGGAAATAGTCTGACCTTCTCCATCAATTTTAATTCTATGAAATTTTTACTTTTTATGAACTTTACTATGAATTTCTCACAGGGCTGTTTTCAACTACAATTTAAATATCAAATCTATGAACTTGAATATAAATATTATAAATTATGAATATATTTTCACAGGGGTACACTTTCCTCAAGAGAGCTTTATTTTTGAAAACCATGAAAACACATTTACACATGAGTGTATGATGCTGCAGGTACTTGAACATGTTACCGTCCTCCCACTGATGGGCTAACCTGGTGCAGAATAGCAAATAAACAATAAGAAACAACTTGTAAAACCCAGTCCAGATTAGCAGCAGGTACAGTATAAAATCAGAAACAGTTCTTGTTTAGGAAAATGATCATATCTGCCTTCTCAGGCAGGATGCGTGAGCGTTCTGGACAGATAGTATCTCCTGCTGTGGAGAAAACACCTTCGCAGTGGAGGACGGTCGGCGCAGCGCGTCAAAGACGGGGCACACATTTATTTCTACTCCATGAACTCACTTCGGTAAAGTTGGTTTTATATTCGCACATTCGGACTTCTGATAAATTCAGACTTTCCAATAAATGTGCAATAAATTAATGTTTGCGGATTTTAAGCAGCGACATGATATTGACAACCAACGATTGTCAACTTACAACATTTTTCACAGTCGATCAAAATAGGCAAGTATTGTTTTAATGGCATATTTACTTGTGAATATAAAACCAACTTTACCGAAGTCATGAACTCGGAGGTGCTTTATCATGTTCGACGTGCACCCTCCTATGCACGAAACAATCTTGCCGCAAATGTTGCATTTTGGCGAGATTTCGTTCTGTTTAAAAAAAGTGAAGCCACACTTTGGACCGCCGACGCACGCTATCCATGTTTGACTCGCTCGGTTATGCAAACACTTCCGATGGACGCTTCTTCGTTGGTGTTCAGCGGTTTCTTCTTCCAGTCGGCGGACTGTGAATCGAAACTAGGAATCGAAATTTAAACTTTTGAACGATTCCGGGAAAATCGCAAAGCTAGTCCCGGTTCCAATCGATACTCGATACCCAAGCCTACTTGCAAGGCAATCATTTGTGTTTATAAAGCATATACAGTTGTTGTTTTTTTTTTAGAAATGACCAATCTTTTCGCTAGATAAGACCCTTATTCCTCGTCTGGTATCGTTTAAAGCCCTTTGAAGCTGCACTGAAACTGTAATTTTGACCTTCAACCGTCTGGAGGCCATTGAAGTCCACTATAAGGAGAATAATCCTGGAATGTTTTCATCAAAAACCTTAATTTCTTTTCGACTGAAGAAAGAAGGACATGGACTTCTTGGATGACAAGAGGGTAAGTAAATTATCAGGAAAATTTAATTTGAAAGTGAACTAATCCTTTAAATGTTTTTGACCGAAGTCTTTCATGCTCACCAAGGCTGCATTCATTTGATCAAAAATACAGTAAAAATGGTAATATTGTGAAATATTATTACAATTTCTATTTTGATACATTTTAAAATGTAATTTATTCCTGTGGTAAAGCTGAATTTTCAGCATCATTACTCCATACTTCAGTGTCACATGGTCCTTCAGAAATCATTCTAATATGCTGATTTGTTGCTGTAGAAACATTTATCATCAATGTTGAAAATGGTTGTGCTGCTTAATATCTTAATATTTATTTGAAATAGAAATCTTTTGTAACATTATGAATGTCTTTACTGCACTTTTGATCAATTTACTGCATCCTTGTTGAATAAAAGTATCAATTTCTTAAAAAAAAAAGTCTTACTGACACTAAACTGAACAATGATTTTGTTTACATCTGTTGATCTGCAAGTTGCACCTGTTCAGCTAAATCTTGCACTTTTATTTCATCTTCATCTTCAAATAATATTTCTCCACCTTTCCTTTAGGAAGGGGCCCTGACTGCCTTCAGGAAGACCTATGACAAGACTGTTGCGCTTGGTCATCGCCTAGATATCGTTTTTTACCTGTTGAGGATCGGCCTGTTTTATATGGACAACGACCTCATCACCCGCAACACTGAGAAAGCCAAAAGGTATGGTATAGGCTGCACACTTCTTTTTAATGAACAAATGCATCTCAAATGTTGGCCTGACGCTTTGCATGTATGAACAGTTTGATTGAAGAAGGTGGTGACTGGGACCGGAGGAATCGTCTGAAGGTGTATCAGGGCCTCTACTGTGTGGCCATTCGGGATTTCAAGCAGGCAGCAGAGCTCTTTCTGGACACCGTCTCCACATTTACCTCATATGAGCTTATGGACTACAAGACGTTTGTCACATACACCGTGTATGTGTGTATGATCGCACTGAAGAGGCCCGACCTGAGAGAGAAGGTAAGATTTGGCCTAAATGTTGTGCTGATGTTTTTTTTTTTTTTTTTACAAATGAACAAATATGATTAAAGTCCTGCTTTGGGCTACAATGTTATGTTTTCAGAAAAGCCAGTGTTTACACTACTGTTCAATAAAATGCATTTATTTGCTTTTTTAATTAATACTTTGATTCAGCAAGGACTCATTAAATTGATCAAAAGTGAGAGTAAATACATGTATAATGTTTCAAATGATTTCTATTTAAAAATATTAAGCAGCACAACTGTTTTCAACATTGACAGTATTAAGACATTTTTCTTAATCACAAAATCAGCATATTAGAATGATTTCTGAAGGATCATGTGACTCTGAAGACTGGAGTTATGATGCTGAAAATTCAGCTTTGCATCACAGGAATAAATTACATTTTAAAATATATTATGAAACAGACATTTTAATTTGTAGTAAAATTTACAAAAATACTGTTTTTAATGTGTTTTTCTGTCTTCAAATATATTTTATATTTTGTCTTTTCATCTTCCCCAGTGCTTTAGAGCAGGGGTTTTTAAATACTTTTTGATGCCACAGACCCACAAACATGACCAATTTATACTGTGTGAGAAAAGTAGTGATTGTTTTCATGTTGGTTGCTAAATTAATTAGCTTAATAAAAAAAATATCATGAAAATATTCACTTTACATTAGATGTACTGTATATAGCTAAAGATAAGTGTTTTCAGTTCAATTTATTAAAAGTTAATGGAGCTTTTATAAAATACTTGTAAAATTACAAAAGATTTTTGTTGCTTTGTTAAACACTATGGCTGTCAATAGAATAACATAATAATGCTTAATATCATGATTTTAGACTAGTTTTTTGAAAGCAGAAATATGTAGATGTAAATATAGTAATATTAAATTATCTAAATGTTTTAAAAATCAACATTTTTAACTTTGACAGCCCTAAAAAATTCCCTCAAATTTACTATGGATCTCCTTGTACCCCTATAAGGCTCCCTGGACACCAGTTTGAAAGCCCCAGCTTTATTGAATCACATCTATAAATTTTGATTTAATGCATTTAAAAAACACTTAACCAGAGAAACTCAAAGTGCTTTAGCTCCACATAAGAGATGATCTAGTTTGTTGTAATCAAAAAAAGCAATTCAGTGCAATTCCGACAGTAGTCTGCCAACAAAGGACCTCCTGTGTTGTGTTTCAAGTGTTAACATGGCTAAAACCTAATACAGATACAATTAAATCTAATAGAAATCAGCAAAAAAAGAATAAATAACAATAAAAAAGAAATAAGCACAAGACTTGAAATATCTGTGTCTTTTAGGTGATTAAAGGTGCTGAGATCTTGGAGGTGTTGCACAGTTTACCTGCCGTCCGTCAGTACCTCTTCTCTCTTTACGAGTGCCGTTATTCTGTATTCTTCCAATCATTGGGTAAGTAAAATAATAGTGGAGCAGTCCAGTAGCTCATGTTAGAAACATTTAAAGAACAATTGAAAAGAATGTTATTGCTTAACTCTCCACGCTCCACTTTAAGATGCTGTAAGATATATTATTTATTTGCAGTGTTTATTGAAAGTGCTTCTCCAAGCCTTCTGTCATTGTTTAAAAATGTGTTTGTTAGATGTTCCATCTGTTTCTCTTCTGTAGCTCGAGTGGAACAGGAGATGAAGCAAGACTGGTTGTTTGCTCCTCATTACCGTTACTATGTTCGAGAGATGCGCATCCTGGCCTACAGCCAGTTACTGGAATCCTACCGCTCCCTCACGCTGGGATACATGGCTGAAGCGTTTGGAGTCAGCACAGAGTTCATCGACCAGTACGCTCCCACATTCATATAAACTTCTAGACTAAAACTAACATAAACATACATTTTCTTCACTCACTTTGGTCTTTTTCTTTCCCAAGGGAGCTGTCACGATTTATCGCTGCTGGCCGCTTACATTGCAAGATCGACAAAGTCAATGAGATTGTGGAAACCAATAGGTGAGCAACAAGACTTAAATTTTATGTCTATTAATCATTTTAATCTCTGTTGGATTTATTAACCAATTGTGGCGATTTCTGTGGTTGTGGCTCCTAAACTGTGGTCCTATGTCATACAGTTCAAAGACGGCATTGTCACGATCATTTTCTGAGTGTCAGAAATGTAACATGATCATCTTACAGTGTGTTTGCTGCAACGATCTACGTCTACTGACTAGCCAATACAAATTTTACATAAAATGGCATATTGGTCTATGCAAACTTGCGCTAAATCTACGTACCCCAAGCTCTATTTGCAAAATTGGCATGCCAAGTTGGCCTCTTTTCCCTACCCTTGACCATGTCCATATTCTCCTTTCGCGTCGTCCTCCTCTTTTTTCAGCGCACATAACCACAATTGCGATTCATCTTGCTCTATTTGTTTACCACTAGCCTATACTATCGTGTACTATCTTGTCTCGTAGCCTACGATTCAATAGGTGTCATCATAGTACAGTCTACATACATGTCGTACAGTGAGATTAAAATTTGTCATTAATTACTCGCCCTCATGTCGTTCCAAACCCGTAAGACCTTCGTTCATCTTCAGAACACAAATTAAGATGATTTTTGGTGAAATCTGAGGTTATTTTATCTCCCATAGAAAGCAATAAAATTACCATATTCAAGGTCTAGAAAAGTAGGAAAGACATTGATAATATAGTCAACGTGACTATAGTGGTTTAACCTTAATGTTATGAAAGCGACAAGAAAACTTTGTGTGCAAAAACAAAAATAACTTTATTCAACAATTTCCTCTCTACCCTGTCATTCTCCTACGCAGTTTACATTAAAGACACATTGCAGAGCTTCCGTGATCTACGTCAGAATGCCATCTCAGTATTGGCCGGCTCCTGCGTCAGCACCACACACGTTGTGGTGCTCGCATGAACAGCGTCGGCCAATACTAAACCGGTGTTTGGATGTAGAACACGGAAGAATAACAGGGTAGAGAAGAAATTATTGAATAAAGTTATTTTTGCGCACAAAGTATTCTCGTCGCTTCATAACATTAAGGTTAAACCACTGTAGTCACGTTGACTGTACTACTTTGGACCTTGAATGTGGTAATTTCGTTGCTTTCTATGGGAGATATATAAAAAAAAAATTCTCAGATTTCATCAAAAAAATCTTAATTTGTGTTCCGAAGATGAACGGAGGTCTTACGGGTTTGGAACGACATGAGGGTGAGTAATTACAGAATTTATTTTTGGTTGAACTAACCCTTTTGCTCTGCATTTGTCTACCCCCACCCCCACCAGACCTGATAGTAAGAACTGGCAGTACCAGGAAACCATAAAGAAAGGTGATCTCCTGCTTAACAGAGTGCAGAAGCTGTCCAGAGTGATCAACATGTAGTCCAGCGTGTGGCAGTTGATCGATACCTATCTTTTCTTGTGAGCAACCTGACTTTTGTTTTATGTACAGTATATAATAAAACTGAATTGGAGGAAACCATCGAATTTGTCTGTTGTGTGAGCGAATTGGAAAAGATGAGTCTGACACATTTTTCTTATAAATAACTGTATAAATTATTTTTTTTATATTTACAGAAACTTGTTACAAAACAAATATACTATACAATCTTTTCTTTAAATATTAAGTAAATCTACCCTACTGTGTTTGTTCATGAATTACATAGCAGCCAACACACAAAAGTCCAGCTGATCAAATGATTTGAATATGTATACAAAAAAAAAAAAAATCAAAATATACACACTTGTACATAGGTTTATATGTAGAGGCTTCTTCCCCAAAAAGCAAACTGTTTTTATCTTCGATTCACATTCCAAACCTGTGGTGTTAAGTCAAACATCTTCACAAAGCTTTCATTTTCTGAAAACAGTGGAGTTACAATTTCAAGGTAAACAGTACATTTATCTGCCTAAAACATTGGTTGAAATCACCGACTTAGCCACAAAAATATCTATCCCTCTCACTTTGAAAATTTCTAATATCAAAAGTAGTCATAAAAGAATACAAAGGACAGACGGGAAGCTTTTCTCATGTCAGTGTCAAGTGTTTCTCCTCTGCCATGCATTTCATCAATCAGTTACCGCTCTACTTGAAGGGGAAAAGGGCGACGTATGAGATTCCTAGGCAGGTTTAAAAAGTTTCTAAACCTTTATATAACATTCAAGTACTGTGGAAAAATGAATACATGAAATAAAAAGCTCTGCCTAAACAACAGTCGATGAGAAACTAATTCAGGCACTTTCTCTTTTTGTCAGCGTTAAATAAAAGCAAATGAATAATTAAAAAGCAGTGTATCCAATTACAACATTTGGCAACAGTGGTGCACCTTTTGCACTGTACAACTGTTTTGTTCCCTCTCCCAGTTAGAAAAGTCCTACAAAATACATCAGCCAGCCAGAAATCTTTTGCACAGTTGAACGGGCTATTTTGATCACATTCTCTGACCTCTTGGATTGAGATGGAGAGGCATCATGAGGGGGGGGGAAAGCACTATTAACACCTAAAAAAAATATGTACGGTGAATGATTTCCCACTACTGTGGCAACAATCTGTCTGGGGGAACTCGGCATGTGACTTACAAGAAGCTGTTTGGATAGAGTGGCGTATTGCATTATCGGCTTGGCAGTGAACCACTTCTAATAATCTTAGAATGTTTCCATTTACTAAATAAATAATGATCTCAATTGTACCAAAAATTTTTACGAAAATGCCTGTGCAAAAATACATCTCCATATGTACAATTCTTTAACAAAATATGTATTCTGAAATAGGGATACTTCAATATTTGTATTCGGTTTCGTGTACGAAAAAGCCGAAGGAAAAAATACACACACACGAAAAAAAACCCGGAAAAAAAAAAAATCATGCTCTACTTCTCAGCAACGATTGCTGACTGACATCAGTGGAGTTCAGGAATTTACAGGAGTTTTAAAGAGAAGCCCCAACTTACACAACAAAATCCAGCTCAACATCTCTTCTGAAGTTCAACGAGTCAAAAAAAAGGATCTATTGCCTTAAGTTGACAGACCCACAATGAAAATGAGTTTTAAATCAGAATGTCCAGCTACTAACCTCTATAGGTTTGTGTCGCATCAATGCAGTAACGTTCGGTCGCAGTATAAGTTAGTGGTTATTTCATGAGATGGTGATGGCCAGACTACTGTATATGTGTCACAGTATTGAGAGTCATCAAGATGTCTACTCCATTGCTGAGATGATAGTGTGTCTGTAATGTTGGTCTATGGCTCAACATCAGCTAGCCATAACCCCCTTTCTGAGATTGAAACGGCAAAAAACAATACCATGCCTAAGGCATTGACAACAGGAAATGGCTCTCCTACAATCATTTTCAAGCAAGACTGCAGATTTTAGTACATTAAGATTTCAGCACATGCTTCTTTAGTGCTACAATGGGAATTGGAGAAGGAGAAACGTCATCTGCTGTCTCTCATTTTGTTCCTGCAGTTGTTTTCGCATGTGCTAAAAGCTTTACTGAATCAAGCCCTTAATGTACCTAAAACTGAATATTTGTGTTTTTTTGGAGCTTCAAGAGACAACTGTTGCTCAGAGATTCAGTAACGACATGCTAGGCTACTAACAATCCTGAAATTATTAAAATGAATGTGGTGGGGAAAAAAATAAAAAAATAAAAATCAAGTGCTTTAGCTAATGCAGGATGTTAAGAGTTCAAGTCAGGGTTGGATTTTTCAGTAAAAAATAACCAAAATAACTCAGCTGAAGTTCATAAAAAATTCCCTTGAAACAAAACAAAAATCTAAATTTAAGCATGATTAGATTTTTCTTTCTTTCCAAAAACAATGGAAAAATGGGTATGATAAATGGTATTTTGTTCTCTTTGCTATACATTTGCTAGCCTGTAAACGAAATATGGTCTAAAAATGTCTAGTTTGCATAATCTTTAAGTTTAGGTTGCTCATGTTGAAACTCCACTCCTGTCATGTCTATCTGCAGTGAGCGCAGCTCGATCTTATTCAGCCTTCCAGTGAGAGATCATGTGTTATGATTAACTTAAGTTGATTGTGTGTCTACTGTAGGGATGTTCCTCTCCTGTACACTTCTTCCAAGGCTGAGTAGGATTTCAGTTTCCAGTATTCTCATATGTCCACACATACCGAAAAACATCGGTAAAGGAACTCATCTTGTTCGCGTTGCCCATCCCTCCTATGCTTGGTAGTGTTGGTGAGGCTACGTACCAGCCCAAATCTGTACCTTCAGACCCCAGCGCAAGTGCTCAGGCTGGGTAGCTCTACGCAGCAGGCGTTGTACCCAATGGTGCATTGTATAGATTCATTATAACCTCCGACAGGAGAACTATATCTCTCTGGCTTATTATCCTATCCCAGGAGAGTGCCCCTGCATGGCTTTGGGAGGAAATCCCCACGAAGGACATCAAATGGGCCACCCAGTGTGCATTCCACCCTGAGGATTGTGGGAAGAGTAAGAGAAAAAGAAGGCCTCGTGCAGAGTGGCATGAGGGGGCTGAGGGAGCTCTGGGTCCAGCCTACTGCTCAGCACGCTCAGAGCCTCCACACCGGTGTCAGGGACGAGCCTTTGGCTGCGGGAAACACACAAGTGCAGAGATGTAATGTGTAGGAGGACAAGAGACAATATTACATTCTGAACTAAAACTGAAGTAACCGGATGATGCATACAAACTAACCTGATGTATGAGTGAATTGTTAGGGAGCCCTGGTGGTCCAGGTATAGAGCGAGCGTGCTTGCTGTGGATGTTGTTGATTGATGGAGACTTGGCCATTTTGGGCCTGCCAGGACCTTGTCCTCCTCCTCCTCCTGCTCCAGACGCTGTCAAAGTCATTACAAAATTTGAACAAGAGATGGCACTTTGGAATCAAGCAAACAGTCTAGAAATGAATTTTGGTTTATAGTGTTTCTAGGACTTGATGAAGATCTCAATCCAGAAAAGTCAGCCTGACAGTTCAGTATGTCTCTGTAAATCTTTGAAGTAAATTTTGAAGAGCGGTGATTCAAATGCATTAAAGCTCATGTGAAATGTAACAAAACCCAATTTAAATGTAACCTGAAATTGAAAAGCAACCAGATCAAAAGTCATCCAGAAACTGGATTAATACAAAAATTACATCAGAGTCAAGATGAAACTAAACTGAAATGAACCTGAAACTGCATCAAAGATAACTCATATGAAACTGAAACTGAATTAAACATACTAAAGTGAAACAGATATGCATCAAAACTAAACTAAGATGAAACAGGATTTAATACTAATGTGAAATGGCACAAACACTGAAAAAATAAGATGAAATGGGATAGAATAAAAATAGAAACTGGACTAATATGAAAATTACATTAGAGTCTGGATTGAAGTTAAACTGAAATAAAAAACTATTGAAACCAATATGAGATGAAACTGGCATGAAACAGGAAACCAAATTAAATCTGAAGTAAAATAGAAATTGGATTAACACTAAAATTACATTAGAGTCTGGATTAAAACTAAACCGAAATGAAAAAAAAAAAAAAAAACATTTGAATCTGAAACTGGTTGTCTACAATAAAGTAAAATAGTAACTGGATCAAAACTAAATTCAGATTAAACAGAAATCGAATTAAAACCAAAAAGAAATGAAATGGAATCTGGATTAAAAATTAAATGAAAACCCAAATCTAAAAACTAAACAAACAAAACCTGGATTGATACTAAAATGACATTAGACAGTGTCTGATTTGGACTGAAACCAAATTGAGATGAAACAGAAACCAGAATAAAACTAAACTGAAATGAAACCGGAAACAAATTAAGTGAAACTTAAATGAAACAACTAGACCAAAACAAAACTCAAATGAAGCAGGAATCTGGATTGAAAAAAAAAAAATTAAATAAAACAGTGAATCTGCATTGATAAGGTGTATGGACCTGTGCTGTTGAGGCTACTTGAGCCAGGCGAACCCTTCCTCCTTTTGGCTTCTAGACGTGCATCTGTGTGATGATCGCTGCTCTGGTGAACAAATGGCCCGAGGGAGAGGGTGGAGTCGCTGCTGTTCATCACCACACTCATGCGTTTAATGGACTCGGCAGGGCTGCCAGAAGGAGGGCCGCGACCTGTCGACTCCTGCTTCAAGCTCAGAGAGTTGGCCCTGCCTGGGGTGCAATTTACCCCCACACTGTACACCCCACTGTGGGATGATGACGATGCTGATGACGATGAAGACGAAGAGGGGGTGGAGGCGAGTGAGGAGTGGTAGGCACTGCCCAGGCTGCCCGCGTTTACTGCACAGTTCTTCTTAAAAGATGAAGATGAGGAAGATTCAGAGGTGTAATTGCTATGGGATGTTAGCAAGGAACTGTTTTTCCGCTTCTTGCCCGAACTGAGGCTACCGCTCGCACTTCCGCTGACGCTAACGCTGCTATTATTACTACCCTTGACGATAGAGTTACTTAGGCTGGAGGATGGCTCCCGAGCCCTGAAGGACTTTGTACCAGATCGGGATTTAAGGGGTCGGTTAGAGCCCAACGAGGGTAGCGAGGACAAGTGGGCTGAAGGCATCTGGGGTGATGAGGCTGACACTTGTCTAGAAGCGCCACTGTAGGCGGGCTGCTCGGTTGCGGAGGCTTGCGGAGAAGAGCGGGCATTCAGGGTGGTGCCGTACGACAGGACCGGCTTGCTATCATAAGGCGGCGGCGAAGACAGGCCGAGAAAGCCTGCGGATATGGAGGAGGATGAGAAAGAATGGGAATTTGTGCTTGTCCGGTGAGAGGCTGTTGGTGTTGTTGCAGAGTTCTCCAACGCCAGAGGGATTTTCCTACAAAGTAAATGGAAGAAATCACAATTAGGACTGTGTTCATCAGAAAACCAGCTGCTTGTAGGAAGGGTCTCAACACACTCACTTCCACATTTGTGAGTTGACATGCTTGTCCAGCATGGTGGTGAGAGCACACCGTACTTGATCCCAGCGCCGGTCAAATGCGTAACATCCTCTACCGTACAATCGACTTCCAAAAGTGCAGTACTGGTGAGAGACAGAACACGCATAGTAGATTTATACCGAATGTTCTCTTCAGGCATTCAAATGAAGGCTGACTCAACTCACATTTGCCACAAAATTGGATTCAAATGAGGACCTGGATATTAATTTAAACTCTTTTTAAAATAGCTTAGTGATTTAAAAGCTGAAAATAAATGCAAGTGACTTTTTAAGCAGGCCCTTGAGTTGGAGAAATTCACCACTTCAAAAAAACAAAAACTCCCTAACACTTTAAGATCACAAGGTTTCTTGTACTTACAGCAGCTGGTCGTGGGTGGTAACCCGAATAATGGCAGTCCAGTTTCTCCGTGGCTTCCTCCCTCTCTTCATTCTCCCCCTCGTCACTGGAGAGGCGGTTGCTCTCAGTACCAACAGGGGCCGAGTGAGAGTGGTGGGCCTGGTCGTGGGCCATGGCTGGGTCTCCTCCACTGTGAGAGTTACTGTTGTTGAGTCTGAAGATAAAGAAGAGCACCTTAATCTTTGTCCCGAATGGGGACAAAGGGATGTCCCAAACAAAAACAAGTGGAGATGACTGTAAACTAGCACAATTGGCTAATCAATCCAACAGGAAGCTGATTTAGAGGAAATAGTGAAGCAGGATGAAGCAACTCACCGTGGAAGCCCAGAATTATGAGGTTTGGGTTTGCTGAGGGGCAAAGGCTTGGTGGCATCAGCAGTGCCATTGCCATGGGAGACCAGGTGAGGGTCTTGTGAGGGGCGGGAGGGGGGAGGGTGAGGGTCCCTGAGAGGGGGTGCTGGGTGTGAGGGGTCCAACCTGAACTGCAACTCCTTGTCGCGCGCTTTGCTCTTGTGCTCAGCGAGCAGCGTGTCAAAGCGTTGCCGCCGCCCAAGCACCGCCCTCCTCTGGCTTATGGAATGTGTCTGTGGAGACATGGGGTGATTTTAATGGTTCAGTCAATCAATTAAATGTTTGGTTCACTTGCTCATTAGGGATGTCTTAGAGATGCACTCTACTGCAATATATTGGTGACCATAATGATATCGGCCAAGATAATTCTGATTAGGAAGATATTCAGAAATTCAGGTTTAAAGATTTAAGAAGTCTGACTCATTTTTTTTTATACCGATTATTGGCCATAACATAAAAATAATAACTGCCTATTTCAACTCAAAACATATTGCAAAGTGTAAGGTGGCGTACCTTGCATGTTAAGGATCTTGTGCATGGCTTATGTGCGGTCATATCCATAACCCCACAATGGATATCTGGATTAAACTCTCGCTCTAGAAGAAAAATATCATAACAGAACACATAAGGTCAAGAAAAGTGTTGTATTTTTTCAATAGAATTTTTTGAGACAAATAACAAATATACAGTAGCAGCAGTGAGTATTAGCATTTACCTTGTCTCTTGTACACGTGTCTTCTGCTACTGGCACTGCTGCTGTCCGGTTTCTTGTCTTGAGACGAGAGGTGTCCCTTTCCATTGGGGATCTGACCAGGGGCCAGCTGTGGAGCCTTTGGTATGGAGGGGAAGTTAAGGCCTGACTTCAGGGGAGAGGTGCTCACAGTATTGGAGGACGAGGAGGAGGAGGTGGAAGAAGAGGCGGGCACATGGGGGAGTTTGGCTGAAGATTCCACCTTCAGATGGACCTTCTCTACTTTGACAGCAGGACTTGGGCTGGGAGGCAGAGAAATAAAGACAGTCTTATATTGTGCCAAAGGTGGGTGTGTTTCAGATTACATCTTTTGTGTTACATAAGAATGGGCTGATTGTCTTAACAAATTTATCCATTAAATTCACTTACACTCCATCAAAATACACACATACACACCTCTCTTCTTGCAGCACCCTGTAGGGGAAGTGAGGCTTCCTGTGAGGCAGCTTCTCTTTGGTTGGTTTGTAGATTTTAGTGGGGATGCTGCTGTTTGTGCTGGAGGGGCGTGCCAGTGTGCTTCCACTGACGGCCCCACCCCCAACTCCGCCCCCAACGCTTCCCTTATTTCGAGAGATTGCGAATGCAGCAGAGGCGGCATAGCTGGATGGGGGCTTGCTGATGGAGCTGTGTCTTCTCTCTGAGGGGAGAGACATTTGAAAGATTTTACCCTTTGAATGCTCAATGTTTAAAGGCAAAAAGTACATAAACACATGTACGATGTCTAGTAGGGTAATGGCAGTTTTTACTTTTTTTTTTTTTTCTTCATTCGTTTTCACTATCATTGGTAGTTTTAATTTATTGTTTTTGTTTCAGTTGATTTATTTTTTTATTTTAATTTTAGGTCAATATTTTAGGGCTGCCAAAAATAATAACTGGTAACATTTATATATATAAATAAATAAATGTTTAATGCAGGTGGGTTGTAAAGGTTTCAAGATTTATTATATAACTATGCGTTAAAAAACTAAAACTAAAAAATATTTAAAAAGTCATTTGTCATGAAAATTTTTGTTTCAGTTTTTCTCAGCTAACAATATCATGTAAATCTTTTATGTATTCTTTTAGTGTAACAAAAATGAATTTTTTTTTTTGAGTTTCAGTGTCAAAAAAGCAAAGACTGAGGAAAATAAACAAGACAAGCAAGAGAGAGGAAAAGCAAGGGACAAATATATGCTTAACTTTTGGAGTTTGACAAAGAGCTTTAGACAAAAAAATCTTTGTCTAGCTTTGCACTTTGTCCACAACAACAATTTTAAAGGGTAGTTTACCTAACCTGTAGTTAATCTAAGTAGATTAATACTCAGACGCACATATAGACACTCTCCTCTTCTAAATAAACACCTTTGCTCTCTCTCAGTCGTAATCACAAGACACAAATGTGCAAGAGCATTTAGTCAAAGGAATGAACCGCTGTGCCGCAAACAAACGACTCTGTCTCCAGCCTGTCAAAAGCACACAGTCCTGCTGCTCCGGCCCAGTGTTTGTCATTAAGCCCTCCAGCAAACCAGGGGCAAACACACACACACACACACTTTAGTCTGATGTCCCACCAGTGTTTATCTGTGCTGATAAATCTACAGCAAATAGTATAAATAAAATAAAATAAAAACAGGAAGAAATCCTTGACTTATTTATTTCTCACAGAGGCTTGTGGCTTCTTGCCGGATTGTTGGCGCTGCTCCGAGAAAGTGAGCCAACAGCAATTTGAGTAACCAAAGGCCCAATCGTCAAAGCCCCAATTAGACCACAACAGTTTGCAATATCATTTTGCCCCATGTTGAAAAGCAATCTGGGACTGTTGTAAGGAAACTGTACACCAAATACTGCAACCTGACAAATGACCACAGGGAACTACAGACATAAAATCAAGAGCCTCGTGCAAAAAAAGGATGATCAGCATTGACAAAGGCACAGTGTAATTGACAAAAATAAAAAAAATTACAATCTCAACATTTCATTATCGATTTGTCATCTTTCGCAATAGTAAAAAAAAGAAAAGATATTTCTACTTAAAAACGCATTTGAAAAATGACGGAGGCTACAAACAATCAAATCAAGTGCTCTTACAGTGTCTTTGAGAGTTTATTTAAAATATTTCCACTTTGCAAATCTATCAGAAAACTTCAAATACGTCAGAGTGGGTAACATAACTGTCAATCAAGCAGAGAATAGAAAAAGGGAGTGTAATTATTTAAACATTATTTGTTGCACATCAAATTGGGCTTTTAAATGAACCATAATTAAATATATAACGCAGCTAATGATAAAATTACTGTTCATATACATTGTAATTAAGTAAATTTGAGACTACTGAAAAACTAAAAGTAATCACTTCACCATGGGATGCTGCTGTCAAACTGTTTTATTTTTGTTTGTTTCATCTCCACTTCATATTGTAAAGTCTAGGGTTGCCCCCTTATAGTCGACTAAAGGCCCCGATATACTTCAAGTGAAATCGAAGAATGAACTGGTGTGACGTCATTTCGAACAAAATCAGGCCAAAACGAAGTTCGTTTCAGGAGTTTGAAACAGCTTGCCAAAGCAAAATTTCCAGAAAAGCTTGCTCTGGCTAGTAAACACCTTCAAACTACCATTGGTCTGTGGTGATTACATTATAAGTAGGTGTGGCTTTTTTGACGTTGAAATCTCATATCTTCTGTTCAGTACCTCAAGGTCAGACGTACATGAGTATAAACATGAACACACTGGAGAGCCGCTTTATAGTAGAAAATGATGTTGTAATTCTAATTGAAAGAGACAAACTTCTTTTTACCCTAAAGTAAAGAACGAAAAATAACTTCTTATATTGGGGCCTTAAAAGTTAATTGACAAGATGAGGACTTCACTAGGAATTGGCAAATTCAAGCAGTCCATGACGGACAGATCGCTAACAAGATCTGTATGTCAATTAGGAAATCCGAACGTTTGCCTATAATTTATCGACCTCAATCATAGCCAAAGCAGTATATACTTAAGTAATTAAATTATTATCATAAACATGCAACTAGTCAACTACAAAAATCTTTAGTTGGGGGCAGCCCTAGTAAACTCTACTGAGTTCACTTCAAAGACTTTAATTTCAACATTGTTTGAAGGACAGCAAGATTAAATATCAAATCAGCTAATCAGCTGAGGTCCAGTGTGACTGCAAAACCCCACAGTATCCACAAATGCATAATATAATGAAAGTGAAGGATAATGTATAGTCAGCCGGTCAATTTCAGCACAGGAAAAGTTGAGCCCATTTTAAACAGATAAATGTTGTGGAGGAATCAAATTCATTTCTTATTATTCTTAAAGTTATGTATGCATGAGTGCAAGCACAAGCTGCAGTTTATTTATCGCAGTTTATTGTTTATTTATTTGTTGCTAATAACAAGAGTTTCTGAATTCTACAAACAGCCCCTTTAAGTGAATAAAAATAATCATAATAGTTCAGAGCAAATTATATACATAAATACACTCACTGGCCACTTTATTAGGTACACCGGTTCAACTGCTCATTAACACAAATGTCTAATCTGTCAATCAAATGGCAGCAACTCAATGCATTTAGGCATATTAGACAGTCAAGACAATCTACTGAAGTTCAAAATGAGCATCAGAATGGAGAAGAAACATGATTTAAGTGACTTTGAACATGGCATGGTTGTTGGTGCCAGACGGGCTGGTCTGAGTATTTCAGAAACTGCTGCTCTATTGGGATTTTAAAGCACAAACATCTCTAGGGTTTACAGAGAATGGTCTAATAAAAGAGAAAATAATCCAGTGAGTGGCAGTTCTGTCGGCGAAAATGCCTTTTTGATGGCAGAGGAGAATGGCCAGACTGGTCCGAGCTGATAAAAAAGGCAATAGTACCTTAAATAATCACTCGTTACAACCGAGGTTTGCAGAACTAAACGCACAACATGTTGAACTTTGAAGCAGATGGGCTACAGTAGTCAGAAGACCACACCGGGTGGCACTCCTGTCAGTTAAGAACAGGAAACTGAGGCTACAATTTGCACGGGCTCACCAAAATTAGAAAACAAAAGATTGGAAAAATGTTGCCTATGGCCCGAACGTGGATTACGCAGTCATCTGGATTTTACTGTTGATGATTTGACATGATCCAGGATTGTTAGGTTCTTCGAAGCGCATCCTGTAATTGCTGTCAAAGCATTAAGTCTGTAAGCTCAAACTTGCTCAGGAGCAGGCTTATTTCACATAAACAAGATTTTACGAGGTGAAAATCTGTCCCAGCCATTGCTTCTTCTTTATTAATTTCCACAGAAATTAATAATTAGAAATATAAATGGAAATATGTTTTTATATACATAATAATAATTTTAAAAATAATTACAATATTCTGTAGTCTATAAAAGCCAATTTTACTCATTGAGAATTTATTCGTGAGGGAATAATTATCCAATATTTTTATTAAAGCCTTACACATATTACATACAGTTTGTATGAACCGTGCATTATTTGAACGGTAACAGCTATTATACAGGTGATGCAGCGCAAGAGATGCAGATCAATTAAAAAAATTATGTGACATTAAAAATGCTGTGTGCTGTGCCATTACAAATATGTTTTTGACCTTTGAGAAGCTTTATCCATTTCACATGCAAAAGTAAATGAATTTATAATTACAATAAGCTGCTCTTGACACTGAGAAAACTGTAAAGCCTGTACAAATACTACAAATCATGAAAAATGGAAATAATTGGGAAACATGAAACTATATCTATCTATCTATCTCTTTATCTATATATAAATAAATAAATAAATTAGTTTAAATTGTCACTAGGGCCAATCCTTTTCTAAATCATTTTTAAAATCTATTTGCATTTCTGATTGAAGATTCATATGTAGTTTGCAATACATGTTCCTTAGTACCGCAGCTTGTTTCAGCTCATTATGATTTATTAATCCTCATCTCGGATAAGCACTTGCCAGAACTAGATTCTTCCCTACACTATTAGTCAAGCACTTGAGCATTTAAAAGTTTCATGGTCTGTGTAGTTAATCTGCTCATTAATCTTTCAGTCTCCAGAATAAAAGAGTCCCAGTGTTCATAAAAAAAACTCTCACCGCTAGAGTGAGTGATTGTGTAATGATCTCTAAAAAAAACTGCAGGAGAACTGGCTCAGTCCGAGCGCAATAAACAGATCATACTGTGGAATATTTGAACATCAATGCCGTCCCGAAAAAACTGATCTTCTGGAAGCTGAACAGAGCGTCAAGTGCACTGATGTCGACATGTTTTAGCTCTCTCAAGAGTGCTGCAACTTTCACAATCTGCACAAATTCTGAGTCCTTTGACATGTTTTTGGATTCAGTTATAGCTACGGGAAATCTTCCAATCAAATAACAGTTTTTATTTTGGGTTCTAATAGCCCATGAACAGCTGCACTGTGTCATGAATGGTTCATGAATGTTTGTGTACACTGGGCACTAGGCAGACAGTTTTTCAAAATTTGTCGCTTTGAGTGTAACTAAAATATTTATATATAATAAGAAGAAAAATAATGAAAAAAAAGGCTATGTATGCACAATTTTAAAAGTAAAGTTAAATTAATTTTTTTAAAACAAATAGTTACATTTTCAGGTTTCATTAATAAATAAAATTCTGATCATTCTGACAAATTTTGTACTTATGTTTTGAAATGTGACAGTGATACTACTAAGAAATTAGGGCTTAAAGATCTAAAGGCCAAAAAACACACTGACATTAAAAAGTGCAGAAAATAAAATGACAAAATGGTGTGTTAAAAAACAACAAACATGCCAGCATATAACTTGAACTTAAATTGGATGTTATATGCCCTGCAGACTTAAGGCAACCAACTCAGATGCACAATGCAGATGCCCTACTTTACAGCATGCTTAAAAAGCATTTTGCTACTGGGACTTAATGACAATTTGTCTCCCCCTTGTGGCCAATGCTAAAATAAGTTCAAGTGCACCAGCTTTCAATACAGAATCTTAGGGTGTGTTCACACTTGTCAGGTTTGATTAGATTAAAACGATCTCTGGTATGATTGCTCTGTTAGTGCAATTTGAATAAGTGTGAACGCTGCCATCCGAACCCTGGTGTGCATTAAACAAGCGGACAAAGACCGCTGAAAAGGTGGGTCTCGGTCTGCTTCTAAATAAACTCTGGTTCGACTGAAATATGAAAGGACCAAAGACATCTAAACGAACCAAAACAGGACATGATGTCACAAAATGAGACCCTAAAAAGGACAGAATGCTCAAGCATACCTGGTTCTTCTCATCACAGGAGCTACGCTGCCCATCACAGGCATCAGAAACGTGTCCCCTGCAGCAGATCTTCGTTTGTGTGCAACGGAGGAATTCCTGGTGCTGATTTGATTCCTTTACACATTTTCTAAGCTCTTTATAAGTTCTAAGCTGGTAAACATACCATCATATGTACGCACATACAACGAGCGCATTTAGCCCAGCACACAGCATTATTTTGGATTGTCATAATATATACTTCATAAAAGCTTTCTTTTTTGTATCTTTAGGTTTGTCTTAAAAATGACAGTGTGAACGCCAAGCGAACCAGGACCAAACGTATTATTTTCTTTTTTAGTCCGAACCAAAAGAACTGAACCACAAGTCTGAACACCCTTAAAACAACAAATTGACTCAGTATCAGATAATGGAGACTTTCATTCAAGGTTAATTATTGTGTACAGAGAAACAGCTGGGACAAAGCAAGACCTAGACTGGGCCAAATGTTTTCAAAATAAAAATAAAAATGAAACCACTTTTAACACAAATTTTAATAGAAAAGAAAAATACCCCAGCTCCATTATAGAAGCCATCTACAACCATTTTATTGACACCACTTTCTTGAAATTTGCAAAAATGCTGAAAGTATGATGGATTTTGCAATGTTCATGTGCTAAAATAAATGATACAGTGTTAAAACACTGTTGACACATTTTTTAACGGCTCAGAAATAAATAAATAAATAAAAAACCCAAAGTAAACAGTTTTCCTCAAAATACAGATCAGAGGTATACTGAAATGGGAGTTTCTTTTATTTTTTATTCCTGAAATTTTCTGACGTCTTACTGGAGGTTTTACGTGCTAGATTGGATAAAACAGCACAGACGTGCTGACTAAAAAGCACATCAAATATTAACTTGAGGATAGTAAACAGAACTCTGGCGGTGGGTATCAAAGGCTTGTGTTCTTCCCTCTTCATGTTATGATAGTCGAGGCAGAGCAGAGGTGGGGGCGGGAGGGATTTCTGTCTTAATTCCCTTGAGTGAGATAAGATTTTTCTAAAACACCTCTATTGAAGACAGCAGAGCGAGAAAGGCAGAGAGTAAGTCAACTGTGGAGAGCAGAAGGTGGTCTTACCGTAGTGTGCTTGGAAGGCCTGGGGTTTGACTACCTGACTGCAGTGGCTGCACATGACCAGGTAGAAGTCATCCTGTGCAGGACATTGGCCAAAGATGGGCATGTCTGCGAAAACACACACAAACACTCATTAGCAGGTCAAAATATCATGTTTCCTGCTCTTCAGACAAGCAGGCAAATTTAACAACGCAGTTAGACATGTAGCTACTTGCATGACTGTAGAAGCTAATATTATAAATCTGCTTATTAGAAAAACCTATATGAATTAAAGATGGCTTTTCTCTCTTCTCTCATCAGCTGACAGAATAATGATAAAGTTCTTGTTTTCTTCAATTATATTGATCTTGTTTTGAAGAAATCAAATTTAAATTGAATTATTCAATGTTTTAACAAACAATAACATTTTTCAAATCGAGAAATAAAGAACTCTAAAACTGATAAATTATCAATTTCTTAATTCAAATATAAAAATGTAAATAAATCACTGATAAACTGACAAATAAATAAACTGTTACTTATTGTTTAGTTGAGTTTAAATTTTTAAAGCGTTCAATGCAAATGGACTAAGAAACCATTTGAAAACATTTCATGAAAATGCAGAAATTGCAGAGATTTCAATGTTTCAATGTTATACAGCCGTTTTGGGTCAGTTTAAAAAAAAAATATTTTTCTATGCTATGATTATACAGCGATAATGCTGAAAATTCAGGTTTGCTATCACAGGAATAAATTACATTTTAAAATATTAAAATAAAAAAGTTATTTTAAATTGCAACAATATTTCACAATAATTATTACTTTATTTTGATCAAATACATGCAGTCTTGGTGACTTGGTAGACTTTTTTCAAAAAAAAAAAAAACAACTTATAAATCTTAAACTTTTGAATTGTAGAGTACAATTAACAACATTTTTAAACAAAGTAAAAATCTAAATCATGCTACACTTAACTATACTGTATATTACAGATCAAATTTATTCGGGTTGCATGTTCTTGTCCAGCTTTCACTTTCACTGTGGACCGACAAATTACTTCTTTCTGGAATCATGTCACTCATGATTAGGACACACAGTGTAATCGAGTGTAAGATGCATGTAGAATCTGACCTAACCAGTGAATGGAGCCTGAACTGAATCTTTATAATCTGCCATCAGATCATACACAGACAAAATGCCCAAGTACACTTGCTTTCATAATGCACACCGTTAATAAACAGTGTCTGCCCACTACACTCTGTTCAGTTTATCAACGGCCCGGTTCAGGTGAGGCCACCCAGGCCTTTCTGGGGACGTTCCAGGAAAAGCGTCTGGGTGAGTTCATGTGGTGCAGGGGGTCACTCGCAGCAGCGCTACTCTGTTTTCATAAGAAAGGAAACAAATAAGTGATAAGGGATAGCAAGCTACTGCGCCAGCGTTTCAAAGGTTGCCTGGGGAGGGGGTCCTCTGGCGAGCGAGGTATGTGGGAGAGCCAGTGAGGAAAAGAGTAATTGAGTGGGAGAGCGAAGAGAAGAAAGAAAGTGAGATTGCATATTAAGAGTGGCAGTTGTAAAGTTGTGAAATCTGCAAGGCCGAAAGATTATAAACAAGCAAGCTAGGAGAGCCGTACAGTAGGTGGCATTTGGCTTTTAATATACATGCTTTTAGAAAGTGTCCGGAATTGACAGCAGAGTTAGTGGATAACAGTCTACCCAAACCACACAAATAACTGCACTGAAAATAGATAAAAGCTGTCAAAAAAATATCTGCACATTAAAAAAAAAAGAAATAAAAAGAAAATGGCTCCTATTCTTAGCTATTTAGCATGGCTTAATGTGGACCTCGCTCCAAATGCAAACTACCCGTTCCATACACTCTGAGAAAACGTCTAAAATACTTGACCTTGCTTGAAGTCAACAACATGCAAATGACCATTTTCTAAGAAAACAGATTGTATGCTGAACCAGGGAAAATAACATTATTTGTGTATGGGCAAAACATTCAAATAATCTGTGAGATTTGAAAGTGGCACCGAAGTCACTGTAATGTAATTTTTCAATAAGAGTATCAATAAACACACCTAAAGCTGTTTATTTAATTAATTCAAATAGAAAAATGTGAATAATCACATTTCAATCTGACAAATAAGTAAACATCCAAAACAATTTAATATAAAAATATTTTCACGCAAATGGACAAAGAAAGGCAAATTTTTAATGCTTCATGAAAATGCAATTTAAATGTTTATCAGTATCAATATACAAAATTCTTAAAAATGAATGAAATAAACATAAAAAAAAAACACACACACACACACTACTCATAACTATACTGTATACTATAGACCAAATTTGTTCATTTTTTCCACCTTATAAAACTTGTGATCCAAGCTAATGCTACAAAATCAGAGATTCTGTGGTTTCGATTCAGGTGTCTGTCCGCCTTTATAATTATTCATAAAAGAAAAATGCTACATCAGTTATTTGTCATGACTGTAAAAATGGTTTTGAATCATGACCTAGCAGCTGACATGTTGAGCCATGGTGCTAATACAGGAGATGTGGGTTTAATTCTAGCTTGTGTTCTTTTTTTGAAAAATGATGTTCAATAAGAAAAATGCTACAAGATCCATTTTTCACCATTTTGTTGAGAATGTGTTTGTGTGAAACATTACATTACATTACATTTACATTTACGCATTTAGCAGACGCTTTTATCCAAAGCGACTTACAGTGCATTCAGGCTAACATTTTTTATTTATTTTTTTTACCTAACATGTGTTCCCTGGGAATCGAACCCACAACCTTTTGCGCTGCTAACGCAATGCTCTACCACTGAGCCACAGGAACACTGAAACATGGCTTAGCAGTTGACATGATGAGCCTTGGAGCTCAAGTAAGAGATTTAACTTAATTCTGTCTTTTTAAACTATAAATTAAAAATGCTACAATATCAGATATTCACCATGGCATTGAGAATGTGTTTAGGATAGAACTAACTGAGGCCTAGCAGTGGAATGATGAGTCTTGGTACACATGCAGGAGATGCGGATTTGTTTCTGGCTTGTGTCCTTCTTTTTTAACTAATCATTTAAAAAAATGCTACAAGATCACAATAACCATGGTGTTGAGAATGTGTTTGTGTGAACCGTGGCTTAGCAGCTGACATGTAGAGTATTGATGTTCATGCAGCAAATGTGGGTTTGATTCTAGCTTGTGTCCTTCTTTTTGAACTATTTATTAAAAAATGCTACAAGATCAGTTATTCTCAATGTGTTTAGGATGGAACCATGGCCTAGCAGTTGACATGTGGAGCCTTGATGCCCATGCAGCAAATGTAGGTTTGAGTTTGGTTTGCATTTTCTCCATTTCTCTCCTCAAATAACACATTTCCTACCTACTTTCACTGGGTTAGATATTGAAATGCACTGACAATACATCTTCACACTTAACTTGCAACACCTTTTGTAATCACTTCATAAACAAACATAAACCAAAGGGGTAAATGAGCAGCAAGCATTATATTCAGAAGTGTTTTGTCGGCTGAAGATGTGGAGTTCAGAGAGGCACTAACTGTCCATTAGTCTGAGAGCCAGGAGGTTAATTAGTGTGAGTGATTAAGTGAGGGGACAAGAGCAGCGCTGTGGCTGCTGTTCCACTGCAGCTCCTTCACGCAGAGACACAAGGACACTCCAAAAAACATCACAGCCTGAAAAGATGCCATCGAATCTTCAGCGTCACCTGGGTGTACCTGTGCTGCTCTCAAAGTAATCACTGCCAATCAGGACAATAGCCTCTTTAGGAATTCACTAAAGATACCAATCAAGAAGCAGATAACCAGGGCTAGGGTTTTGATTGCAAACCTAAATCTTGTCATCTTATTAGAGATATACAAATATATGGCGCACTGATATTTATCATTCCATTATTAATCAAATTAAACGTGACAGTGCCTGCCTTGTATTGTAGGTCTGTTATAGCTGGGTAAAAGTAACTGAACAAGTTTGGTCTTGTTTATGGATATGACTATATAACATTAAAAACAGCTCTTTGTTTTTAATCTCTAAAAACATCAGTGTGTGAGTGCAACCAAACAAAACAATTCAAAAGGAGAAGTGCGATCTGATGACAAAAGGTCAAACAGGAAAAATGAATATCACTTTATCAAATATAAGTCTATGCATTTAGGTGTATGTTAAAGAAATTTTTAAACTATCAGTATCTCACATTTGTGAAAATGTAGTTTGTTAATACAATTGCTTTCAAACGTTTGTGGACTGTAAGATTGATTGTTTTTGAAAAAAAGTATTGTATGCTCCAAGGCAGAATAAAGTAAAAAGCTGTGATATTGTGAAATATTGTTACAATTTAAAATAACTATTTTCGAATTTAGTACATTTTAAAATGTAACTTATTCCTGTGATAGAAAAGCTGTATTGTCAACATCACTACTCCAGTCTTTCTTCAGGGTCACATGATCCTTCAGAAATCATTCTAATATGCTGATTTGCTGCTCAATAAAGACTTCTTATTATTATCATCAATGTTGAAAACAGTTGTGCTGCTTAATATTTTTGTGCAAACCATGACTTTTTTTTTTTCAGGATTCTTTGGTGAATTTAAACAACAACAACAACAACAAAAACAGCATTTGTTTGAAATATGTATTTGTAAGAATGTAAAAGTCTTCTGAAACTTATGAATATGATTAATCAAATTCTTCCTTTATGAAGTAATCATTTCTTAAAAAAAAAAAATAAAATAAATAATAATAATCTTAGAAATAATCAATAATAATCTTACCGACACAAAACTTCTGAACCGTATATACACACACTCCAGATCATTGAAACGAATGCTGTAAATTTAACTCATTATTGTAGACAATTGATTACATTAAAAATATTTACCTTAATTTGACATGGCCTCTCAAAAAAGATTTTGAAATAAGATTAAGATGTGACAACACAACAGCCGAAATCTGTCTGTCTGATGCATGTGTACATAGACCAGATACATTTTTGTATGTTTTAAGAATCCTCTTATATTTTATACAAATTTTGAGGATTTTTCTCAGCAGATATTCACAACGGATGTTGAAGCCTGAGTCATCTGAGTGGGCAAGGTATATTTAAATTGTCAGTAGGTACTAGGGGTGTAACAATATATCATGTCACAATATATCGCAATACAAAAATGAAACAATGTATATCATGGATAGTGACAATATGTATTGAGCATAGTTCACCCAAAATAAAAATTACTGTGTGAGAAAAATTCAAGTTTATAGAGTTTTAGTGTCAGTACTACATTACACACGTACACATTCTATAATATTGAATATAATGTATAATAATGCAGTGGGGGAATATTTGTTGGTCATGATAATGCCAAATGTCTTGTGTTACCAGTAAATGTGGCCTACATTATTTTAAATATATCTAGTCAATGACAGAGTGCAAGCATACTCATCTAAAATTATTCTGTATTTTCAGCTTCAGAATCATGAATATTTTTATTCTGTTATCCATTGTCCTGTGTAATGGGTTACCAGCACCAAGTCCAAGCCTATTCAATTCCACCCCCAATGTAATCCCCAAATGGTAACACTTTAGTATAGGGAACACGTATTCACTATTAACTACGACCTTTCCCTCAATAAACTCCTAATTTACTGCTTATTAATAGTTATTAAGGTAGTTGTTAAGTTTAGGTATTGTCATGCAGAATAAGGCATTAATATGTGCCTAATAATCACTAATAAACAGCCAATATTCTAGTAATATGCATGCTAATAAGCAACTAGTTAAAAGACCTTAAAATAAAGCGTTACCATAATATCATATCGCAAGTTCAGTGTCGTGATATGTATCGAATCGTGGAACGGGGGTATCGTTACATCCCTAGTAAGTAAGTACTACTACACTAGACACCATTTCCATAATTTTCACACATTCGAAGTATACAAATGCACACGGGTAGAGCACACAGACAGTGATTCATTCAGAGTGCTATATGTTTAACTACAGCTTTGAGGGCTTCTTACAGAGAGAAACATCAGCAGTATGTGTCCTTTAAAAATTCCAAATGAGCTTTCTGGCATAACCATGAAATAAAACCTGAGCCTTAGCGCTCCTCCGGATATCAATCCCAACATTAGACAACAACATGCTTATGACAGCAAATCAAAGATGCAGACAGGATACGCTCGCTTCATCAGAACTGGGTTGACTTGAAAACCACAGACATTCTAGTGTCTTCTAATGTGTCTCAGGTCTGGGAGGAAGTGGAGGACAGACAGAATGTGCTGAAACAGAGAGACAACAGAGATGCGGATGGAAGCGATGGATATGAAAATGGAGGGAGAAAAGAGGGAGAGAAAAAGAGATTGTGACAAAGCGAGAGAGACACAGAGATAGCGATAAGGTGAGAGGGAGAGACAAGTAGAAAGAGAGAAAGATAGAGAGACTGTGAGTGGATAATTTGACCATCCCCTTCATTGTCATTGATAAACGATCTAGGTAGAGAAGCTCTTAGAAGCCCAGTGCACGAACACACTCGCAGGTTTAACTCCACGCCTGGTGTGTCTGCGTCTCCACCCCTCTCGCTTTTCCTCATCTGATGAAGAGCTGCAAGATCCTCACCACACATCTCCATTCAGTCACCTTTCACTGATCACTGTACGGCAGTCGTGCAAGTGTGAAATGGAGTGTTTCAGTGTTTATGTGCATTTTTGTGGAAACACCAGCTTCTGGGGTATCTCAAGATCCTGCAGCTTTTTGGTTTAGTAATCACTGTTTAGTCACTGATGGAAATGAGGACTGGTCATCTTAAATAGCCCTTTCCAAAACTGGCCCCCATTGGCCTGTTAAACCTGCTGGTCTCGAACCATGAACCGCTATCATCAGTGGTCTGGCAGCGAGATAATGTACTCATCACATAAACCAGACTGAAACAAAATCAACTTTTCATGTCCCTATGAAATCTAAAAACATTATTTACAAACACATTACAGTTCGAATGTTTAGGGTCAGTCATTTTTAAAAGAAATTAATACTGAATTAATATTCAGCAAGGATGCAACAAATTGAAAAGTGACAGTGAAGGCATTTATAATGTTACAAAAGATTATTATTTCAAATAAATGCTGTTCTTTGAACTTCTATTCATCACAGAATCTTATATTACAATAAAATTCTGAATGCACTTGTCTGAAAACCGAAACTGCAAAGGCATTTAAAAAAAAAAATTTTTTATAACTCTATTAATATTAAACTTTTTAATGAAATTCAATCATTTTAATGATACTGAATTAAAAAAATACTGGCCAATCAAACCACCACACATTTTTGAAAGTAACACACTAAATATCAATATATTATTCTTTATTCAGTTCTATACAACAGAATCAGATTCAACAGATTTTGAGTGGACTTTGCTCTTCCGATGAGCATGAGCGGTACATGAATGGAGCGTTCGCATGGGGCATGAGCAACTGAGCTCTACACGAGCATAAAGCAGAACACTGAGCGAAACGTCACAATGCACAGTGATAATGACAAGAGCGGGGGTGAAACTTGGGCGGCATATATTTTATGCTGTTTTTCTCTTTCGGTCAAAAACCAAAAATGCCATATTCAGCCGATAATTTTCAGTTAGCCATTCCTAACAGAAACAAATTAAATAATAATAAATGTATGCATGTATATATACATATACATATATATATATATATACAGTCCAAAAGTTTGGAACCACTAAGATTTTTTATGTTTTTAAAAGAAGTTTCGTCTGCTCACCAAGGCTACATTTATTTAATAAAAAATACAGTAAAAAACAGTAATATTGTGAAATATTATTACAATTTAAAATAACTGTGTACTATTTAAATATATTTGACAAAGTTATTTATTCCTGTGATGCAAAGCTGAATTTTCAGCATCGTTACTCCAGTCTTCAGTGTCACATGATCCTTCAGAAATCATTCTAAAATGCTGATTTGCTGCTCAATAAACATTTATGATTATTTTCAATGTTGAAAACAGTTGTGTACTTTTTTTTTTTTCAGGATTCCTTGATGAATAGAAAGTTCAAAAGAACAGCATTTATCTGAAATACAAAGCTTCTGTAGCATTATACACTACCGTTCAAAAGTTTGGGGTCAGTAAGAATTTTTATTTTTATTTTTTTGAAAAGAAATTAAAGAAATGAATACTTTTATTCAGCAAGGATGCATTAAATCAATCAAAAGTGGCAGTAAAGACATTTATAATGTTACAAAAGATTAGATTTCAGATAAACACTGTTCTTTTGAACTTTCTATTCATCAAATAATCCTGAAAAAAAATATTGTACACAAATATTTTGTACAATTGTACACATTAAATGTTTCTTGAGCAGCAGATCAGCATATTAGAATGATTTCTGAAGGATCATGTGACACTGAAGACTGGAGTAATGATGCTGAAAATTCAGCTTTGCCATCACAGGAATAAATTACTTTGTGAAATATATTCAAATAGAAAACAGTTATTTTAAATTGTAATAATATTTCACAATATTACTGTTTTTACTGTATTTTTAATAAAAATAAATGTAGCCTTGGTGAGCAGACGAAACTTCTTTTATAAACATAAAAAATCTTAGTGGTTCCAAACTTTTGGACTGTACTGTATATATATATATATATAAAACATAAAATATATAAAATATTTATATATATGTATATAAAACAATAGAATAACAGTTATGTTCTACATCAGAACACAGACTCATTATTGGCCGGCTCCTGCATCAGAATCACACGCATGCGTCGTGCTGCTCACATGTGCAGTGTCGGCCAATACTGAGTCTGCGTTCTGACATTGTAGAACATGGAAGCACTGCACTGTGTCTGCAACATAAACAGTGTTGGAGAATGACAAGCAAGAGAAGAAATTGTTGAATAAAGTCATTATTTTTGTTTTGTTTTTGCGCACAAAAACTATTCTCATCGCTTCATAAAAATAAAGAGGTCATGAATTGATAAATCAACTTTTCCTTAAGCTTTTGATATATAAGAGGTCATCATACTATAAGAATATCCTGTAACTTTCAGAACTGAAATCTTCCTTGTTACTATAAAAGCTATAAAAGAGAAAGCGATACAACAGGACAAAAATAACATTACTTTTCAAAGGATCCTTATGCTAGCAATATGGTTATTTATTTTCAACAATGCGAATGTCTCAGTTGACACTATTTATTTATATTCTGTACATTTCCTGTGGATTCTTTGGTAAATCAATCGCATTTCAGCGCAGGCTTTGCAAACAGACTTTTACTACATGGACTCGACAGTAATGCAACAACATGTAAGTAACTGAGTTACTCCTACTGTTCTAATGCCTGATCTGATATGTCATGATTCATGTACAGTCAGATGTTCTTTGTCTATGTGTCAGTAAATCAAACCAGTGACTAAAATCAACCTCACATTGTTTCTCTTAGTAGGATGAAAATAATCTTATTTAAACGGTAATTAAATTATTTAAAAAACACGGTCAAATAACTCTCCCTTTACAATCGCTGGAGCTGTCAATCAAACAGCGCGAGTTTATCAGTGACTGAGTTCTGGACTCGCGCCAAAACTCCCTTTTTATTCAACGAATCTCTTAGTTATATCGCGTTTGCACTGTTAGTGAGGATGAAAACATTTATTAGTGTACAGAAACTGAGTTGCAATTACGAGATCACTGCTTTCATGTGCTCAACAACATGTCTTTGATCGGCTGTTCATCAATGCAACCTTTCATGCCACGATATAAATATAATGCCAGAGATCTAAATGTAATGCAGCACTTTTCATGATTAGTTAACCTTGAGAGCTGTAATAGTAAAAACGTGCTAAAAGAGAGAGTAATACTTGGCTATTTCAAATGGAAAGATGTTAGCCAATCACAGCAGTGGGCGTTTACACTGAAGTCTCACAGCAGACACGCCCCTTAAAACAGAGCGTTCAAATAAAAGGGCTAAAATCCAGGTAGCAAAAATGTCTTTTATTTCTAAATTATGACCATTTTTGATGTAAAAAGCATACTAACAATTATAAGTGTACACCAGGAAACATTATAAAACAATAAAACAAAGCAGTTCATGACCCCTTTAAGGTTGAACCACTGCAGTCATGTGGACTATTTTAACGATGTCTTTTGTACCTTTCTGGGCCTCAACGGTGGTAATTAAATTGCTGTCTACGGAGGGGTCAGAGAGCTCTCGGATTTCATCAAAAATATCTTAATTTGTGTTCCGAAGATGAACGAAGGTCTTACGGGTTTGCAACAACATGAGAATGAGTAATTAAAGGGTTAGTTCACCCAAAAATGAAAATTCTGTCATTTATTACTCACCCTCATGCCGTTCCACACCCGTAAGACCTTCGTTAAACTTCGGAATGCAAATTAAGATATTTTTGTTGAAATCCGAATGCTCCGTGAGGCCTGCATAGGGAGCAATGACATTTCCTCTCTCAAGATTCATAAAGGTACTAAAAACATATTTAAATCAGTTCATGTGAGTACAGTGGTTTGACACGCGATCCGAATAATGATTCGACACAGAAGAATCATAACACTCCGAAGCTTCCTGAAGCAGTGTTTTGAAATCGGCCATCACTAAATTAGTCGTTATTTAGTTTTTTTGGCACACCAAAAATATTCTCGTCGCTATATAATATTAATATTGAACCACTGTACTCGCATGAACTGATTTAAATATGTTTTTAGTACATTAATGGATTTTGAGAGAAGAAATTTCATTGCTGGCTATGGAGGCCTCGCTGAGCCATCAGATTTCAACAAAAATATCTTAATTTGTGTTCCGAAGATTAACGAAGGTCTTACGGGTGTGGAACGGCATGAGGGTGAGTAATAAATGACAGAATTTTCATTTTTGGGTGAACTAACCCTTTAAAAGGCAGTGATGCGCATCATTTATTTGTCATCACTGAGGTTTAGTAACATAGTAACATGGACTGTTATGTCATCCATCTCTCAAGTGAGTCACAAATGGGTAATAAAGAGCCCAATCACAACTACTGGCCTTCATTGCCTTTGGACCAGATGATCAAACACTTTCAACCAAGTAAGTTGACTTTTTACTAATCTCAGGGCAGTTCTGGAGTTTGTGAGAGATTGTCAAGAACAGGAATGAGGCACACTGGTTACATTAGTGCTTTTAATAATACATTTAGAGCTTTAATAAGCCATTTAAAACTGAACATTTACAAAAAATCAGGGCTAAAGATGGAAGCTCTATGACAGGCTTGCTTCTCAGTCAAATGGCGGCAACAATGGATCAGTATTAATATCTCTAATTATCATTCAAGGAAACGTAAAAATCTATTTTTATAATATTCTTTCTATGTACCCGTCTATGTTTTAATTACTGCCACAAGGGACTGGGTTTCTCTGGGATAGTGTCATTCACAGATTCACCAAAAGCTGTACAAGCTTTAAAGGGACAGTTCACCCCAAAAATATTCTGCCATAATTTACTTACCCTCATGACACACCAAACCTGTATGACTTTCTTTCTTCTGCAAAACATAATAGAATTTTTTGAGAAATGTCTGGGGTTTTTTTTTTATACAAATGGAAATCAATGGTCATCAAAATGGTTTAGTTACCAACATCCTTTAAAATATTTTTTGTGTTTCACAGAAGAAAGTAAGTTTGAAAGAAAGACAGAAAGAAAGGTTTGGAACTAGAGCTGTGGAATATAATTAATTTCTATGATGCATTGCGATGCTGATATGATATGAACGATTCTGCACCAAAATAATTTTTTTTAAAATAATTAAGTAGGCCTATCATACATATTGATGTACTGTTCCATTGTAAATAAAGTATTCTTTTTTTTATATATTTATTTATATATATAAAAAGTCCTTCGGAAGCAAATCACTTGCATCTGATGTTTGTGGATAATGTACATAACTTCTTAAAAAGCAGATATTTCATTTCGGTTTCTAGAAAAAAGAATATATACATGTATGAACATGAACATGTATGAGAAAGTGCAGATGTGCAAGATGTGCTTGGTGTTAAAAAGAGTTATTAAGTGCAAAATCACTGCGTTACTCGTTCTGACTGACACACAGCCGAAACGCACGCACAGAAAACTGCCTTTCTCAGACAGAATGTGATCCTGAATTCAGTTCTCTTTAGTGGAAAATTACACTTGAATGGTCAGATGCACACAGAATTATTTAAAAAATATCTGTCTTATCGAGCATTCATGTAAACAATCGGTTATGTCTTAAGTGCACTTTGAACCGCATTCGAATGGAATGAGGCAAGCTCTATCACACCTCTATTCGGAACAACAGAGTAAACTGAATTTTCATTTTTGCATAAACTGTCCCTTTAACTATTATGATTATATTATATTAATACTGTATATTGATTCGAATTTTTTAAGGAGATTTCCTTTCCATTTTTTCCCTGGACCATCCTGTGAGCCAGTTTCTCACTATACAACACATGGTGCTCTTAAGGTAATTCATATAAGCAATAATTTCCACATCTACAGCACAACATATGCTGCTTTCAATACATCCAGTAACGCATAAATATTTTAGGCGTAGGCGAAGCTGAAACTGAAACTACAACCTTAATAAAGATGTGTTCAAGACTTTGGCTTTACTCTGACCTGAGAACAGTTATGCTTAAAATAAATCAGAATTTAGATAGAAAACACTAATTAAAACATAACATAAAACCAGCAATGATTTCAGTCCATACAGGCAAAAGGTATTGTTTTTCTTCTTATGCAACCTAAAGGTTGACATATCTGACAGACTCCTGTGCAACGACTTTGAGTCTTCCAAGACGTAACCAATTTACTCTAAACTGTGCAATGGAGCAGCAGTGCACATGATGGCTCTTTTGTTTGTCAATGCAAATGCCCTGTTAGATAAGTGCCCTGACAGGTACAGTATCTCACGCTTCCTATACTGACAGAAAAAGAGAGAAAGAGCCCTGGTGGTGACATGTTTATTAACTTCATGGCAACTTAGGACAAAGCTAAGATCTACTAGAATGATCTAAATCAAAGCGATTCAAATTAATATATTTAAAAACAGGTATGACTGCAATTGCAAGGTGTCATCTATTAATATGTTAGTTATGCATATTTAATTTACAAAAGGAGGATTTAAAAATATGATCGACAACTACCTTGACCATTAGACTGATACAGCTGAGTCACATATATTCATTTAAATCTAGTAAGGGATAATGTACAGTCAGCCAGTCAATATCACAAAATAAACAGGGTGATCAGGACCTCAACGTGAAGCAGCTAGTTAACAAAACATTAATAAATGAAATATTTCTTTAGATTATTTTATTATATAAGACAAAAAAAAACTGCAGTGTCCATGAACACTGAAGACAATCTCGGAATGGTGTCAGAGTCCTGTCCGTGTTTTAGTTGTTCGACTGTACATTTCCCCACACCGTAAAATCTAACTGTCAAATTTACTACATGAAATGAGTTCAATTTACTCTAATATTAAGTTAATTGTACTTAATAGAAAAATGTTATGTGAACTCAATAATTGATTATATTAAACTGAATGAGTTACAGTAGATTTCTAGTTCCCGGCATGCTTTGTTTCCGACTCTTAAAGGCAAGGCAAGGCAAGGCAAGGCAATTTTATTTGTATAGCACATTTCATACACAATGGTAATTCAAAGTGCTTTACATAAAGAAGAACTAAATACATAACAAAAATGGAATGCATAAGAAATAAAAATAACAGTAAATTAATAAAAATTACAGTAAAAACAGAGAGTAAATGTTAAAATTAAGTGTTATTTTATGTGTTTCCTGGGAGAAGGAGAGATCTGTTAGAGTTTGATGTTCTGTTATGTTGGAATTTAAAGAGTTTCTGAGTTTTGAGGGTTACCATTGTGGTGAAGAGCAGAGCCTGTGATCAAGTCGAGGATTGGCCAAATCACAAAGTCTACATACTGCTTTATTTAAAAAGCAATGTCTGTGCACACTTCAGCACAGTGATAGTCTCTGTGCTAATTACAATAGTACATGCAGATGTGCTTCTACTATTGTTAGCTAGCAGTTAACAGTAAGAGTTTGGAGTGAAATTAAAGGGTGTGATTTTATTACATTATTTATTTTTATGCTACTTATTACATAAAGTATTTAAGTGGATTTATCATTTAATTGAGTAAATATTCTCTTTTGACTCAAATATTCGTTTTTAAACTTAAATGGTTTAAGGCAATAGGTTTCCTCAAACAGTTTGAGTTACCATAACTTGCTGGGTTTTACAGTGCACTTATTACACAGACATTTATCAGGTAAATAAATACATGGGCATGAAACATTGAAATTGTATTTAGCCTAAATGACTTTAGTAGTGTACTTTTAGAGGATGTAGGGACACAGAATTGTTTCCTGGATGAACTGTCACTTATACAGAGAAATAGAAATGTGTAAAATAAGTATAATTAAGCATACAATCCAGACTGTACAACTGACATTTAAATACTTAGTGTATCAAAAAATGTGTGACTACAGTAAACTTATTCAAATACACAATGCTTGCAGGACTCTATTCAAATGTTATAATGGTGTCTGAACACATTTAAAACATTTCAAGCATGATAATTACATGTATATAGCATGTATTCTACTTTTAAAATCTTTTAATTTCAACTCCAACTCACAAGTGCTAACATGCAACCCAGACATGTAACGTATAGTAACTAATGTTTCAGACTATGTAAACACACACATGTAAAAGCTCGTTTCTAAGGCTTTTGACTATCGTAAGAGCAGAGTTTTCAAGGACAGTTCTGTCAAAAGTCAGCCGCACTTGTTTCACAGTGAGCCGGTGCGTGAAAAGTGTGGACACACCACCAAAACAAAAACACACCTTTGACCAGAGAAAGCAACACTACTCACCGTCTCTGCAGAGTCTCATGGCTTCGCGATTTTTCCCGCACTCTTTCAAACTTTCTTCCAATTCTGTACCTGAGGAAGCGATTTGGGTCGTGTTACATAAATAGTTACACTTGCTGGCTTGTTCTCGCGTTTCTTAATATTTCAAAACTGCACGCAATCGGGCAAACGCTCGCGATCTGACGCGGCTGCCCGCTGAAACGCAATGGCCGACGGCGGCCGATTAACTCACCGTCGCTCCCGTAGAGTTTCACAGCATCGACCCAGCTGCTCCAAGGCTGTCCCAGCATTATTTCAGGACTAGGCAGGGATCTGCGCTCCGCCACAGTCGCCATTGCTGTGGAGGCTTCTCCCCGCTGGAACTGTGGCTGCTGCTTCAGCTGCCTGGCCGCTCTGCGCTGCTGCTGCTGCTCCCCCCTGACGTCATCATCGGCCCTTTCCGACATTCTTTCCGCTACAATGTAACAACACAGCAGTGAGCGCTTAAGGTGGCCGAGCGGATTCCTTCAATGAATGACATTGAGCCGAACGCGCGATTCATTCACTAGCTCACGAGCTCGGTCGTCGTTCTTCCCCAGATACGCGCTGCACGAGACGGCGTGTCTCGAAACGTACGTTAGGAGCAGATTACAGAGATAAAACTTTAAAGACGGCCTCAAAACTTCCTTTCACTGACAAGTATGCGCGAAATAATAGAAATCTGGGTTTCACCTGAATGTTTACCTTATTACACTGTCACATAGCCTATATTAAAACGTATATCTTCTTTATGTTTTTTATTTAAAAAAGTGAATCAACGGGCTTGGGAATTCCCCATTCTCTAGATATTGACGCCCCTAAATTTAGGACATGACAATAAGGAAATAGGCAACTAGACAAATTAAATCTACATACTTCATTTTTTTTCTTTTGAATGAAAAAGAAAACAAAAAACTCGTTTGTATGACTTTATTTGACCTACAACAAATGCTAACAAATTTAATGTCACTAGTCTGGTAATATATTTGTGACCAAAATTTACTTTCGATTTTGAAGCGTCAAAAATGTTTTTATGTAGCTTATTTTATACAGAGTTATCAAATATAAATAAAAGTGCATACTGTCTTTATTTCATGTGAACATTTTTTGTGTAAAGTCACACAACTAGAGCTGTTTAATTTTAGTTTGTCCCTCTGAAAAACAGTCTATACAGATACAGCTATCATATCTGATACATATTTAAATATTTATATTTAAATGGTCTATTTTTATTGTATCATTAAGATTGGTTTTTCATATAAAATCTGATCACAATACATGTAAACATGACCATGGTCACATTTGTGACCAGTAGGAAACCCAGAGCCCCATTTCGACATATTTATTTGCATTATAATTTGTTACATTAATAAAGCATAAAAGTCCAAATAAATGTGCTTTTAGTCATGGATTCCCATTCCCTTTTGCCCATAACTGCTTGATAGTAAAATAAAGTATTCAATAATTATTGTCTGCAACTTTCTGCTGGGTCTCACTGAGCAATTTGAGAAATATTTGACTCTGTAGTTTCCCCCGGTTGCAATTGCGACCAGACATAAAACACATAATTTCACGATTTTTTTCAATGCATGCAGTTTGTTACTCTGGGCAATCCAAGGAACAAAACACGTGTTCACTTAAACAACTGGAGATTAAAGAGGTTAAAACAATAGTGCATATGGCAAACAATGGAGAGACGTCTACATGGCAGGTTGGCAGCCATTTTAATGACAGCCAGAGATTAATCATTTGATGCACTGAGCATTGTTTCCTCACACAGGTATTAAGCATATTTGGATTTGACATTTTCAACACAGTCATTTATCCAAAGAACAGTTTGAACCTGCATTGCTGCAATTCTTTACCAAACTTTCAGAAACACTATCTGGTTGATAATTAAGTTAGAGGTATAGTTAAAGACTGTTATAAAGTTCATATATTAAAAAAAACCTTCCACACTTTTGCGTGCTCTGAAATTAATGTACTCTGATCAGCCACGTGTTATGAATCACATTTTGGAGCACAGGCATTAGCAAATAATTTCTAGGCTATACTTAGCCATTTCTCCACTTGCAAGAATGTGTCTCATATACAATCAAATATGTCTGGGCCAATTCATCTAGAATAAGAACAGACAGTAGAGGCAAACATGTCTTAATGCAAAATAGCTTTAAGCTGATTTTGTGATTTATACAGTTAAATTATGAGTCATTACCTAAATTTTTGAGTTCACATTAAACATAAGTCATGTGTGTAAGACATGCAAGAGCTGGTTTATTGTGAAAATGTACTCTGTTTACCCTCTTTATTGTGAAAAATAATGCCTTTGTGTGAATATAAGAGGACTAGTCCTTACTGTATTATAATATGAATCTATTAACAATTAACTACAATAGCCCATTAAAGACATAGTAATACCTGACCTAAAAGTGAGTTGTTGAAGCTAAAGCTTCAAAACTACACTGTAAAAAATCAAAAGTTGAGAAAACTTAAAAGTTTAAGGCAACAAACTTCAGCAGATTTTTGAGTTCTCAACTTGTTGTTTTCAGTTTATACAACAAAAAGTTGAGAAAACTCCTAAATCAGCTGAAGTTTGTTGCCTTACACTTCTAAGTTTTTTCAACTTTTGATTTTTAACAGTGTACAAAATTAATTATAATATGCTAAAAAAAAATAAAAAAATAAAAAAAACTGGAGTGAAATTGTGTTCATTATTTTATCTTTGATAACATTACATCATACCTTGTCAAAAGTAAAAATTGGAACAAAACTGGTCAAGTCAGTAGATCCTCATCAGCTTTGGTGATTCCAGACTGCCACACAAGCTGGTGAGGGAATCTGCGGAAAGGAAACATAGGAAGGGGCATGTTAGCAGCATTGTTTCAATACTCAGTGTGTACTAATCAAAGTTTAGGGAATTAGTCGTTCATTTTTTGACTAAAGCCAGGTTCACACTGTACGATTTTGGCCACGATTTGGCCACCTGAAACAAATTTTGTGAAGCCTAAAAGATTCCTTGGATCCTAGGCCAAAATCTGAAGCCTTTGATCGTTAGTTTGACATTAATGACCACTGTGTCAGAATATTTGATGCATAGTCCTGTAGTATGGCTTCTCCTACAACAACCATCAAATCAAAAACCAATAGGAGCGCCAAACCTGATGACGCAATTAGCGAGACAACAACAAACAACCACTTTCTCCACACACATCATCTTCGTTTTTTCCAGTTTTCTTTTTAAGAGAAGCCATGATCAAAATTAACGCAAGATATTGTTTTTGTTTGCTAGTCACCATTTCTATCCCACATGTAAATGCAGCTCACATTACTGAACGGGTGACGGATTGATGATGTAAAACTCCAGACGTCTCTTGTTTTTAACAAGTCTTGACTGCCGTACAGTCTGACATTAATGGCAACCGAGATCCCACAGTGTGACATGGCTTACAGCTGGGATCATGTTCGTGCAGTCTGACAAGCAACAGTCGTAAAGGACTATTATAAATCATACAGTGTGCACATGGCTTAAAGGGTTAGTTCACCCAAAAATGTTATTTCTGTCATTAATTACTCACCCTCATGTTGCTCCAAAACCTGTAAGGCAGGGGTGTCCATTCCTGCTCCTGGAGAGTTCAGCTCCAACCCCAATTAAACACACATGACCCAGCAAATCAAGGTCTTAAGCCCGGGATACACTGCAAGATTTTTGGCTGTCCCAGACGAAAGATTTCCATCGTGAAACAATCGTGGCAATTTCTGTGATCGTGGCTCTTAATCGGTGGTCCTATGTCGTACAGTGAGAGAGGTTCAAAGACGGCCGTTTTCCCGGTCTTGCGACCAAAGATAGTCTACGATAATTTTCTGTCAGTGTCAGAAATTCAGCATGATCAACAAAACACAATGTGTTTGCTGCTACGACCTACGCCTACTGACCAGCCAATAAAAATGCGACATGAAATCAACGCGACATGGCGCTTAAACTTAAAACTGTTAACCGGTAAAGACTAGAAGGGATACAGCTAGGGCCACTGGACGTTTTAATATTTATTTATTTAATTTAATAACTGTATTTGCAGTATTGTAAGGGTAGGTTTAGGGTTGGGGGTAGGTGTAGTTGTTAATAAAATACAATCTGATAAGTAGCAAATTAATTTACTGTTATTTTATTATGAAATTTTGCCTCACTTCCAGCCGTTGCTGTATCTCTTCTAGACACAACCCTGTTCACCTCAAGCTCCTTTCCCTTCTTCTTTCGCCGCTTCCTTTTTTTTTGGCACACATAAAAGCTACAACTGCCAAAGTGTGATTCAACATGGTCTTTTTGTTTACCACTAGCGCATGCTGATGACGTTTTATTCTTCTATAGAAACTTGCATTGTAGCATATCGAGTCAATAGGTGTCATGATCGTACAGTCTACATGCATGTCGTACCCAAGTTTAATAGATCCATGTCACACAGTGTGATAAAGTAATGATCTTATAGGATTGCTAAAATCGTGCAGTGTATCCCCGGCTTTACTAGGCATACTAGGAACTTTCAGGCAGGTGTGTTGAGGCAAGTTAGAGCTAAACTCTGCAGGACAGTTGCCCTCCAGTACAGAGTTTGGACCCCCCTGCCGTAAAACCTTCGTTCATCTTTGGAACACAAAATAGGATATTTTTGATGAAATCCGAGAGCTTTTTGACCCCCCTATAGACAGTAATGTCATAACCACTTTCAAGGTCCAGAGAGGTTGTAAAGACATCGTTAAACTAGTCCATGTGATTCAAACTTATTGTTATAAAGCGACGAGAATACTTTTTGTGCGCAAAAACAAAACAAATATACCGACTATATTCAACAATTTCTTACTGAATACTGAGCCATCATTCTAAAGTAGAACCATGGAAGAACTGCACTGTGTTTAAAACGTAAACCACATAAGAGAATGACAGGGAAGAAATTGTTGAATAATGTCATTTTGGGGGGCTTTTTTAGCGCAAAAAAAGCATTCTTGTCGCTTCGTAACATTAAGGTTGAACCACCACTGTAGTCACATGGACTATTTTAACAATGTCTACCTTTCTGGGACTTGGAAGTGGTTATGATGTTACTGTCTATAGGGGGGTCAAAAAGCTCTTGGATTTCATCAAAATTATCTTAATTTGTGTTCTGAAGATGAACGAAAGCCTTACAGGTTTGGAACGACATGAGGGTGAGTAATTAATGACAAAATTTTAATTTTTGAGTGAACTAGCCCTTTAACCCAATCTCAAGGGAAAACATAACTATTGTATGAGGTGGCAATTTCGTATCGAATTTATATCTAATTTACGTGTGAAGTGTACAAAAATGTAAGATTTTTAGATAGAAGTAAATATGAAGGTCGTTCCATAACCGCCACTGGAGCATAAGCAGATCATGCAAAAACATACGAACAAGAACATACAAATTCATATGAATAAGCCAACAATTTTTCAAAATGTAAAATAGCTATGAACTGCCATGAGCTTGTGTTGTTTTTGACAGAGGAGCCTTTATGACCTAAGGCCAACAGAATCTGACTGTGGCTTTCTTCTCTACAGTTTTTTACTAGCTCAAGATCTACTTATGGAGGAGCCCGTCGCTACAAGAGTAATCCAATCCAATAACGACTATCCCCAGCTAACCATCTGAGAGCCCTACAGTTGACAGCCTGATAATCCGTCTCAGGGATATAAGGAACTAGTGAAAACATTTTGACTTTCTTGCATCAGTTGCTCAGTTTAACATCAAATTCATAACCCAATTAACTTCATCCGTTTATGTAAAATAAAAAATATTTCTGGTAAGTCATTACAATACATATCTGAATAAATTATAATTGACATAAAAGTAATTTCAAAATAAATTGAGGAAATAACAGAAACAGCATCATTCTGATGTTAACTGAAACTACTAGTCTGTTGTTTGAGTCATTGGAAAGTTATGAATGCATTACGCATCAAGTGTTGGTATGAGGGAAACGGAGGCTGATTTATGAATTATGATGAAATGTTCTTTGCGGTGTCAAAGATTTCCTCTTTTGTGTTTCTACCATTCTACATAACTATGAAAGATCTTTCAGTTTCCAGTGCAAACACCCACTCTTTGTCAACACCTTACAGGGAGTGCGTAGAGTTACACTAAAAACAATTAATATTCCAAATTTAGCATGCACGGCTGAAGCCGTGACGTGCAAAGCTTGTTTATTCCAATATCTTTGAACTACGATGAAAACAGCATGATCCTTCAGAGATTTTAATTTGAAGAAACAGTCAATCTGTTGTTTATTTACATTTAATTTGATAATAATTAGTCATTTATGTAGTTGTCATTTGATTTATCATTTATTCATCGTTTTATTATTATTCTTCATTTGTCATTTTATGTTTGTATATTTTATATTACTATATTTCCTTTCTATTGCTGTTTAATCTTATGATTGTGTGGTTCAAGGGATGTTTGTCCTTATGAGTAAGAGATAAGAGAATGTCTTCATTTCAAGGTTTTTAACATCACAGAACATAATTTTCCAAAGCTTTTGCTTTGGTATAATAACACTTGTTGGATTTGTACTGGTCAGACGCAGTCTGAGCATTTAAACACACAACTAAGATTATTCACTAAACTCTGCTCTTTTTACTATCATCACTTCGTCTTCTGCTCTTTCCTGACTTTCTCAGTCAAACTCTCAGGCTGATAGATGACTGTTATTAGACTTTTGGGTACCAGACAAGACTTGCTGTTGACAGGTTTTACTGGTTTTGGACACCCAAGAAAACAGATATCTTTTGACAGGAGCCAGGGTAGAATCTGATATATTTCCGACATGGAGATCCATCCGATCTAACATTTTATAACAGTGTTTTGATCGTTGTTAATGTTAGTTAATACAAATGCAACTGTTAATTGTTAGTTCATGTTAGTGCGAGTACAATTGTTAGTACAATTTTTTAAGCATGTACTAGTAAATGTTAAAGTTAACATGAACTAAGGATAATATATGCTTTAGAAGCATTTTTAATTGTTAACTAATGTTTGCGAATGAAACCTTATTGTAAAGTGTAACTGAAAAATATATATACACACAATATATATATATATAGAGAGAGAGAGAGCCTATATATGCATGCATGTGTGTTCTCTAAACACCTCTGCTCTTCCCCTCCTCAATGACGCCCCTTTTGTGTAAAGTTTCATTTACAACTTTGAAAGCCATGAGCCCTTCTGTCAAATGCAATGTCCTGTCCCAGTTTTAAAAGTGTTTAGCAAATGTTTCCACTCTTACGGCTCCATTAATTTCTTGCCCTGTCCACTTGTTTGCATCCACTAGGTAACTTCAAATGAGCAAGTGCACTTGGGAAAGTGAAAGCAATAATGGCGAGATCCACCAGTCATTAGAGAGGATCCTACAACAACTTTTCTACAAGTACTAAACATAGCGGGTTTGTCGTCAGTGCGAAAAGAACAAAGTAAACTTGAGTATTACGTCACCAAAATAAAATGTTACACACATAAGAGGGGGAGGGGACGGCAGCAGGTTTAGCTTCCTCGCTAACTGAGCAGCTGAGCCATTGGTGGCACTGCTGTAGCATGCAACTGGCTAACTGGCAGAACAGACATTAGCAGCTGATCTCGATGTCATCATTGTTCTCTTACCAATGCCCTGGACTTCAGAGGTCCCGGTAGAGTGCCAGAGAGAACAAAGGCGCAGGCTTTAGGGTATATTGAAAATGAAAATCAGTTCAAAGAGCGAGTGCAGTGCTCAGTGACTGTGGAGGTCTTCACCAGGTGCTTCCATGTCTGTTTACCAGGCAGCATTCTGGGACAAGAACGTCACTGACTGACTCCAGCAGCACGCATGCACCGAGCACGCCTGTCACTGGACAGTATGGCGGTGTGTCAAAAACGAGAGCGCTGCCTGCCTAGACAGCATTTCTGGGCGTCGTACGCGCGCTTGTAACGTTCCAATGCGTTTTTGTGAGTCATTTGAGCAGTTGGGACGCTTTCACAATTTTCGAGCGTCCCAGACGCGCCCTTGGTGCCCAAATAATAGGCTTTCTAGGTAGGCAGCTCACTGGGTTTTGAAACGCAGCCTGCTACTGCACTTCGCTATAACGTTAGCTCACTGTCAAACTGAATACATATGGAGAACTAAAAACACCAGAGCCACATGCAGCCGACACAACTTTAAAATAACTTTGGCAATCTAATAATGAGGATAAAAATCTTTGCTGTTTAGGGATTTGCTGTATTGAATCCTTAGAGTCGGATCTTTTCAATGAAAAACTGGTAGAACCGACTCTTTGAACCGAGAACCGTTTCGGATAAGTCCAATTCGTAATGAGTCAAAAACCCAAGAATGACTGAGATAGTAAGAGCAAATTAAAACATAAAAAACAGTTTCAACCCAGAAATGTGGATAAATTGTGCTATTTCATAATGAAAATGTATATTTTATTTATGCACTTATATAATTTCAGGTATACAGACCTACTTAATACTGTGGGGAAAATATTACACTACATTGTGTTTTCTATTATCTGTAGTACTGTAATATTTTAATCAAATAGGGCCTATATTTTTTAAAATATATTTTCATATATTAAAATCAAAGTTTAAAAAAATGATTTTATATTTTACTGCTGTTATTTGTTTTGTTCATTTTATTTAGTAAGTTGTTTAAAATGTATTTATTTTAATTAGTTTATTGTTTAAAATTGCTTTTATGAACTGAATCATGGCTAAACTGATGGCGTAAGAAATGCTTAATTTTTTTTTTTATTTTTTTTTTTTAAACAGTTTTTTTTTTTAAGATGNCAGGGAGAAAGAGAGAGAGGAAGAGGAGGAGGAGGAGGAGGAGGAGGGGGGGGGGGTAATTTAAATTTATATAGGCTGTTTAATTTAAATAGGCTGTAGCGATTCGTGAAAATTTTGAGTCGGATCTTTTTGAACCGGTTCACAATAGTGTTCAGTCATATTTCTTAATGTAGATGCATGTTATATTCATGTTCAAGGACTTTCAATGAATTTATGTTTTTTTTAATGAGCTGAATCATGGCTACAACAAACTGAACTTGTTCAAGACTTGCTGAATTGTTGTTTTTTTTTAAACGGTTGTACTATTTCTTAACATAAATGCATATTATATTTATGTTCTAAATGACAATGTTTTTATAAACTGAATCATCTACAACAAACTGAACTGGGGTAAAAGAATTGCTGAATCGTTTTTTAAAGGTTCTTTAAAACGAACTGTTCTAATGAACCGAGTCGGACCTCCCACCACTGTCAAAACTACTGAACTGCTTACCGATACAGCATTTCTAAAAGTCACACGAATGGTTGAAACGTTTGAAAGAGTAATTTACGCACAACTCTGAAATGACTCAATAACGATGAAACAAAACCCTGCAATATATGGAATTGCTATGATGGCGCTGTGGGGTCGTCGGGTTCGGCTCATTTGCTTCGCAACAGAGGCGGGGCGCTGATGCCTTGTGTCTGCGCGCGCGCCTGTCAATAAAGTTTTTTCGAATAGTTCAGTTAGCCTATTGGAGAATGGGTAGCATCACTGATGGTAAGAATTTCTTTGTTTTTGTTGTTTATTTTGTGTTTGCTATTTATGTGGCAAACCAGTATGATTTATTACAACGGTGCCCGACTATTATATGTGTTTTTGTAAACTAAAGGAATTTGAAATGAGAACAACATGAGGAATCATAGCTAATTAGCCATGTGATATGCTAGAACTGATTCACTAAAGAAATGCACAAACATGGTTTATGTATCTTATGGTATTTACTGCGATTTCATCAAAATTATAGTGAGTTTGGAAACGCTTAGTGTGGCTTATATATATAAATATATATGTAGTATTATATGTACACCAGAATTGTATGTTTATGTATGTATGTGTGTGTGTGTGTATACTCAATACGTCTTAAATGGTATTTGTGTCTCTTCAAAGATGAGGTAATTCGGAAGCGTCTTCTGATCGATGGAGATGGAGCTGGAGACGATAGGCGCATTAATGTGCTCATGAAGAGCTTCACCAAATGGTGCCACTCCAATTTCTCACCAGAGGAAGGGTAATTTAATCTATTATAATGTGTGATCTTGGGTCAAAATTTACAGCCGACATTTTATTTTTTCCAAATATTCCTTATTAGTTAGCATAGCTTTATGTATAAATGCTTTTGATGCTTGACTTTGTTGCTGCAGGTTCTCACAGTATCAGAGGATGTTGACATCTTTGGCTCAGTGTGAATTCTCCATGGGGAAGACCCTGCTCGTGTACAACATGAACCTGAAAGAAATGGAAAATTATGAAGAAATCTATGCAGATATTGGTAAGACCTCCAGTTGATGCATTTGTGTCACTGTGTTAGGTGTCATCTTCACCATTTGTTCAGTTACCCTACAAAATATTCTTGTTTCTTCCAATACAGAGAAAAGTATAACATCAGCCCATGAAAAAATTGCAGAGTGCAAAAAGGAAATCCAGAGAGCGAAAAGGATACGGAAAAACCGCCAAGGTTCAGTACAGCTCCTTTGGAGAAATTCTATTTTTTTTTTTATTATTTAAATTAATCACTAACTTCTGCCTTTCTCATTTGTAGAGTATGATGCTTTGGCCAGAGTTATCAAACAACATCCAGACAGACATGAAACCTTAAAGTAAGTTTGAAATTCTTATTTCGGTGAAATCACATTTTATTTATTCATCAAACTTTACAGTTGAGGTTAAATGTGTAGTCTGTATGTCTTATATAATATGACAAGCATGATACCCTACGGCAGGTGTTGACGTGTTTTTGTGATCTTATTTCTGCAGGCAGCTTGAGGCTTTAGACAAAGAGCTTCAGCAGCTTTCACACATCAAAGAGAATGTGGAGGACAAGGTGAGGGAATGTGGTATTTCTTGATGATTTTTTTAGAAGTACACCATCATACATCTTACAGTTTTTACTCTGATCTCTTTTTAACCGATCTTCAGTTAGAACTTCGTAAGAAACAGTTCCACGTCCTTCTCACCACCATTCAGGAACTTCAACAGACTTTGGAGAGTAAGTAGTTTAACTGAATAAATTCTAAGGACCTATTGATTCTGAATTCCTTTGCAATTGCTAACAATTAGTTTTAGTTCAGATCAGGTTTTTAATCAGCTGGTCTTTGAATCGCTATCGTTATACTGCCTGTTGTATGGTCTAAATTTGCGTTTGTTCATTTTTAGATGACGAGAAGATGGAAAACGACGATACCCAGGAGAGTCTGATGGAAAATGGAGACTAGACATTTGTATTTTTCCAGTTTTTCTGAGGATGTACCTATTATTAATTTCATGAGCATCAGAAGATGTTCTCATTTTAGTCTCTCTCTTTTTTGTTGTTGGGTCATGTACAGAATTAAAGTGATTTTCTTTACAAATTGAATCTGTGTTTAAGTTATTTAATTTTAACATATGGCTCCTTCTAGGTAAATGTTTGGACTTTTTAGGCTAGTAAACAATAGGATGAAAACCGTAATATAAACGGAATAATTGACTCCGGGCCGTTGAATTCTTAGAAAATAATGCACACCCAAGGTGTGACGGCCACGACGCGAATTGCCACCTCGGGTGTGCATTATTTTCTAAGAATTCAGAGCCTGTCCTCAATTATTCCTTACCTAAAGTAACTGTCTTAGTACAAAGAGTGGTTTTAGTGTGGTTTTATTCTTCGATGAGATCAGACCAAAATGACTTTGTATGGCGATGCAACAAAAATTCTGTAAACTATGCACATTAATGCAATAAAAATAAAATTTTACAGCTAACATTTACTTTTTAAAAAGTTTCAAGTCACTCTTATAAATGTGTTTGCTGTAATAATGGTAAATCTAAATGTATTTGGACACCTATGTAATATTTAGAATATCACAAAATATCAAACCAAGAAACATCTATTTTAAAGAAAGCTAGTTCAAGCAAAATATTTCACTGAAATTTGTTAGAGGAAAATACATATGCCACGTGCCTATCAACCAGCAGATGTCGCTACTGCCACAATATTTAACATGACTCGCTGAAACATGACTTTGAAGTAATTAGTCTTTAAAATCTATCTATCTACAAACAAAAAAACCTCTGTCAAATGCTCAGAACTGCAAAATATTGCTCATAAACGGAAGGCCAGTGTGAGCAGATCTTGCAGAAGGACTCTGAAGTGCAGTGTATGAGTGAGTCTGATGCCTTCAGANGATTCTCATTTTAGTCTCTTTTTTGTTGTTGGGTCATGTACAGAATTAAAGTGATTTTCTTTACAAATTGAATCTGTGTTTAAGTTATTTAATTTGAACACATGGCTCCTTCTAGGTAAATGTTTGGACTTGTGAGCACAACATAAACCGTCTATAAACAAATATGTTCCTGTGTACAGTAATTGTGTACTGTGCCATTTCATCCAGAAGCTTCATAAACTAAATTACTTTTACTTTATACTACGGGGCTGTTGAATGCTCGAATCTGATTGGTTGACCGATGTTATAAGGTGTGTAATTATTTTCAGGGAAATGCACGGCTAAAGTAGTTTTAGGCAGGTCTTGACCGCATTACAGTTCCATATCACTTCACCAAATGATTTCAGTTATTTCAATAGGTTCTTACAGCCTATAACTGCAAAAGAAACAAAACCCACACCGATCAAATAAATATAGGCTAGTAAACAATAGGATGAAAACCATAATATAAACGGAATAATTGACTCCGGGCCGTTGAATTCTTAGAAAATAATGCACACCTAAGGTGTGACGGCCACGACGCGAATTGCCACCTCGGGTGTGCATTATTTTCTAAGAATTCAACAGCCTGTCGTCAATTATTCCTTACCTAAAGTAACTGTCTTAGTACAAAGAGTGGTTTTAGTGTGGTTTTATTCTTCGATGAGATCAGACCAAAATGACTTTGTATGGAGATGCAACAAAAATTATGTAAACTATGCACATTAATGCAATAAAAATAAAATTTTACAGCTAACATTTACTTTTTAAAAAGTTTCAAGTCACTCTCATAAATGTGTTTGCTGTAATAATGGTAAATCTAAAAGTATTCGGACACCTATGTAATATTTAGAATATCACAAAATATCAAACCAAGAAACATTTATTTTAAAGAAAGCTAGTTCAAGCAAAATATTTCACTGAAATTTGTTAGAGGAAAATACATATGCCACGTGCCTATCAACCAGCAGATGTCGCTACTGCCACAATATTTAACATGACTCGCTGAAACATGACTTTGAAGTAATTAGTCTTTAAAATCTATCTATCTACAAACAAAAAAACCTCTGTCAAATGCTCAGAACTGCAAAATATTGCTCATAAACGGAAGGCCAGTGTGAGCAGATCTTGCAGAAGGACTCTGAAGTGCAGTGTATGAGTGAGTCTGATGCCTTCAGATGTGCGATGAGGAACTGTGGACAATGAAGCTATTTTTTTTTATGCTGTGCAGATGTACTCTGCATTTCTGACATCAGATCAGAAGTGCTGTATAGGCCAAAAGTGAAATAGAGCAAGCTGCGTCACTGTCACCATTCACAGAGCTCACACAGAAGGGTACTGTGGAATCACTTTATCATCCAGAATCAGGCTTTTGCCTCTTCATTTATGCTCAAAAGACAGTTTGGGGTTGTTTTAATCAGCAGCTTAGTGTTGCACACTGGAAGACACACACCAAGTTCATTCATGTTGTGCCCTTAAATCAGCTTCTCTGAAACAAGACTCATATTTGCAATTAAATGTGACTGAAACTGCACTGGAGTCAGAAGATATTTACAAAAATCACAAATGTTCGTATCACAAAAGTATTTTAAGGGTTACAAATAAGGTCTCATTTGGCCATTTTAACACTTCAGAGCTGTTATACAGCACCATATTCTTTTACCCTTCCAAATCACTGCTATTCTAAGGAAAATTGGGCTTTTTAAAGGATTAGTTCAGTTTAAAATGAAAATTACCCCAAGCTTTACTCACCCTCAAGCCATTCTAGGTGTATATGACTTTCGTCCTACGCCTTCCATATTCAACTTACGAAAAAAAGCTTAACTGACGTTGCGTCAGTTCTGCTTTCTTCGTAAGTTGAATACGGAAGGCGATCTGGCGGAAGCAAGATACTTTACTTTATAACTTGGTAAATATGGATATTTGTCTTACACAAACGCATCACTTCACTTCAGAAGGCCTTTAAAAAACCCCTGGAGCCATGTGAAGTATGTTTTGCTTTGGATGAATGTATTTTCATACTTGTTGGTCCCGTTCACTGCCATTATAAAGCTTAGATGCGTCAGGATATTTATTTTATAGGATATTTTGTTCATCTGAAAGAAGAAAGTCATATACACCTGGGATAGCTAGTAATTTTCATTTTAAAGTGAACTAATCCTTTAAGACTGGTTGGGGATGCATACTACATTTTTATTTATTTGTGTATTTTCTTATATTTTAGGAACAATGGGAAAGAGAACAGATAAAACTGCATAAACAGATTTTTTTTATAGAGGATATACAGACATTGTAAACTGTACATGATTCAATTAATTAATCAGTTATTGATTTTTTGACATTATTGACATGAATGTCAGAATCAAATAAAATAATTTAAAAAGATACTTTTAAAACAATTTTAGAAATGTAAACAAAAAATTAGAAAATAAGATTCAATGTACACACACACACCTCAATAATTTTCTTAATCAGTATTTGTCTCGTTTTCATTAATAATAAAAATATTTTAATAAACAATTTTTATAAATTCACTTAATGCAAAATTGCATGATATGTTGCATTAAATTTATATTGATTTTAACATTAATAATTCATAATGCTGAAGAAAATTACTGGTGGAAAACGACAGAAAATGACTTAATTTATGCTCTAATCACTTTGAAGATCTCTTTTGTTTCTGTAACAGACAAAGACTGTCTATGTTTTCATATACTTACATTGTGTATCTCACAGGAAAGTGACAATATATTGGCTCATTATCTGCAATCTCATTGTAAGAGCCAAATCTCCATTATCTGGTTTATTCGACACAGGTAAACACTTCCATGTGCACAATATCTGATTATCTCCACTGACTAATTACAGCTGAGCTGTGCCGCTCTGAATGCACACAGCAAGATGAAGAACAGAAGAGTATTATGCATTCTGCCACATCCAATGAATAATCCAGTGGAGTCCCAGCAGTCAGTGCAGTGCTTCTAATTGGGTTCCTGATTTAAAATGTTTAAGCCAAATTCCCCTTGCCCCAAGGAAATGGAGATCAACTCTCAGGAAGACACATGGGAACCAGATGACTCAGACTCAGATTGGATAGATAAACATGAAGAACTTTGTCTTTCCGAGAAAACAAAACTTTCCCAGCATAATCTTATTGTCATGAGGAATGCCTTTGCTTGCTGTAGTTTGGCCGAGGGCTTTGGTGACAGTGGGCCAATCAGAAAAGGTATGGAAATATGGATTTCCCCCCCCATTTCACAATGTGTACAAGCCATTCTCAGTTAATGGAGACCATTATATCCTCTTGATAAACATACATGCAAAAAAAAAAAATATATATATATATATATATGCCACTTGACTACTGAAAACCCAATGTATAAATCTGCTCTTGCACCTGATAAACTATTATGCTAATAGAAATTAGATTTTTTTGTAGTCACATTTTACAGTTATTTTAAAGCAAGCTAAATGCCCAGAGGTCACAAAATGAATCTATCTTGTGCCGGTGTTTCTCCTCACTCCAGAAACTGTCTTCTTTCACTCTCTACTTTTCTAGCAGTAAATGCGACTCCAGGTTTTCCTATTCTTCCTTTCTGAAAGACAGAGCTCGTCTCCCTGAGAGTGATTATAACATGCCGTGACACCTCTTTCCATCGCTATGGTAACGGCACTGAGGTGTACATGAAAAGAAGTCAAACCAATGTGCTGTAACACGGGAACATTAGATCAGTACTAGGTCAGAATGGCCCGCAATTGGCAATCCATTCACCCACTAAAGCAGTCTGATGAACAATGACACTCACATTACACTATGAGAAGTACCTGTGCTTCGCCAGTTGTATCTCTGGATAAGTCACATTTCTGAGTTCGAAATGTTGCAGCTTGCATCTTTGGAAAGTGAACTTCTCAATTCACTTTTTTACTAGCTGATGGAAGGATCATTGACATATAAGAGTGTCCATTATACAGAAAAGGAAAAAGCTTTTAAAAAGCTTTTTTCATATGGTTTTGAAAAACTTTTTTAGCATTTTCAAGAAATGTTGCATAGTTTAATCATTATTTTCAACAGCTATTTTTATTGTATTTTTCAAGGTAAAATAAGTTTTTACAAATATCAGGAATTATTATTTTCATTAGATTTTCAGGGAATCACATAGTCACATACCATTTTATAACAACATTGCCTTGTCATAAAAATCTCAAATTATCTGATATTTATTCGAGACTTAATTGGGCGTTTTAAATGTTTTTTTCTGCATGTTGTTTCGCAGACAAATTATGTTTTTTAATATTTTGTTTATATATATACAGTGGGTACGGAAAGTATTCAGATCCCCTTACATTTTTCACTCTTTGTTATATTGCAGCCATTTGCTAAAATATTTTTTTTCCTCATTAATGTACACACAGCACCCCGTATTGACAGAAAAACACAGAATTGTTGACATTTTTGCAGATTTATTAAAAAAGAAAAACTGAAATATCACATGGTCTTAAGTATTCAGACCCTTTGCTGTGACACTCATATATTTAACTCAGGTGCTGTCCATTTCTTCTGATCATCCTTGAGATGGTTCTACACCTTCATTTGAGTCCAGCTGTGTTTGATTATACTGATTGGACTTGATTAGGAAAGCCACACACCTGTCTATATAAGACCTTACAGCTCACAGTGCATGTCAGAGCAAATGAGAATCATGAGATCAAAGGAATTGCCTGAAGAGCTCAGAGACAGAATTGTGGCAAGGCACAGATCTGGCCAAGGTTACAAAAAAATTTCTGCTGCACTTAAGGTTCCTAAGAGCACAGTGGCCTCCATAATCCTTAAATGGAAGAC